>CM024643.1:24777374-24852374 GCA_014182715.1 Eucalyptus cloeziana
AATGCCTTTCTATTTCAACTAGAGAAGAGTTTGCTTCAGGAGATAAACATCTTACTAGTTCTTTTCTCAGGTTGATTTTGATGCATCATCCAATGCATCATAAGTCATCCACCCCGTTAGAAGAAATTCAATAAAGGAACAGCTAAACACAAGTTCATCTACGTAGAAGCAGAGGGACTGATGTATTAGGAGTATCGCTTCTATCGGATCAATTAATACAAAGCCTCACCAGATCATTAGTCTAATCATGAGAAGCTCATAACTCATCTAAGTAAAGTGTTGGTAACTTACAGCTCCGCCATCATGGTTACCGAGCAAAAGGAATAGAATGACTTGCTAAATCCATTCTTCTAGTGAACGATGTGAGATTAGAATCAAGTTCGATGCCCGTCATTTGCTAACTCAAATGGTAATTTCATTAAACTTCAGACAAATTAGCAAGCATGTTTGTTGAACGAAGAAGCAGGACATATTGCTGGCAAGAAACAAAGGACAGAGCGAGATCAAAGTGACATATACGTGATGGCTACAATTGAAGGCAAATGCTAACTCTTTGTTGAGCTTTTTATTCGATGCCCTTGATGAAGTCTTGAATCAATCTTCCAATAGAATCATACGAAGACCCATCTTCCTCCACGGTGTTCCTTGCCACCTCCCTCATTTCCTTCACCTTCTTCCTCGTCGCTGTGTCGCTGTCGCCCATCAAGCATCCCATGGCCCTTTCTATCTCCTTCTCTAGCACCAGATGGTCACCAACGCCTTTCCCCCGGTTGTTCAGCCGCAGCTCCACGGCTAATCCCATTTCCTTCCCCATTGTGAAGGCGTTAAGTTGCTGCTCCACGTAGCTGACAGAATAATCCAGTTAATTGCATTAAGCCTTGCTTAAAAATCTTCGAACGATGCATTAGGAACCTCGGAAAGAGTTAAGATGGGGATTGTTTGCTATAAAATTTATGGATTTTGTATATTTTCAAAAATTAAAGGGAGCAGATAAGTTGCAATACATCTTGTAATTTGGGGATTATTTACACTTAATTCCTGGCATGAAAGTTAGGTTCACACGCAGGCAAATAGAATCAATCATGAATAACCATCACTGATCGGGTTATAGCCTACACAACAAGGTAGCTTCACCCCACGCAGGAAGGCGACTCTGTTCTGATAATATCAAGGTAGCGAATATCGATGTTGTCGGTGTCGATTAAGAGGCAGCGTTTTACTGCCGCTATCTGTGATCCAATAATCTACGGAAATTTCATCTGCTCAGGGTCACTGCACTTGAGTCTTCAACACTGATTCACAACTACAAAACCAATTTGGCAGGCCTGTAACTTTCAGCATGAGTAACCCTCAATTCTGAATCCTAATAAGCTCTTTACAACTTACTTCTGTCCACATTATAAGCACGTCAGTTACTGAGAATAATCTTTAGGGCATAGGTAGCAACTCAAGCCGACATGAAGCAATACGTCATGATATCTTTGGCGATATTACAAGCTTACTTGAGAAAAGTCTTTCAAGTTTCGGAGCGAAAATACTTCATTTTTACAACGAGACAACTACATATCAGTCCCATAACTCTTTTGTGGTGCTGCGACTCTGATTTTCCCCCCATACTCTCGAAGATGTCTTTATCAGGACATAAAAGTCATCACCCTCTGGTTTGTGCTTGGTGACTAGATGCTTGATGTAAATTATCCTGTACTAATACTCAATTACAAATCTATTTCTCCCTCGTGTGTAGCACGGGCCACAAGTCTAGATGAGCATGAATTGACCTTGTCATCGCTTGTATGAGATATTGACATTTTCTACACTGGAATTTAAGCCCGAGTTACGTGGTCCTTACGTGACAGGACTTGCTTATTTGTTTTCTTTCCCCTAACTTGACTTGCTAGCCAGTTGTGGCCTCTGGACCCACAAAGAAAATTCAAAATTTTCTTCAGTTCATCTTGCATCCTCTATGTTCGGGACCTGCAATTTGCCTCTTTTGCTACATGAGCCCAAATTGCATATGATACATGAAGGTTTTGCAATTATGAGCTCTGGCATGCTTTCGCATAACTTCTGATGACACGAGGCATACCTTCCAGATTTGCTTCATGCAGTCATTTATTAATAATCTTATCTTTGTAGCAAAGCGAACGTGAACAAATCAATCAGCACACATGCTCTAGGCGCAAGCTCAAAGGTGAAACTTGGAGAAACCTTTCTCGATGAGAAAAGTTTCTTTGAACAGTCAGTCAGGATCATTTTAGAAAAAAATTTTCCATATGCGGTCTTCATTGCCAGAAGTGTATGCAATAGAAACCCAAGAAATAAAGAGTAGCAAAACCCTAGGAATACTGAAAATTAACCATAAAATTGTCTGAACTATGGATATGAAGGATTTTGGGGCCGTAAACGACGGCAACAAAAGAAATACAGCATTGGACCTTGAGTTAGCTTCCAAATTGGTATTATGGGCCTCTCTAACTCCTCTTGGATAAAAAGTTATAAGTATTTTTATAAAACGCTGTGCAAACTCATGTTCTGAGCTCATGTTTCGGATTTTTACTTGTACGGACGCCCCACAAATATATTCAGAAAATGCGTACACATCAAATTGGACTTCGGTCATCACGAATAGTATTGTTCAAAGTTAACGTAATTTGATTTTTGGGTCTTGAAGAAAAGTCTTTAAGTTTTCTCGTGGACTAAATTGTGGTCTTTAAAAGCACCAAAATTAAACGGTCAATCCCATTCTTCTAGTTGGCTGGGAGAACTTGAGAACACCATCATCTGGTTCTGCTTGCTCTGTCCTAACAGATCAAGCATGGAAACAGCTTTGCCAAACTTGAAAATGCATCTAGTACCAGCTTTTATCAGCCTCATTCTTGTTATACATCAAACTCACTCCAACACTTGTATTGCCTATGCTTCCTATCCCGGAAATGAAACCGACAGGGCGGCATTGCTCGCCTTCAAGGACAAGATGATTGAAGATCCTCGAGGGATCATAAGTTCTTGGAATGAGTCTATTAGTCACTGCAATTGGCCAGGAGTTTCTTGCAGTCGCCGCCATATAGGAAGAGTCATCGCCCTTGACTTGAAGAATCAAATGCTCGTTGGCACAATACCTCCTAACTTAGGGAATCTCACCTTCTTGAGGCGTGTTGATCTAGAGGCGAATCGGCTCCGAGGCAACATTCCAGAAGAGTTCGGGAGGTTGTTCAAACTGAGGATTCTCATCCTCTTCAAAAATGAACTGGGAGGGGAGATACCACGGAATTTGTCATCTTGCGTAGGTATGCAGTACCTCTTTTTACAATACAATCGGCTCAGTGGAAGAATACCTCATGAGATTCAATATTTGGTTGAGAGAGAATTAATTGTTTTGGGGTCACACAAAACGACCTTACTGGGGAATTCCAAGTTGGTTGGGGAATGGATCTTCTTCACTTACAGAGTTACGTATAGGGGATAATGACCTAAGAGGTCAAATACCTGCTGAGCTCGGAAGCATCTCAAAATTAAAGACCCTAAATATACATTTTAATAATCTAACGGGACAAATCCCCTCTTCTCTGTACAATCTTACATCACTTGTCTATTTTGATGTAGCGGGAAATAGCCTACATGGTGAAATCCCACCAGAAATTGGCAACTATCTTCCTCATCTCCAGGGGCTTTACCTTACAGAAAACCGATTTTCAGGGCAAGCACCACATTCGCTGCACAACGCTACTGGACTTGAAGAGCTTTTTCTCACTTCTAATAGCTTCAAGGGGATTGTGCCTGCTAATCTTGGAAACTTGAGGAATCTTACAAAGATTAGTTTTGCGGATAACCAATTACAAACAGGATTTGATGGCTTGAGTTTCCTCACTGATTTTATTAATTGCACTAAACTGGAAGTGTTGGATCTCGGCCACAACAAATTCAAAGGAGAAATACCTGCTTCCATTGGCAATTTGACGAATACGCTTAGGTTATTACTCCTAGGATCAAACCAGATCGGAGGTAATATCCCTCCAGAAATCGAGAAGCTGAATGGCCTACAGGTCTTGGCATTATACAACAACAGCATCAGCGGTGAAATTCCCCGTGGCATTGGTAAGCTCCCAAATTTCACCTATCTTTTGCTATGGGGTAATGGTGTTTCTGGGTCAATTCCTTCCTCTCTTGGGAACATCACCCAGTTGCTTTACCTGGAGCTTGATGGAAATCAATTAGAAGGTGACATTCCTCCAAGCCTTGGACGGTGTCGACTATTAGAATCACTGAGACTATCAGAGAATAACCTTAACGGTACAATACCCAAAGAGGTTATCGGCATTTCTTCTCTATACCTTTATTTCCATGTTGCTCAAAATTCCTTAACAGGTCCATTACCTCTTGAAGTGGGTAACATGAGTCAAATTGTGGATGTCGACCTCTCTGACAACAGGCTGACTGGAGAAATCCCAAGCACTTTGTCCCAATGTCTAATGCTGCTAAGCTTGAACATGGCAGGCAATTTATTTGAAGGAAGTATACCGCCTTCTTTAAGGACCCTAATTGGCCTTCAATACCTCAATCTCTCAAGAAACAGATTGTCCGGTCAAATTCCCATCTATTTTGAGAATTTCACTGTGCTTGAAGCGTTGAATCTGTCCTTCAACAGCCTTGAAGGAGAGGTACCGCAGGAGGGGATTTTCAGAGATACAAAGCGCTTATCGATAATCGGAAACAAAGAATTATGTGGGGGCATCAAGGAACTTGGACTTCCCGCATGCAAAGTCCGTGACATGAAGAAGCGGAGAAAGCTTCCAAAACTGAAATTATCTATTGCGGTAACTGTCTCGTTTTTAATTGTGTTGACATGCTTCATTGTTATTGTGTACCGGAGGAGGAAATCTACGGCAAGACCTAGCGCTGCACTACCAATAGAGGAACGCTTCCGAAAGGTTTCCTATGCAAAGCTCCGTCAAGCGACCGATGAGTTCTCATCCTCGAATTTGATTGGCCAGGGGAGCCATTGCTCTGTGTATAGAGGAATGCTAGATGGAAATCAACTAGTGGCAGTGAAAGTGCTCAACCTAAAACAAAAGGGGGCTTCTAAGAGCTTCTTGGCAGAATGTGAAGCGCTAAGAAACATACACCACCGAAATCTTGTCAACATCATCACTGTTTGCTCGAGCATCAATTTCACAGGTACAGAATTCAAGGCTCTAGTCTACAACCTAATGCAAAATGGTAGTTTAGAACAGTGGTTGCACCCTAGTGAAAATCAGCTTGACATGCTAAAGCTCAGTCTCAGCCAGAGGTTAGATATTGCCATTGATGTGGCTTCTGCCATTCAATATCTTCACCACCATTGCCAGACGAGCATCGTACACGGTGATCTAAAGCCAAGCAATGTTCTTCTTGATCATGACATGGTAGCTCGAGTGTGTGATTTTGGGCTACCACGATTTCTTCATAGAAGCACAAACCGAGATGCTTTTCAACATCAGGCAAGCTCTAGTGGGTTAAAAGGAACCATTGGCTATGTAGCTCCAGGTATGTTTATCCTTCTGCTTTCTAATAATATGGGTCCATGTTAATAGCTTATTCAAAATGCTAAATTCTAGTGAAGAAAATGGATTTCCAAAGCTAAATACCTATCTGACATGACAAAGCCAATGTTGCTTTCTAGAATACGGCCTCGGTGGTACCTCTTCATTGCAGGGAGATGTATATAGCTTCGGCATATTGTTGCTCGAGATGTTCACCGGAATAAGACCTACTGATGTTATGTTCAAGGATGGATGCACCCTCCATGAATTCGTCAAGGCTTCTCAGCACGAAAGCTTGGTGAAGATCCTAGACCCTTCACTGCTATCTACGGAATATACTGTAGGGATCGACGATGGCCAAATTAGTGATGCCAACATGGTAAGTTTTGAGGAAAACATTGCTAACATAATGAGAATCGGAGTTCTCTGCTCTGCGAAACTTCCGATTGAGCGCATGGACATGGCGAATGCATTATCCGAGTTATGTGCTGTTAGAGAGAAGTTTTTCAGGCACGGCATGTAAGATTGGGAAGAGGTTTTAACTTCTCCTATTGCAATTTTAAATCCTTTTCAGTTTATTCCAATGTGAATGTAATCGCAAAATGCAAGTCTATTGCTTCATGTATGTGTGATAGGCAAAGAATCTGCTATCTCTATATGCTTAAGTCAAATAAATGCCTTTCTGTTTCAACTATAGAAGAATTTGCTTCAGGAGATAAATAATATCTTACTAGTTCCTATCTTGGATAGATTTTGATATATCATCCAATGCTTCATAAGTCATCCATTCCTTCAGAAGGAATTTAATAAAGAAACAGCTAAATGCAAGTTCATCTACCTAGAAGTAGAGAGATTGATGTATTAGGAGTCTCACTTGTTTCCGATCAATTAAAACAAAGCTCACCAGATGATTGGTCTAGTCATGAGAGGCTCATAACTCATCAATCTAAGCAAATTGTCAGTAACTTACAGCTCCACCATCATGGTTACCAAGCAAAACAAATACAATGACTTGCTAAAATCCATTCTTCAAGTGAGCAATGCGAGATTAGAATCAAGTCTAATGTCCTCCGCCCACGAACTCGAATGGTAATTTCATAAACTTTAGACAAATTACTAAGCATGTTCTTTAAACAAAGGAGAAGGACAGATCGCTGGCAAGAAATAAAGGACGGAGCATGGTCAAAGTGACATATACATGATGGCTACAATTGAGCCTTTTATTCAATGCTCTTTATGAAGTCTTGAATCGACCTTCCAATAGAAGCACAGGAACACCAGCAAGGACGTGGTGGCTCATCGACCCACTCCTGGATCTTCTGCCAGGGAGCCCGGTCCAGAGCAGGATCCGGTAGACCCTTTGGGTTGATTAGCAGTCCGACGGCGTACATGGCCGGACCGTCCAAGCTCCCTCCGGAAAACGAGCCAATGGCGAACTGTTCTAGCCCCATGAACGTGTTCACCAGGATTCCCCGGACATCCCTGAACCTCCGAGCCAGCTTGACGTGGGCCACATAGCCACCAGCTTCCCGTTGAGCACTGCCAACGGCAAGACAGAGACCAAACTAGGTTGGTGAAACTGGAAATACATTGGTCCGGATCGGACGGTGGTCGGACCTCTCTCCTAACCTGGGCGTGTCGAGCTAGCAAGGGGAACATGAGGCCTAGGGAGTGCGCATTGTTGGTAGGGTAAATGACTAAATGTAAGAAGGGAGCGAGAACCTGTCAGCCACATTGATAATGGACGTGCAGAAGTAGTCCACGACGAACCTGACCACAGACCGGTCCTACCCGGAAGCAGACTGGGAACGTTGGATCTCCCCAACCGCCCTCTGGACGTGCGGGAAGTAGCTCTCGATGTAGACCATGATATAGTGATTGATGGAGCGCAGGAGGCTCAGGCAGTGGTGGGTTGAGAGGAGGGAGGTCGATGAGGGCGATGCGTGACTGCGAGGCAACGAGTGACTAGGGGTAAGCGTCCAAGTGGGGGCTCAAGGCTGCTTTCATGGCAAGAATGGTGATGGAGACTCGAGGGTGGGTCGTGGCCGAGCAAGCAGGCCACGAACTCGACGGCCGACATGACGTGACCGACGCTTGGCACTGGGATGAATATGAGCTCTGGTTTCTTCATTGGCAACGGTAGAGACTATCGAGCTTTGTCTTCTTAAACTAGTTTTTTTTCGTTTGGCGTGACATATGAATGACTTCGTACAGCAGATGGGCAAAATAGCAAAAATGGATTGTTTATTGCATGCAGCAACATACGCTTGGGAATGAATCGGTTCCGTGTTGTAAACAAGTACATTCCACCGAATGAAGATGCATGAATGAGGTGGGACATGATTATTATAGACTGACGAACAAAAATGAGTGCTGTATATACCTAAACACTTGTCTATAGGATTAACAAATTAAACCATATAATGAAACGGGCATTTCAGTAGGTGAATCATATATAGCGACCATCCAATAAAGTCTACCGGAATTAATTTGCAAAAGTAATGGGACAAGCTTATGTGGAAGCTTGAATATTGTCCGATTTATACGAATACTAAGTCCACCTGCATGTTGTCGTACTATTGTAATATGTTAGTCTTGTTTGTTAGTTAGTCTTACTTCATTTCATTTTCTTTTTAACTCTTTTTAAAGCTTAAACATGTGAACCTTTTACAACATTGACAGGCAAATCTACGCATTGTCTTTTCACGAATTTTATAAAGACCACATAATATTCCAAACTCTGACGTAAAAATAAAATCATATATCTTTTACTTTTGATCAAAAAAGCCTAGAATGACTACCTGAAATCCAAGTGGCTCCATCAGCACGTTGTCTTTCTGATCCCCACCGTAGTCCCACCTCCTGACGTCTTTGATCAACAACCGCATTAATGCTTTACTTGAATTGCACTGTCGCAGTGTTCTGTTTCATCAAAGCGAATCCCACCGAAGGAACTTGATCCATTTATATGCCAAGCTGCAAACAATCCAAATGTGTGCAAAGAGTTGACCGCGTCTAGATCTACTTATCGTCGCATAAGCACTCGATTAAAACATCGACACATAATAAATATATGTTGCATACTCTTTTCCATATTATAAAATATATGCCACCCCATTTCTCTCTCCCTGGCGGTTGCCGCGTCTGGCTTGTGCTTAAGATTTGATCGTCACCTAATAAATGTAGGCTGCATAGTCTTCTCCACATTGGAAAATATATGCCCACTAAAGCCCCATCTCTCTCTCCCAGGTGGTTGCTGAGTCTGGCTTATGCCTTGGATTTGAGCACGTCTATATCTAACTCATCTTTGCATGAGCACACCATTAGAATATCGACACGTAATAAACGTATACTGCACTTTTCAATATGAGAAAATATGCAGGAAAATTACCAAAATAGTATTAAACATTTTATATTGGTACCAATTCAGTCCTAAATTTTTCAATTGGATCAATTTAGTCCTAAACATTTTCACATTGATATCAATTCAGTCCATCCGGCTAATTTAAGCTAGAAATTGCTAACGTGGCTGCCAACGATCTTATGTAGCGCCACGTGGACAAATTTTATAATTTTTTATATTTTTCAGATTTTTAAATTATTTTTTTTCTTATTTTTTCCTTTTTTCTCTTTTTTTTTTTCCTTTTTCTTTTCTCCTTAGCCCTTGGCCAGCGAGGTCGTCGGCTGGCCAACCATCGCCGGCCACAGGTTGGTCGAGGCGAAGGGCCCCGCGCCCTCACCGGCCACAGGCGAAAATTGAATAATTTAAAAAATATTTTCTAACAATGATTGCTTATATTACTTGAAATATTTTCAGTATCGAGAATAGTTTGTCCAAATTTTGTCATGGACAATGAAAATATTTTTAGTTCATTTATTTTTGTAAGTGATGCAAACGGTCATTTTTGGAAAAATATTTTCCAAATCATTCATTCTTTACGAAATAAATAGAGGCTTTGTTGTCTTCTTCTTTCTCTTTTTTCTATCCTCACACTTGCACCACTGACCGCACACGTTTTCCTTGCCTTCCTTTTTCTTCGCCAAATTCTATGTGAGTTGAGTTTATGAGATTTTGTGGGACAACAAATTTAAACCATTAAATGAATGTGTGGTTTATTATTTAAATATATTAACATTCTCCCTCACGCTTAGTCTAGTCTTTTACCTAGTACTAGGTGTGGAAATTTAATTAAGGAGATAAATTGAGCCTGGTGAGATTTGAACTCAAGACCTCTAGCTGTGATATCATGTGACATTTTGTAGAACCACTGTCAACTATTCTAAAGGTTTAAGTTGTTAAATGAATGCGTAATTTATTATTTAAATATTCTAATAGAATTAAGCCAGCTTAGTCTAGAAATTCAAAAAAGATAAGGCCCCTCCCCTCTCCTAAATTTAACGTTTGGGGCTAAAGCCCATTACAATTATGATCAGGTTAACTCGAAGAAATTCATTTGGACATGTTATTACCAAATGATTACCGAATGAAAATATCCCTGTGCTTGTAATGTAAATGCAAATTATGCTGATGATATTTTTGTTTAGGGGTCAATGGCTTTTCACGCGACACGTTACTAAGTAGAGTAGTCAAATTTTAGATATCAACAATAACTAATAGCTTCATCGTCACGCCCCGAACCCCGAGCGCGTACCCATCCCTCTCTGGTCGATAAAATTTTACGACTTCCCAGGACTAATCGCCGACCCTTTTTCTTTATTGCACATGCGGAAGCGAAAAAGAATCCTCTGACAGTAACCATCTCGGGATAGAAAAGTAGAACAACGATTTCACAAACAAACATGTCTTTATAAACATATGATGAGTCAAGTACAAGAGTCTATGGTCAAAAGACTACAAAAGATGTTTCTCCAAAAGAAGCGGTCCCTATCCGACCTATGCTTCAAATCACCTCCTCTCGGCTCCAAGTCCTCCACTGATGACCACGAAAGTGGTTATACACAACCGGGAGACAATGTCTCAGCAAGTCTAAGTTCTAAACTACGGCTAGGAGGAAAAGACGCTAAGAAGCGTTCTAAGCACGCAATCACACAATCAATGAGACTTACCTCGTCTCAGTTCCACCCTGCAGGTCAGCACAGTTCATATCACAAATTAGAGCATCACTCAAGCTCAATTAATTGGACCACAATACTCAAATTAACATGCGTTCCTAGTTTTGATCTCGGCATATAGCACGGCCTACTCTCAGTTCGGCGGTCTTCTGGCATTGCCAAGCTTCGTCTCACCCCATTGAGCACGGCACGTCACTTCGTCGACGTCTTTCCCGAAGGAGCATAGGGTCCAGAATCTACTGCGACCGGCTTCCCTTTATCAAGGGGTATCCCAAATAGGGATAACGTCCGGCTCAACGGCCGGGCCGATTTCTCTTTGTCATCACACGATCACTCAAATATGGCCCGGGCACCGTGCACATTGCACTCAAATGCTTCAATTAAAATGGTGAACCTCGGCCTTTTTCTTCGTATTAGAAATACACATGAAAATAGTCGTGTGTGAGACACTGGCCAACTCGACCCAGAAAAATTGACATTCTTTCTTTTTTAAAATCCCACTATTTTATATAGTACATAAAACCATTTTCGGTGTTAAAATCCGAAACCCGAGATTTTCTGAGTAAATATTGAAAATTCACAATTTTTTGAATTAAATACTAAAAATCCAATAATCACTCAATTTACATAATTTAACACTCAATTGCAGAAATTAACCACACCATTGCAATCAGCACGAAACTCCGGTCACCGGCCATCCCGGCCTAATTTCCGGAAAAATAATTAATAAATAATTAATTTCGAAAATTAATTAATTAATTCAATTTAATTTCGAAAAATACTAACCTAGGCCAAAATTATTAAATTAAATACCAATACGGACCCGGAAAATTCCCGAACCCTTCTAGATAAATAATACAATTTAAATAGGCATTAGCTAAACCATGCTAACCACCTAACATGCTCAATTAAATAATTAAATCACTAATTTAATCTAACTAACCACCTAATTCCTAATTAAATTAAATCTAAACATCACTTAGCATCAATGCCTACTAAGAAGAGTTTAGAGAATAAACTCACCGGTGTATCGCGAAAACCGGTCTACCGCGACGACGACGCGACGGCGGCCGAAATCTTAATTTTCGGCGGTGTCGGCGGACACTCGGGCCGGGCCTAAAACGGGCCCAACAAATCTCAGCCCAATTGAGATTTGTTTTCAACTTGGGCTGCTGGTCGCGGGCTTGGGTCTTCTTCGCGGGCCCAAAATGGGCTGAACTTCAACTGAACTTGGGCTTTAAAATTTGCTGGAGATGGGCTGCTTGCTGGGCTAACTTAATGGGCTGAGATGGGCTGACTCTTTGGGCCGAAATGCTGCAAGCTTTACTGGATTGGGCTTGAATTCTCTTGGGCCATCGATGCGGGCTCGTGGACGGTGGCTTGACTTCACGTGAGCTGACCCGCTGAGATGGAGACACGCATGAGAGGAAGCAGCGTCGAGCTGGGGGAGATGCGGCGCTGGATGAGGTCTTCGGTGGATGCTGCTTGAATCAACAAAATCGAAAGTCTTCAAAGGAAATGAAAGCAGGCTGATTCGGTGGGGCTTGGACGCGCGGCGCTCGAAGACATGGCAGGGGTTGCTTCGGTCAACAACAAGTCTTCTTTGTTGACTGGCAGGTGGCGTTGAATCAGAAAGAGCGGCAACGATCTTCAAAGTGGAAGGTTGATCAGGGAACAAAAGTTGGTGGATGCTGGGCTGTTGCCTTCGTGAAGAGAAAATGATGGTGGGGGATGGGCGGCTTCAACGAAGAACAATTAAAAAGAGGAAATAAAATGAAACAAGATCAGAAGCAAAGAAGAGAGAGATGTTCGGTTGAGAGAGGGGCAGTCGAATGCAATAGAGAGAGAGAGCCGAAGGAAACGAGGGAATGGGTGAGGCGTGCGGAGGTAGCTTAAGGGAAAAGAAAAATCAAAGTCAAAACATTAATTGCTTGGTCCCCCAAATAGTGCTCAATCTTATCCCATTTGTCCAAAAATATCTTCTTGTATTATCCTCACAATTAACCCATTTTGATGCCCAAAAATGCTGCCATTTTCCAATTCCGAATTTCACACTTTGATCTTCAATTTCTCCAATAAATTTCCTCATTTGATGTCCAATTTTGATGTAGAAAAAGCCCACATAAATTCTACAAGTCCCCTTCGCAATATAGCTCAATTTGCAAGTCGAAAATCTCTTCAATTCGGCCGATCCGAATTTTCGTTTAATTTCCGCGGCGTCCGAATCGGATTTCCGTAAAAATCTCGGAATCTCCGAAAAATTTTCGGAGGATGGGTCGACGTTCCTAAAATAGCTCGTGACACCACTAAACTTTCAATTTCTGAAATCGGGTTCAAATAAGCGGTTAATTTCAATCCGGCGCGCTTTTAGCGTGACCTAATCTACTGGGTCACTTTTAGGAATTTTTGGTGCAATTGACCCGTGATCGATTCATCTCGAGTCACATAGTACATCTTCGACACATTGGCGACTCTCGATTGTCGTGAAAATCTCGAGGTTTCAAATACGGACACAGGGTACCCAAAACGTCAGAAAATCAATTTAGTGCCGATCGATGAGAATTTTGAAATCAAGTGGAATCACCCACATTCTGATCACATATCTCAGCCAGATCGACCTATCTCTGATTTCTTATCGATTCTGACAGTGCCGCAATGACCCTTGTAGATTGACACGGTCGAGCAATCGATTCCTGGTCGAATTCTCAAGTCCATTGCATTTATATTCCTTAATTGCTTCCCGGATGTAGTTAGTTATCTCGTGAGTGGCCAACTCAGAGAATAGCACTATAGACACGTCGACGAAAAGCCTGATTTATTTAATCGAAAACTAATTTAAAAATTCAGGCTGTCACATTCATCCTTTCATCATCAGGTTTACAAAGCAAAGCAAATATAGTGACCGAGTTGACTATGGCAATTATATAGACTTGACAAATTAGTAAGCATGCTCATTGATTAAATGAACAAAACACATTGCTGGCAAGAAACAATCAAGGACAGAGCAAGATCGAAGTGACTTAAACGTGATGGTTATATTGAAGGCAAATGCTAACTCTTTCTTGAGCTTTTTATTCAATGTTATGAAGTCTTGAATCAACCTTCCAATAGAATCATACGAAGACCCACCTTTCTTTATTGCATTCGTCGCCGCCTCCTTCATTTCCTTCACCTTCTCCCTCATCGCTATAATGCTGCTGCCCATCAAGCATCTAACGGCCCTTTCTATCTCCTCCACTGGCACTAGATGGCCACCAATGTTGTGCCCCTTGTAGTCCAGCCTCAGCTCCACTGCTAAACCCAATTCCTTCACCATTGTAAAGGCGTTCAGCTGCTGCTCTGCATATATGGGCCACATCATCGACACGTAATAAATATACGTTGCGCATTCTTTTCCATATTAGAAAATATGCCTACTGAAAACCCATCTCTCTTTCCTTGGTGGTTGTCATGTCTGGCTTGTGCCTTGAATTAGGTAACGGCAGGATCTCATCTTCCTCACGATGGAAGAAGCAAGATCCGTGTTGGAAAAGGAGAAAAATTTTGCTTTTCTCCTTTGTCGAGGGAAGAAACGGCCGGCGAAGGAGACCAAATCTCCAAATCCTCCTTCTCCTCCAAGGCCACCTCCATCGACAGAGGACACGGAGCATGACGGTGACTGGGGAGGAAGGTTGCGACGGGTAGTGTGGACAACGTATGGATTTTAGTTCGGACAAGAATATGACGACACAGTGGCTGGGTGAATTTCGTCTGTGGCTAATGAATTTCGGCGGTATTTATAGTTAGGTCACTGCAATTGATACTTTCACTGAATCCATTAAAATTTCAATCTTTTTGCAATGTGTGTACGTTGGCTGAAATACACCCACTTTTCATATGAATTGCTGACATGGCGCCACCATGTTGATGACATGCCGCCTGGCCTTGTGTCCGCTCCATCAACAATTTTTCAAAAAAATTGGTGGGATTCTAGTCAGATGCATCAATTGCGGAAATTGAAAGTTCAGTGCATTTTTATTGGAAGAAATCAAACTTAGATCATTGATAGTTTGCTTGCATATTTTTTGGCCACATAAAATAGTAATTTGCTACTTTAGATCTATAATTTTTGGCTTTTCAAAAGTTCCAAATCTATTGTTCGCTAATTTTGTTTGGCCTACGTCAAAGTGGATTCAATAGGTATAGAAGCCATGTGGCAGTGGTGGCAAGTTGACTTAAACAATGTACTCTCAAAATGTAGTTGTCCATCTAGATTTGGGTTGGGTGTATTTTGGATTGGCCGCAAATAAATTTCATTGTATTGCATGAACTAGATAAGTCGATATGAGTGAATTAAGTCAATCTAGTCCAAATCCAAAGGTGACACAATCCAAATTTGACATGATCTGCCATCTTCAAGCCAAGATGAACCGATCATCTTATGATCAATTGTGCTGAGGAGACAACAAATAAGACGGAATTAGTGGTCCATATGCTGCATCTATCTCCTGAAAAAAATTATATGGACTCAAATCATGTGAACTAGCTCCATCTCAACCATTGAGTAGTGCGGCCATCATATAGGATCCATGTGGATGATCGAGATTAAGATGCATACGTTTCTTTCTGATTCAACGAGCTAGATTGCTTGCTACTTTTCATCTAAAGATTGTGATTGTTTTAGAATGTGATTATTTTAAATTTCGTTGTGGCTATATTTTTTGTTATCCGTGTATTAATTTTGTCATGCAGATTTCTCAAATTATAGAAGCTACTGAACAAACTTTCAATGCCATGACTTTTTAGGGCGGTTTCACTTGGGCCCCTCCAAGTTTTAAATTTAGCCCAAAGGGCTGTGGGCTCAACAAAAGTCTCCCAGCTTCTATATTTTCTCAACATTAATCGGCTCAATCGTGGTTTTCTTTTATCCGTTCATCCATCAAGATGAGCTTGCCGAGGAGAATGTTTTTAGTTGCTTGGTCTTCTCATCATCACTTTTCATTTCTGTTTTAATAAGTAATGTCGGGAATGTGAAAAATAATAATAATAATTTACGCAATCAAATCTCAAAGTTATTGCGAATAATTGTAAGACAGTTACATGAATATTTCGTACTCAAATGCATTATAATAGTGTCTCGTATCACTTTATAAATAAAATTTCTGAATTGATTTTTGCATCCCAAATCTATCTTGAGATAGGGATCAATATCTTTGACACGGTGACTCCCCACAATTGTACGATTGTCATTGAGGATTATGATATCTTAAGATTTGGCTTTTTGATTTAGGCAAATTGGGTATCTTTGAAAATCTCATAATGAGTACAACCCAAATTCACGTTCAACTTTGATCAAACTTTAGATAAAAAAGTTAGACGTATGGGCCCCTCTTCTTTATCATTCTTGGAAAAATTCCATCATTCGCTCCTCTATATTAGGCGCAATTATGATCCAACTTCAGATAAAAAAGTTAAGACGTATGTGCCCCACTTCTTTATCATTCTTGGAAAAATTCCATCATTTGCTCATCTATATTAGGCGCAACTATGATCAAACTTCAAATAAAAAAGTTAGACATCTGTGCCCCTCTTCTTTATCATTCTTGGAAAAATTCCATCATTTGCTCCTCTATATTAGGCGCAATTGTAGCTAAGTTTCAAAACTAGATCATTGAAAATTTGCTCATTGCTTTGAACTAGGCCCAATGTCCATTTCCTTCCACAATGCCACGAGCTTTAGCCTTTCACATGGAAAAATTGTCTAATCAATTTATGAGCTCATTGATTGACAATAATCATCAACTATTGAGGACAATGATTGCGGTCCGTTGGATTGTTTGAGTTGATGTCAAACATCTGATTGGGCTCGATAACTTTGTCACCATTTAACCCATGGCAAGTTATGCTGACGTTGGACCTGACCAGGTCCTTAAAAAGCTCAAGGAGAAAATAGGTAGGAGATCCGCCCTTGGGTGAGGGATCCCGCACTGTCCTCCATATTCCCTCTCTGTCGAGAAGACAAAGATAGACATGGAATTTGGAGGCCTTACGGTGGGGAAGGTAGACTCCACATCAGGATATGCTTAAATCTTCCGGCTAACATCGGGTAGGCTGGTATAGTAGTCACCCGCGCTTGGGGTGAGTGAGGATGGGTGAAAGGCCCACTATAAAGTTAGCACGCGTTACGGCATTGCTCATAAACGTAGGCTAACTTTGATCGAACTTTAGATAAAAAAACTTAGACGTTTGTGCTCCTCTTCTTTATCATTCTTGGAAAAAATTCCATCATTCGTTCCTCTAAATTAGGCGCAATCATTGCTAAATTTCAAAACTAGATCATTGAAAATATGCTCATTGCTTTGAACTGGGCCAATGTCCATTTCCTTCCACAACGCCACGAGCTTTAGCCTTTCACATGGAAAATTGTCTAATCAATTTATGAGCTCGTTGATTGACAATAATCATCAACTATTGAGGACAATGATTGCGGTCCGTTGGATTGTTTGAGTTGATGTCAAACATCTGATTGGGCTTGATAACTTTGTCACCATTTAACCCATGGCAGGTTATGCTGATGTTGGACCTTAGCAGGTCCTTAAAAAGTTCAAGGAGAAAATAGGTAGGAGATCCGCCCTTGGGTGAGGGATCCCGCACTGTCCTCCATATTCCCTCTCTGTCGAGAAGACAAAGATAGACATGGAATTTGGAGGCCTTACGGTGGGGAAGGTAGACTCCACATCAGGATATGCTTAAATCTTCCGGCTAACATCGGGTAGGCTGGTATAGTAGTCACCCACGCTTGGGGTGAGTGAGGATGGGTGAAAGGCCCACTGTAAAGTTAGCACGCGTGGTACGACTCATAAATGTAGGCAACTTTGAACAAACTTAAGATAAAAAAAAAAACTTAGACGTCTGTGCTCCTCTTCTTTATCATTATTAGAAAAATTCCATCATTCGTTCCTCTATATTAGGCGCAATCATTGCTAAGTTTCAAAACTAGATCATTGAAAATTTGCTCATTGCTTTGAGCTGGGCCCAATGTCCATTTCCTTCCACAACGCCACGAGCTTTAGCCTTTCACACCGAAAAATTGTCTAATCAATTTATGAGCTCGTTGATTGACAATCATCATCAACCATTGAGGACAATGATCGCGGTCCATTGGATTGTCTGAGTGATGTCAAACGTCTGATTGGGCTTGATAATTTTGCCACCATTTAACCCACGGCAGGTTATGCTGACATTGTCCTATAAGGATTAGATTTTCTCATTGCTGTGAGAAAAGGATGGAGCTCAAACACTGCATAAAGGATTCCAACTAAGTGTACAAAGTCTAAGATTCCAATAGGTTGAATTTACATTTTTCTTTGGGGGGTCAAATGTTATCAAATTCAAAGGTGCTCTTTCCTATTATTATTTGGGAAACTAAGATTTAACTTAGGCTCCATTTGTTTCGTAAAAAAATAAATGATCTAGAAAATATTTTTCTAAAAATGATTAATTTTATCACTTATAAAGATAAATGAATGAAAAATATTTTTAGAAATTGCCTATACATCAAATTAGATTTTGGTTGTCATGAATAGTAATGTCCAAATTCAAGTTAATTTGAACAAAAGTCCGGGTTTTGGGTGGACTAAACTGTGGTCTTTGGATGCATCGGATTTAAACGGTCAATCTAATGCTTTTGGTTAGTACTTAAGAAGACCATCACTTAGTCTTTCTATTGTCTCTGTCTTGGCAGATCAAGTATGGAAGCAACCATGCCAAACTTGAGAATGAATTCAGTATCAGCTTTTGTCAGCCTCATTCTTTTCATATATCAAACTCACTCCAACACTTGTATTACCTACGCTTCCTATCCTAGAAATGAAACAGATAGGGCGGCATTGCTTGCCTTCAAGGACAAGATGATTGAAGATCCTCTAGGGATCATGAGTTCCTGGAAGGAGTCCGTTAGTCATTGCAACTGGTCAAGAGTTTATTGCAGTCGTCGCCACATAGGAAGAGTCACCGCCCTCGACTTGATGAATCAAAAGCTCATTGGCACAATACCTCCTGACATAGGAAATCTCACCTTCTTAAGAGAAATTGATTTGAGTGCAAATCGACTTCAAGGCAACATTCCAGAAGAGTTCGGGAAGTTGTTCAGATTGACATGGCTAGGCCTCTTCAACAATGAACTCGGAGGGAGATACCACGGAATTTGTCATCTTGCATAGGTATGCAATTCCTCTATCTGCAGTCCAATCGACTTAGTGGGAGGATACCGATGAGCTTCAGTATTTAGTTGAGAGAGAACTCATTGATTTTGTGGTTGCAAAGAACAATTTTACTGGGGAAATTCCTAGTTGGTTGGGGAATGGATCTTCACTTTTAGAATTACAGTTTGAACAAAATAACCTAAGAGGTCGAATACCAGCCGAGCTCGGAAGCATCTCAAGATTAGAAATCCTAGATTTTGATATGAATAATTTAATAGGACACATCCCTTCTTCTATATACAACCTTACATCACTTTTTTCCCTTGACGTAGCTCAAAATAGCCTACATGGTGAAATTCCACCAGAAATTGGCAACTATTTTCCACATCTCCAGTTTCTTTACCTTTGGGGAAATCATTTTTCAGGGCAAGTGCCACATTCGCTGCCCAATGCTACTGGACTTAAAAGGCTATATCTCACTTCTAATAGCTTTACAGGGAGTGTGCCTACCAATCTTGGGAACTTAAGGAATCTTACAGATATTTCTTTACGCCGAAACCAGTTACAAACAGGACTTGACGGCTTAAGCTTCCTCACCAGTTTAACCAACTGCACTAAATTGAAATTCTTAGATATCAGCCGCAACAAATTTAGAGGAGAAATACCTACTGCCATTGCTAATTTCACGAATACGCTTCACATCTTAATCTTGGCAACAAACCAGATCACAGGAAATATCCCTCCAGAAATCGAGAAGTTGAATGGCTTACAGATCTTGGCGTTAAACAACAACAACATCGGCGGTGAGATTCCCCATGGCATTGGTAAGCTCCCAAATTTGACCTATCTTTACCTATGGGGTAATAAGATTTCAGGGGCAATTCCTTCCTCTCTTGGAAACGTCACCCAATTGCTTCGCCTGCTCCTTCAATATAATCAATTAGAAGGTGACATTCCCCCAAGTCTTGGACAGTGTCGACAATTGCAAGGACTGTGGCTATCAAATAACAACCTTAACGGTACAATACCGAAAGAGGTCATCGGCCTTTCTTCTCTGTCCCTCTATTTTGGAGTTGCCGGAAATTCCTTAACGGGGCCATTACCTCTTGAAGTGGGAAATATGAGCCAAATTGTGGAGGTCGACCTCTCTGACAATAGGCTGACCGGAGAAATACCAAGCACTTTGTCCCAGTGCCTTATGCTGGTAAGCTTGGACATGGCAGGCAATTTTTTTGAAGGAAGTATACCGCCTTCTCTAAGGTCCTTGATGGGCCTTCAGCACCTCAATCTCTCAAGAAACAAATTATCTGGTCAAATTCCCATCTATTTCGAGAATTTTACTATGCTCGAAGCCTTGAATCTATCCTTTAACGGCCTTGAAGGAGAGGTGCCACGGGAGGGGATTTTCAAAGATACGAAGTGCATATCAATAATGGGAAACGAAGAATTATGTGGGGGTATCAAGGAACTTGGACTTCCCGCATGCAAAGTCAGCGACATGAAGAAGCGGAGAAAGCTTCCAAAATTGAAAATATCTATCGCGGTAACTATCTCCTTTTTAATCATGTTGACATGCGTCATTGCTATTCTATACTGGAGGAGGAAATCTACGACAAGACCTAGCATGGCCTTACCAATTGATGAGCGCTTTCCAAAGGTTTCCTATGCAAAGCTCCGTCAAGCGACTAATGAATTCTCGCCATCTAATTTGATTGGCCAAGGGAGCCACGGCTCTGTGTATCGAGGAATCCTAGATGGAAATCGACTGGTGGCAGTGAAAGTGCTCAACCTAAATCAAAAGGGGGCTTTTAAGAGCTTCTTGGCAGAATGTGAAGCGTTGAGAAATATACGCCACCGAAATCTTGTCAAAATCATCACTGTTTGCTCAAGCATCGATTTCACAGGCGTAGAATTTAAGGCTCTAGTCTACGACTTGATGCCAAATGGTAGCCTAGAACAATGGTTGCACCCCAGTGAAAATCCGCTCGACATGCCAAAGCTCGATCTCAACCAAAGGTTAGACATTGCCATTGATGCGGCTTCTGCCATTGAATATCTTCACCACCATTGCCAGACGAGCATTGTACACGGTGACCTAAAGCCAAGCAACGTTCTTCTTGATCATGACATGGTAGCTCGAGTGTGTGATTTCGGGCTAGCGCATTTCTTCACGGAAGCACAAGCCAAGATGCTTCTCAATGTCAAGCAAGCTCTAGCTTGTTAAAAGGAACCATTGGCTACGTAGCTCCAGGTATGTTAATCCTTCTGCTTTCTAATCATATGGGTCCAAGTTAACAGCTTATTTAAAATGTTGAATTCTAGTGAAGAAAATGGATTTCCGAAGTTACTACCCATCTAACATGACAAGCTGATGGTGCTTTCTAGAATATGGCCTCAGCAATACTTTATCGTTGCAAGGAGATGTGTATAGCTTTGGGATACTATTGCTCGAGATGTTCACCGGAATAAGACCTACTGATGTTATGTTCAAGGATGGATGGACCCTTCATGAATTCGTCAAGACTACTCAGCGGGAAAGTTTGGTGAAGATCTTAGACCCTAAACTGCTATCTGCGGAGTCTCCTGCAGGGATCGGTGATAGCCAAATTAGTGATGTCGACACGGTAAGATTTGAGGAAAACATTGCTGACATAATGAGAATCGGAGTCCGTTGCTCAGCAAAACTTCCAATTGAGCGCATGGACATGATGAATGCATTATCTGAGTTATGTGCTGTTAGAAAGAAGTTTTTCAAGCATGGCATGTAAGATTAGGAAGAGGATTTGACTTCTCCTATTGTAATTTTAATTCCTCTTGAGTTTATTCCAGTGTGAATGTAAACGTAAATTACAAGCTTACTACTTCATGTATGTGTGACAGGCATATAATTTGCTATTTCTATGTCCTTAAGCCGTATAAATGCCTTTCTATTTCAACTATAGAGGTGTTTGCTTTAAGAGATAAATAACATCTTACTGGTTCTTTTCTCGGGTCGATTTCAATGTATCATCCATCCCCTCAGAAGGAATTTAATAAAGGAACAGTTAAATGCAAGTTCATCTACCTAGAAGCAGAGGAACTAATGTATTGGGAATCTCGCTTGTGTCAAATCAATTAAAACAAAGCTCACAAGATCGTTAATTTAGTCATGAGAAGCTCATAACTCATCAATCTAGGTAAATTGCCAATAACTTACAGCTCCGCCATCATGGTTACTGAGCAAAACAAATACAATGACTGACTTAAATTTATTCTTCTAGTGAGCGATGCGAGATTAGAATCAAGTCCAATGCCCTCCACCCGCCAACTCAAATGGTAATTTCATAAACTTCGGACAAATTACTAAGGATGTTTGTTAAACAAAGGAGCAGGACATATTGCTGGCAAGAAATAAAGGACAGCATGATCAAAGTGACATATACATGACAGTTACAATTGAGCTCTTTATTCAATGCTATTGATGAAGTCTTGAATCAACCTTCCGATTGAATCATACGAAGACCCACCTTCCTTCACAGCATTCCTCGCCGCCTCCCTCATTTCCCTCACCTTCTTCCTCGTCTCTGCGGCACCGTCGCCCATCAAGCGTCCGACGGCCTTCTCTATCTCCTCCGCTGGCACCAGATGGCCACCAATGCCTTGCCCCTTGTAGTCCAGCCTCAGCTCCCCCGCTAAGCCCAATTCCTTCACCATCGTGAAGGCGTTCAGCTGCTGCTCTGCGTATATGGGCCACGTCACGATCGGCACTCCATACCACAAGCTCTCTAAGATGGAGTTCCAACCGCAATGAGATACGAAGCCACCAATGGCTGCGTGTCCCAGCACCTCCACCTATGTCGGTGATAGTATAACGCATTATCATAGGCACTTGCCTATTCAGTTATGAGCTAAGAAAGTCTACAAGAAAAATGTCCTAATCAATATCTAACTACTGAATTGCGTTTACTTCTTGTGTTATCTACTGAAAAATAAAGAGCATTTGAAAAATATCACGTTTCATACGTTTACACCAAATAATATCAATGTTATTGCAATTTTTTTATTTTAGATGATTATTAGTAGACTTGATCCATGGGCGAGCAACATGCCTGCCTGCCCATTATTTTTCAGCCTAGCAAAAACTTTAGGTCCTGTTAGTGAGCAAGCTACGCCTGGGTAAGGGCCTAGGGGCCGGCGTTTCTATATATTTATTAAATTATTGATGAATTATATTTTATTAATAAGTTTTTCTTTGACATTTAACATTTATAAAACTCTAACCGGATAAAATAAGCTCATTTTTCTAATGTAGAATAGAAAATAGACTCAAATAGTAGTAAAATAAAATAACACAAGACCTAAAATTATTGATCATCTATTTTTCATAATTCTTTAAATTTTTTCTGAAATATTAAAAAAAAAAAAAAAAAAGACACATGGGCGGTCCCGGACCCCCAATATTTTTCCCTTGGGTAGGCTCGAGCCTGCAAGTCCAAGCCTCGGTGGGATTTCTAAAGGTTCGAGCCCAAGGAGAACCGGCCCAATCCTCCCTAGGCCTGCCCAATGACCAAGTCTAATTGCCGAACGATGGAGCCGAGTACTTGGACTAAATCTTGCTCAGGTCCTATATGAATTGATCGAGTTTGAACTGGCCAATTCCGCAGCCAAGTGTGTAAGAATCAAAGGAGAAATTTACTAGGCTCACTCATTTTGCCTTTTGGGCCGACTATGCTTGGGTGGACCCAATAAGCTGTTTAGCATATGCTCACCTCTAAGAATTACATAACCGAATGTAAATTAAAATAAAAGTATTTTTAGTTGATCATACTTCGATACATTTTTTAATACATGCTAATTATTTCACTATCGAACATGTGCCCTTTTTTATGAATTGAGGTATCGTGTGGGAGGGCGGAAGTTCATCAAAACTACATCAAACATCATAAATGAGACTATATAGCTAAAATAGAATCTCATTGTTGAAAAGTTAGGATTGGCTTACCATGTTTGATCATCCATGTAGTATCATATAAAGCTCGCAAATAACAAGATTAACTCAGCGATTGAAAAACAAATAGGTATTGTGGATAGACTAGGTATACGATGCCGTTAATGTAAATTCTTTCATATTCAGGTCATTTATTCGAATTTTAACTTGCTTTTTATCTACTCCATAAACCAACAAATATTTAGACAGATTAAATGCGGTACAAGATTTAACGGTCCTCACCTAGAAATGCACATGATTGATAAAATATTAACTTTTTATCCTTCAAATGATCGAGGAGGGGGATCGAACGAAGGACATTTATTTCCCTATACTTGCCCAATTATATTTCAGCCCCATCGACACCTATTCACGGATTTACTCATATTTCACGCAAAAGCAAAAAAAAAAAAAAATTATATAGATTTAATTCTACTAGTGATGTGATAGACAAAATCAATAATAGTATAGATTATATAAAAGCCTTGTATTTTTTAGCAGAACCCTACATGTTTTTATAAGGATTTTACTAGTTAATAGTCTTTGGGCTACTTACTATGAGAATTATAATTTTTTGTGAGCTAAAATTTTTTGAAAAAATAGGTCCTACAATAATTTATAATTATTTATTATTTAATTTTTTATAATTTAAAATATAATATTATCTTAACAGTAAATTAAAGACCGTCGCAATAATTTTCTTTTCAATGTGATTGACTTACACGACATTTGTTCCCTTCTTACCTTTATTGAAAAGGTTGTCATTGTAACCAATGAGCACCAGACATTACCAAAGATATATACATAGTCGTTAATTAAAAAGACTTGAGACTAACCTGTGGGGTCCACCCGCATACGACCCCTCGTCCTCGCATTCGCTCCAGGAATCCAACCGGAAGCTGCAACTGTGAACTTTCCGGATGCAACGACCACAGAAACTTATGCCCGCTTCGCTCGATTCCGGAAGCGATCTCCTTCACTTGATCCGCATCGAAGCTCCCCAAGCTCCCGAAGCACAGGAACACCACCGAGGACGGCGGTTGCTCATCGAGCCACTCCCGGATCTTCTCCCAGTGAGCCCGGTCCAGAGAAGGATCCGGCACACCCTTCGGGTCGATCACCGGTCCGACCGCGTACACGGCCGGCCCGTCCCAGCTTCCTCCAGAAAACGAGCCGAGGGCGGACCGCTCCAGCTCCATGAACGTGTTCACCATGATTCCCCGGACGTCCCTGAACCTACGAGCCAGCTTGACGTAGGCCGCATAGCCGCCGGCTTCCCCGTCCAGCACTGCCGACGGCAAGACAGACACCGGAACTGGGTTTGTGAAATTGGGAAGAGGCAGGTCCGGATCGGACGGTCGGACCTCTCTCCCGATCTGGTCGTGTCGAGCTGGCAAGTGGAACATGAGGTCTAGGAAGTGCGCGTTGCTGGTAAGGTAAATGTAAGAAGGAAGCGAGAACCCGTCGGCAACGTCAATCATGGACGTGCAGAACAAATCCAGGACGAACCCCGCCACGGACCGGTCCGACCCGGAATCGGACCGGGAACTTTGTATCTCCCCAACTGCTCTCTGGACGTGCGGGATGTAGCTCTCGATGTAGACCGTGACATAGTGCTCGACGGAGCGCAGGAGCTCGGGCGGTGGTAGGTCGACGGGAGGGAGGTCGATGAGGGCAATGCGCGGCTGCGAGGCGACGAGGGACTTTGTGTGAGCATCCAAGTGGGGGCTGAAGGGCGCTTTGATTGCGAGGACGGTGATGGAGATTCGGGGGTCGTGGCCGAGCAAGCGGGCCGCAAACTCGAGGGCCGAGATGACGTGACCCACGCCCGGTGCTGGGATAAAGATGAGCTCCGGTTTCTTCATCGGCGACGGTTGTTGAATCCTTCCGACCTTTGTCTTCTTGAACTCTGTGTCCTTCGTTAGACGTGGCGTGACATGCGACAGACTTCGTACAGCAGGTGGGCAGAAAAAGACAAGAATGGCTTTGATTGATGCGGTGAGATATGCTCAGGGATGAGTAGTTTCCCGGGTCGGTAGGACAAGGACATTCCACCGAACCATGAACGATGATGTATGAATGACGAGGGACATGATCATTAGAGACCAAGAAAACGTGTGCCGCTATATATCCCAGGACTTGTCTATAAGATTAATAAATTAAATCATATAATAAGATTGGAAGCTTGAATATTGTTCGCTTCGGATACTAACTCCACTCACATTCGATAGTACTATTGTAACATCTTGGTCTCCTTTGTTAGTCTTACTTTATTGGATTTCCCCAAGCAATAATTACTAAGGAGGGACAATGACAGAGACGAGAAAACTCAAAACACAATAGACTTCACAATTAGTCTTGTTGGGAAATGAAGTAGATAGTGGGATGGAAAAAACTGGTCCAACTATTTAAGATATAAGCACGTTCTAGGTTTCGCTTTTTGGAGCACAAAAACGCAGCCCTCCGATGATTACTAATGAGTACATATAGAGAACAATTGCATCCGATAAAAAGTAATTGAGTGCTTAAAATAAAAAATATTTCGATATACCATCAACATAAATAAAACATGCATATGAACTTTTGAAGTGAGTTCTGTTTGGATATCGAACCACATGAGATGAACTCCCGTGTGTCTCATTAAACTCTTTCGTAATTGAACAGGCTTAAACTTCTGCTGAGTGTTGACAATGGCTTCAACTTTTGGACGAAAGTGATGATGGAACTGTGCCTTTTCCATGTCAGTCCATCTTTATTCGTTAGGGTTAGATGACATAAAGAAATTCCCAACGACCGGGGATAGTGCAAGGTTGAGGTGGCATCGAGCAGTACTTTTTGTCGGCTTCCGATTGTGGGTTTGTCGACTCAAGCCTTTTATCCCGCAAGATAAGTGTTAACTCATAAATTTTTAATTTATTTAATATAATATATAAAATTTTAAATATATATTCAATATAATCCTTAAATTATATAAAAATATTTAATATAATCCTTTTATTAATTTAAGATTATTGATAGTATTAAATATTTTCATGACTAAATTGAATATGTATAAAAAATTTATGAATTATATTGAACAAAATAAAAATTCAAGGACCGTATCATAAATTGGATTAAAATTTAGAGATCACATGCTATAATTTTTCCTTCTCACCCAACAAAACCCAAACGTTATTAAAGCATGGGCGCACCACACCATGAACGGAAGACGCTGAACCCAAAGAAGATTCTTGCTTGACTTTATTTTTTATTTTTATTTTATTTAAAGCTTCAACATGTGAACCTTCACAACATATGAATATTTGACATGTAAATCTCTGCGAGCATGTTATCCTGCTCATCCCTACGAAAGTATGCATAGAGTTGAGTATGTCTAGGTCTACCCATTTTTGAATGAGCATTCCATCAAAACATCGACACGTAATAATTAATAATTATGTATCGAGTATTCTTTTCCATATTGGAAAATTTGCCCACTAAAACCCCATATTTCTTTATGTGGTCGTCGCACTTTTGCCTCGGATTGGGCAACGGCAGGATCTCATCTTCTCCACGATGGAGGAATAAGATTCGCATTGGCAAAGGAAAATTTTTCTACTCGGATTGGGCAACAGCAGGATCTCATCTTCTCCACGATGGAGGAATAAGATTCGCATTGGCAAAGGAAAATTTTTCTACTTGTCTCCTACGTCAAGGGAAGAAACGCCCGGCGAAGGATACATACATATGTGATTTCGGCAATAATAGATCCTGAAATTGTCATTTGGGTACCCCATTATTTGATTATTTAATGATGCACGCTTAGTTTTGAAATTAATGGAACCGTGTTATTATTTAGCATGGGTATTTTAATCCTCTTGGCCATATATAATATTTGTTCGAAAATTGAAACCATAATTCTTAAAACATTATTCAGAAAGTGTGACGCCCCTGACACGTCACAGCTAACATAGCGTTATTATCTTATTCATTTCACTTTTTTTTAAGCATGCAAAAGTGTAATTGACTAAAACAACCTAGAGATGCATGCGGACTTTTACAAACGGGGCAACTCCATTTCTTATATATATCTTAGGCGATGAGTTGGGTATACTGAGGAATTCAAAAGGGTCAATACTATTGGCTACACGTGGTCGCCTGACCCTGGCCCCCTAGCTTCATCAAAATCTTCAAAGTTCCAAAAATCCAGTGATCCTCCTGCCTCCCTTCTACTTAGCGAGGCTACCTCCATTCCCTGATTTGTCATTGTACAGCGAGAGGGGGCCCACCGTGCACCCGTTGATGCTGGCATACATTCCAAGGAAACCAGGAGTCACATGCCACGTTGGAGCCCCTATGTCCATAGTCAAACAAGATGCGATTTGGATAAGCACTATATTCAGGAAACCAAGGTTTATAAACTCATCCTCATGCCAGGTGAAGTCAACCAGAACTCTATAACAGACTATATGGGAGGTAGGTAGGATCGATATTTCTATTCATCTGACAAGATAGAGTCAACAACCAATGACCCTAAACTCAAGAAGCAGATTGTCCATCGGACTATACTACATAAATCAATCACCGTATTGATAAGGAAAACCTCAATATAAAGTATAGTAAATTATCAACTTACTTGAGAACATTTTCAAAATAATATAACAGATCAATATAAGCAATAGCTTTTTCCAACAGGTATTCAGTAGCTCAATTTAATGGTACTAAGTTTATAATCGATAAGAATTCTTGCTACCATCATCATTTGGGGAACCACATTACCCCTTAGGCATCTCGCACCCATCCGACATTGTGAGGACATCTGAAAGAAATGCATTATACCTCCAGGCATCTAAAGGAACATAGTTAGCCCTCCAAGCATCCCTACTATGACCCAGGCATCGTCGTCTCAAGGACCAATGGTCTTTCCAGTCACACATCCATATCATAATGCAGCAATTCCATAATTCAATTTAAAAAGAATATTAACGTTACTACTACTAAGGAACTCAAGAGTGGATCTAACGAATTCTTAATCATCGTTAATCCCCTAGACTAATATAAACTCACCCATGCTGATAGTAGATGAAATGTAAGAAGAATTCCATATCCTAGACCTTAAACTAGCCTTATAAGGCATTTTGTGCGCCTTTAGAAATGACAACTGTTGCCTAAGTAAACGAGTTTAAAAAATTATGAAACTTTAATATAAAATAGACAAGATCTAGAGAGACATTTTCCCTAAGGAACTGAGGCCTAACTCAGTTTATACAACCCTACACCATTTTTTTGAAAATCGACTGGAATCATAGGGCATCTTGATACATGACAAACTCTAACAGAATAGGGTTTCGCCAAGAAAACAACTTTGAAAAATTCAAAAAATTTACTATGTTGTAGTTTAGGATGTACTCTACAACTGTCATGAAGGACACATATTAGAATTCTTGACCAAAACATTTGTGGAAAATGAAAAGAAGGTGGGGTCGGTTCAATAATCTTAAAAACAGATTTCAAACTCACTAGTTTTTCATATATATTTTTGTCGTATGAAGTCCAAAAGTTATGAAATTAAAGTATGTCGTAGAACCGCCAATAAGGGATGACTTTTGTGACCAAAGCCTGGTGAAATTCACCTCACACAGGTCAGTACGAAATTAGCAAAATTGAAGGTCGGACTAAAACCGAACCCGTCCCGACAATCTTTTCCTATTTTTGGCTCAGCCTTCGATACTTTCAGTCCAAGTATGCACGCCTATTCAACATATAACCTTCCTATAACACGTATACAAACCCAACAACTTAAGTATTAAACTTTCTAACAATATAACTTTGTCTGAAACTTGCGATTAGGTGTTAGCATCTCTGGAATCACTAGATTCAAAGGATTTCTGAGGAAACTCTCCTTGCCACACGACAAATGATCGATATAGGATAGAACGAAGGATATCTACTTGCCTCGAGTTCTCGTGAATAGTGGTTGCGACCTGGCAAAATAAAGGCGAGGTTGACAGCGGTGACAGCTTGGCTGAGGTGTGCCTGATGGCTAACTTGAACGGCTGCACCTCCTCTGTTATCTGTGGTTGAAGACTGGAGAGAAATGGTGTCTGTTGTGAGGTAGACGTGCAGAGGATGGGCGGATATGTGATGGAGGAGAAATGACAGCTTTTCCTTCTATATCTTTGGCTCTTTTGTTCTTCGTCCACCGATTATATTGAAGCAGTGTCGTCCTCTCTTGAGCGGTCTTCAAAGTTGACTCTGCTGCAGCATTTCACGCAGTTAGATGAGGTGTTGGTCGAGGCTAAATGCAGCAGTAGGGAGGGAGTACGCAAGTCTTCATGTGACGGAGGGAGGGAACGACCGCCTGCTGTTGTTGACTCATGTAGCTTAAGAAACGGTAAAGGGAGGAGACGACGCATTGGGCTGCTCTGACCAACGCACCTCCCATGCGCTGGGACTGTTGTCGCTCGCTGCTGGCTTGATGGACGTGCGACGCTGAGATGGAGCTGGCCGTCTGAGCCGATCGTCGAGCGATTCTTGCGACCGCTGAAAGTTACGTCGACTGGAAAGCGGGGTGACGTCGCACGATGGAAATCAACATTGAAGTGTTGACGATGAGGTAGCGGCGGCGGCTGGGTGATGTAGATGCACCATCAAATGAGGTGGAAATGACGTTGCTCGGTGATGACATGATGATGATGCGAATGGCGTAGTTCGACAATGAGCTTGTTAATGTAGTGTAGACCGTTAAGTCTTCGGGGCTCGCTATTTTATTGAGCGAAAATTCGGATGTCCCATAAAGCCATGACATGCACGAGATTTATCTAAGGTAGGAACTAAAACAGACATAATAATGGTCCTCGATTTGTTTAGGCAGAATAATGACTACAAAAGCATTGTTAATAGCGCTTTCTAGATTTATTTAAGCAGAATAATGACTATAAAATTACTAAAACTCCCTATGTTTATTTCTCCGTCTGCTTCTTTATATTTGACACAAGCATAACTTAATTTCCACAGTCGGGGAATGTTTCGAATTTAAATCATTTGAAAATTTGCTCATTGCTTTGAACTTGGCCTCTTCTCACCCAATTTTTCCTTTCTGCAATGCCGCAAGCTTTAGCCTTTCACGTGGAAAAATTGTTATAAACAGTCCGATTGGGCCCGACAACTTTGCCGCCATTTAGCCCACGGCAGGGTAGGAATGCGGATATGCTAATGTCATATGAATATTTGATTTTCTCATTGCCGTGACAAAAGGAAAGAGGGTCAAACGTTGGATAAAAGGATTTCAACTAAGTCGTGCAAATTCTAGTCAATAGTCTTCATGTTTCTATATTTAAATGTTAAACCACTTTTTTTTTTTAAAAAATTTTTAGAATAGTTCGCAGTTGTCTTACAAAATCTTACAATCTTCGATACGTGAATCTCTCCAATGTGTGGTCCTTAATCATATGAATTAATAACAAAATATGCAGATATTCCATTAAAAAAAGGTGAAAATAACATTGCCTAAACAAAGAATATCTGGATAAGGACAAAAGTGCTCTAACACATACATAACATACTAACATATGCTGTTCATGGGGCAAACATTTATAGTAAATATCAAAATGTCTAGATTTTGTCAAACCACAAAAATAAAAAGACATGCGATTCTTATTGCAAGAACTCTCAACATCTTTTATCTAATTGCGCCTGAAAACTAGGAGAAATCTTTACTAGACATGTATTTGCCATTCACCTAATTTATGAAAACAAAGGCGTTCTTTCGTACAATTATTTGAGTAAATAAAATTCAACTTATGAGTAAAAAAATTGCATATGTGACTTTTAAAAGACAGATTTCGAAAGGTGCAAGCTCAATGAAATGAGACAAGAAAAAGAACGACGCATTGCGCAAGATCGGCCTGACTTGAACTATGTGGATATCTGACATTAGTCTTGTGTAGTTGTGGACATAAGTTCCTAAACAAATCAGCTTGGTCCGTGGGAACATGTACGTAAATGGCATGAGAAATAAGGAGAAAATTGTCCAAAAATTTCTCAACCTATTACACTTTTGTTAATTTAGTCATAAACATTTCAATTTTGTCAATTCCTAAACATTTTGATAATTTGTCAATCGAGTCCACCGGCCAATTTTAGCCCGAAATCAATTATACGAACATTAGCTGTCCTATGTGGTATGGCTAGTGCTAACGTAGATAATATTTTTTTCCATTTTCTTCTTTTTTTTCTTTTCTTCCTTTTCCTTTTTTTCTTCCAAACCCAGTGAAAGTCACTGACCAATCCTCACCGAGTCACTAACCAACCCTCAACGGTCATAGGCTAGGGCTGGTCAACAAGGGTCGGCAGACTTGATAGGAAAAAAAAGAAAGAGAAAAAAAGAAAATACAAAATTCCAAAATTCCATTTTTTTAAAATATTAAAAAAAATTGTTTGTATTAGCACCAGTCGTCCTATGTGATCGTACCAGTGTCCATGTCAACAAATCCGGTTAAAATTTGTCAGATGGACTCAATTAACAAATTGTTAAAAAGTTTACGACTTAATTGACAAAATTAAAATATTTGAGATTGGATATGCAATAGATTTATGATTTATTGTATAGTTTTCTCTAGAAACAAGTGCTGCACAAGTATCTCAATATCCCATCGGCATAAGAAAATGCACATGATGGATTTGGATATCATGATGGGTATCACGTAGACAAATTTGAGGAAGAGATTTCCGATAGGATACCGAACCGCATGAGATGAACTCCCGTCGTGCGCCCGATTCACATATAAACTCGTTTTTCTTAATCCATTAAACTTAACTCCGGTCGATCATGGCTTTGTTTGACCTTTGGATGATAATGACTACGGAACTTCCCTCTAGACGGTCTCGCTTGTTTAGTAAATTCCCAAACTTCTTTCACGTGCCCAGATTTATTCGCCAAGGATGCTAGATTACCCGGTAGGAAAGATTTCAAAATCATTCCGAACGCGTTACATCGTGCAAGGTCGTGGTTGCAACCGGGCAGCCCTTACCGTCGGCTTCTGAGTTTTGGGCTATCAAATCAAACCCTTTCATCCTCACGAAATCCGCAACGAGCCTCTCAACTTTCAAGAAGCAAGTGGGGAGGATGAACGAAACATGTCCGAGGGTCGACACCCATGTTGTCATTCTACTTGGGTCGCACGGTCCCAGTGTTCTGTTGTTCCATCAAAGCATATATCCTGTGAAGGTTACCTGATCCACTTGTATATCGAGCTGCAAGTAATCCGAATGTATGCAAGGAGGGTGATTCTTTTAGCATGATTGAAGGAGAAAAGCTCCTTACACGAACTTACCGACGCTTTGAATTTTAGGGCGGTTCTCATTTGGGCCCCTCCAAGATTTCAGTTTTAGGCCCAAAAAGGCTTTGGGCTAAACAAAGGTTTCCTGGCTTTCTGACCTTTCTCTACCTGATATGAGACTTAAAATCTTGAAGAACAAGTAATTGGCCCTATTGTGGTTTTCTTTCATCCGTACAAGATAGGCTCGCATCACCCTTTTTGAGGAAAAAAAAAAATTGTGTTTGAATCCCAAATATTGTTCATCTTCCCAATAACATCTCGATATTGTGCACACCCGTCTCGTGTGAGCCCAATCCACGTAATTCGTTGAATTTAGTGGGACTTACATAAGATCCACACAGCCTAATTGCCGCTTGAATTAGGTGCACACCAACCACTTGATAATAACAATTGGTAAATAGCTTAATTAAATACGACTTGCATGGCTTTTTTCCACACAGCTTGCACATATCACAGTCAATGTGGACAATTTTGACTTTAGCAAGTATGTAGCTACTTGTATGGACAATAAAATGTGTAGAAACGCGGTCTGTAAAAGCGAGAATCAATCCTTTCATGAAATGCCAAAAAGGGAATACAAGGAAACCCTACATTGATGAAGATCACGCATGGGATACGGTTTGGGGCTGACTGACTGACTCGTACTTTGACCTCCTCCGTAGTCAACCATTAAAGATAACCATGGCATTTACGCAACTCAATACTTTGGAAGATTGTTGGTAGTAATGCAAGACATTCTAGGCCATCCAACCGTCATCCAATTATTCATCGCGCATACACCTTCGTGGAAAGGGAATCGGATAAGATGAGAACGTTTAATTTGAAGTGTGCAACTCAATTTTTATATTCTATGAAAAAATAATAAAAATTTAAAAGAGAGATGAGAGTAGAGTACGGCGTATAAAAAAAAAATCATCATCCGAACCAAAATACATTTTTATGTGAAAATTTTTGAAAAGAAAGAAGCAAAAGAAAGGAAAGAAAAACTACTTTCCTATTCATTTTGTGTGGAGGTAAAATAATTAAAAATCGAAAGTCACTACGCATTAATTCAATACGATGGCCCCCAACCCCGTTGAAAGTGACCATTTGCACGTGCATGGAAAACCAGCCCGAGCGACTTTGGATATTTTAGGGAGGCCAAATTACCAAAACACCCCCCCTCCTTCCACGATCATAAGCAAAGCGATGGAGGATTGAAGGCGAAGCCACCTATGCATTCTCCACGCACCAAGTGAAGTAAACCTTAGAGGAGATGATCGATCAAATGGATTACAAGGTAAACTAGCTCTGCGATCATAATTTCCAATCAATCATAACCTTCTTTCGGTTTTGACCCACCGATCAACATCGCATGCGGATCCACCTCCTTCCCGCAATCGAGAAAACTAAGGGAGGTGCAAAGCAGCCGATGTATGGTTGAATGTACCAAAAAAGGTCCTAAACTAAGTGAGGTGCAAAGCAACCAAAATCATGTGGTTCTAGTCAGTAAAATTTCATCCTTAAGGCTTAAAGTGGGGGATAGTGCAAACTAGTCGAAGCCGATGCACAGTTGAATGGAGATTGAATAGATAGAAGCTCGGATGTGCTAACCAACCAATTGAAATGCTAAGTTAACGAACAATGGAACCTATACGTACATATAATAAAAATGATTAAAATTCATGTGCAAGTGAAGTTGAATTTTCGTCTAAAACGTCTTGATTGTTGAAATGTTGCGTGCACTGTCGGGTCATTTCATATCAATTGTATAAGGAGCCAGTGATAATCTATAAATGTGAGGGAAAGTCTCATCCTTTAAACTAATTTTTAAGGTGAGAAAGGCGCAAAACCAGCCAACACGGATTTTGTGTCTTAACGTACCCTCTCCTACTAAGCTCAATAGAAGGACGAAAGCCTTGATGACAAAGGAATTGGATGAAAACCCATTAAGGTATATGAAGAAGTGAAACCCCCACGATCGAGTGCAAAGAGAGGGGGTGGAGGAATCACACACGACACATCTCCAAGAACCAACGCCATATTGAGGTGGTTTAAGTGCGCAATCAATCGTAAGCAATCGCTCCTAGGGCTTATTCGGTCATTATTATGGGCGGAGCAGATAGCACGGGAGCAAAACGAAAGACGACGAGAGGACGAGAGAGACGGAACTATCAAGAAAGAGTGTGTGCTCGTTGTAGCTAAGGGGGGCTCCTCCATACGTGATGAGGAGATAAGGCGATTGGCGTGGCATCGGCGTCCACTTGTCCCTGTCCGGTTCTTGAGCTCCTTGTGAATCGTCATCGTTTTCCTCCCTTTTTTGGGATAAACTCCAACCCCCCCTTGCACATATGGCGCGCGCGTCGTGAGTGCCATTTGACAACAATCAAAATACGACCCTCCATTCCTCTTCCACCGATTCTTTGCCTTCGGTAAGGATCCGACAAGGAGAGGCGATGGTATCCGTCCGTCCACTTTCAAATTGCTCTCTTATCATTAGCATCTTTCGGTGACAAGAAGCGATGATGCTACTTTACTGGCGATTATTAGACCTGATGATGAGCTCGAGTGGCCCACTAAGCCCGGTGGGATGCATACGGCCTAAGGCACGTACCAAGCGAGTCCAGGCAAATGAGGAGCCGGTCCACACATGCTTGTCCGAACCTGCACAGACTCCATTGTTTCATTGAACTAATCCATATCACGGACGAGTCTCGACAATGGCCTTTTTGACTGCTGAGGGTCGATGGAACATGGCAAAGTGAATATCTACAAGAATATCCCATAGACATTATGAAACTTACAAAACATATTTCTACTTTTAGATATATTCGGTCCAGACCCCTCGTCCGAGGCGTGGACCAAACTTTTTCTGTTACAAACGTCCGTATTATTCAATAACATTCCCAATAAAGTAGGGAATCTCCACCCCTAGCAGCAATCGAGCAAACGTGTTTTCTAAAAATGCGTCCATTGAATTCCCCTAGAGTGCATTCATTGCATGTGACATTTTGCCTTACCTTCAAGGAGTTAGTGAGAACAATTTTTTGGTCAAAAGAATTTCTATTCATTATAAAGTTAAGAAAAAATGACACAGATGATCCTTAAACTTTGACATAATGTGCAATATGGTCCTTGAACTTTCAATTTATCCAATATGATTCATGAATTTTTTGTATATGTCCAACAAAATCCTTAAACTGTACAAAAATATTCAATATTGTTTCTGAACTTAAATTAAAGTGTATGTGACATTCTTAATCGTATCGAGTTTCACAATTTTTTCTATGGAGGTCATCCATCCTAATAATGCTCTCACCTTAGCATGCTTAATATTAGACTTCCAATGCTAAAGTTACCAAAACGTTAAAAGGTGCCTCCATAATCTTCACATATATATCTCAAGAACACTCTTCTCATGTTCGATGCTCAATTCAATTCATTAATGCCTCTTTTACTATCATAGAGATCTATTAGGAGCCACTCCTTATCTAGGCTCTTTAACTCTGGCGATTAGACCCACCCTCATCAGATGAGGTGATTACACTTTCATTTTTTTTTTTTTTTAAATATATCCCTCTTTTATGGTTAATATTATTCATGCAAACAAAAAAATCTCCAAGATTAATAAGAAGTAAATAAGAAGAAAAATAAGCTCATGGAAGGTACATTAAATGAGAAACAGCCTCTCCTTGGCTTCCCGCATCATCAAGAGGCCCCAAACGAGTGAATTCCGGCACACAAGTCTAATCACGCATTTGACTCCGCATGTGAATGAATCGAGATCAAGAATTGGAACTCCTAGATCTAAAACTAATTCAAAAGAACAAGAAAATTTTCAAGAGGAAATAAAGGAGAAAGCAACTAGGGAGGGGAGGGAGAGATCTAGGTCAAATCCCTTCTCTCCAAAAGTTGAAGAGACAAAAAAAAGTTGAAACTTGGAGAGGGAGAGAAAGAGAAAGAGAAACTGATTAATAGTCTAGGCAATTGAATTGACATGCAACACATCGTTGGAGGAACGTGGTTTGGCAAAATCAAGAAGCCTTGGCACTCTTGGATTGTGAAGGCATCCCTCTCACTCATTGTCGCAAATAGAGGTGATCAATGGTTGATGGCTCACTTAGCTCGACAGGCAAATAAAACGGATTTAAATGATTTTCTCACATAATAAAGCCTGGCCTCGCCCATTTTTGGCTTGGGCCGGCTCGGTTTGAAAGTTCCTCTATCAATTTTATGTGATTGGCAAGGTTGGACAATATACCAAGCTCGATCTTTGAGCTTGGGCACGGCCCACCCAATTATCACTCCAGTCGAGAAGTTTTCATGTTGAGATATCTTTTTATCGCTGATATCTTGATAGATGATTACAATTTCCATAACTATTCAGGGTGGCCTCAAAAAATTAATAGTAATGCGATGCAGTGAAAACTATTTAAAAAGTTCAAAACCTATTGTGTTTGTGTCAATTTAGTCTGAAACCTTTCAATTTTGTCAATTCAATCGTAAAACATTTTCACTTGTTGCCAATTGAGTTCATGTAGCTAATTTTGATCGGAAATCACTGATATGAATGCCGGCAGTACCATGTAAGACGGCTAGCGCCAATGTAGAAAGCAACTAGGGAGGGAAGGGAGAGATCTAGGTCAAATCCCCCCTTTCTAAAAGTTGAAGAGACGAAGAAAAGTTGAGACTTAGAGAGGGAGAGAGGGAGGGAGAGAAAGAGAAAGGGAAACCAATTGATACTCTAGGCAATTGAATTGATATGCAACATGTCGTTGGAGGAACCTAGTTTGGCGAAATCAAGAAGCCATGGCACTCTTGAGTTGTGAAGGCATCTTTCTCACTCATTGTCGTGAATAGAGGTGATCAATTGTTGATGGCTCACTCAACTCGAGAGACAAATAAAGGGATTTAGATGATGTTCTCAGACGATAAAGCCTGGCCCCGCCCATTTTTGGCTTAGGCCTGCTCGGTTCGAAAGTTCCTATATCAATTTTATGTGATTAGCAAGGTTGGACAACATACTAGGCTTGATCTTTGAGCACGAGTGTGGCCTATCCAACAATCACCTCTAGTCAAGAAGTCTGCATGTTGAGATATCTTTTTATCACCGAGAGCGTCTGAAATCTTGACAGATGATTACAATTTCCATAACTATTTAGGGTGGCCTCAAAAAATTAATAGTAATGTGATATAGGGAAAATTGTCCAAAAAATCTTAAATTTATTGCATTTTTGCCAATTCAGTCATAATTTTTCAATTTTGTTAATTCAATCCAAACATTTTCATCCGTTGTCAATTGAATCCATCTAGCTAATTTTAATAAGAAATTACTGACATAGACGCCAACAATACCATGTAAAAAGACTGATATTGACATAAATAATTTTTAATAATAATTTAATAATTTGTAATTTTGCATTTTTTTACTTTTTACTTTTCACTTTTTTATTCCTTTTCTGATGGTTGGGCTGACCGGCCTCGCCTGGGTAGGGGTCGCCCTTGCCTGCCATAGGCGAGGCATGGCTTGGTGAGGCTCACCCTCACCCAAGTAAGACTTGGCAAGGGTTGGCCTCACCCAGCAACAATAGGAAAAAGAAAGAAAAAATCAGAAAAAATAAAAAATACTAACATATTATGAAAAATTGTACCGGCTATGTCACGTAGGATGATCGGCATCAACATAAGCGAATTCCGATCAAAATTAATCAAATAAACTCCATTAGCAAAATGTGAAAATATTTAAGACTAAATTGATAAAATCGAAAAATTTATGATTAAATTTGTAAAAGTATAATAGGTCTAGAATTTTTTGGATAATTTTTTCATGCGGTGCGCTAGATGATGGGGCCATTTCAATGAGAATTTATTGGTGCCGAGTCTGCCGACTTTTATCGGTCGTGAAGATTGTGAACTGATGGAGTGGCGATTCCTGTGGATCGATGGCTACATGTGCGCTCTGTCACACGGCGATCCACCCTTCTCAAAGTTTCTCCATTCTTTTCCTTTTGTCGCAACTTACGATGATGAGAACAATGGTTGGGTAGATGGATCGTCGTCCTTCTCTATTGGAGATCTCTATGGAATTGTCACTTCAACTTTATCTATAATTTTGACACTGGAGTCGCGTTGCCTCTATCTACAACTTCACTTTTATCTTTAAATTTGACTCCGGAGCCGCACTCCCTTTTGCGAAAAAAGATTGTAATTCGGCGTGATTTTCTGTCATGAACGTGATTCGACGCCCGCATATTAGACTTTGCTAGTTACTATGATTGTCTTGATTGTCCAGTTCATGAAAATTGCAAGGTTTTGGCGTCTCCGCTTAGCAGCATGTTTTGCCCTTCATTAAGCTAAACAGACTGTAAATTGGATAAAACATAAGTTAATCATACACATCAATTTTGTAGTTTAACTGATATACACTGTGCAAGCGAGTATCTTTTCTATTCTTTATAATCCCATCTTCTTGTTAGCATCTATGTGACATTGAGCTAGTTTAAAAGTGTCATTCTAAAGTTATTGATTTAAAGATTGCTTTGGATAAAAAAAAAAAACAAAAGGGATAGAGCCGTCACCGATTCTTGATCGGTTACAAGATGTTTGATCAGGACTCTGAATTTTGCCGTTCTACTGACTCCCTAAAGGAACTAAACTACCAACTCTTTCTCTATCTGTTGGTTTGTTCAACTAGAATGTGAATAAAAAATATTGTCAAGAAATGCCATGCCAAGGGCGATTGGATCGATGAACTAAGTAACACTAAAGAGAGGGAAAAGAAAAAGGAGAAAGCAAACTGTTCATGTCAAGACTAGAAGGTTTCCAAGGAATAACATGTCCTTTTTTGTTTGGTTGCTGTGTGTTGTCTAACTTAGATTGGGAGACTCAATGGTTCTTGTGTAAACATACTCTTGACCAATATGAATCGTGAACTACTACGCAATAATGTTACATATGGCCAAAAGCATTTGACTAGTTGGACGGGATGCATTGAATGGGTAACATCAACTTGGCTATTGGAGGGTTTGCAAATTGAGCTCGATTGGATCCCAATATATTAGATTCTTACATCGCAAAACATCGCAATCTCAAGAGACAGCTATAATTCATCTGACCACCCAAAGGAAAATCTTAGGAGATGAAATAACACTGATAAAAAATTCCTTTGCTCTGTAGAAAAAATTGAAATTTGATGTGAATATAACAAAATTCCAGCTACTTTTTTTTTTTTTTTGTTAAAAAATTCCAGCTACTTTGATTGCACCCGATCCGGACAATAGTTTCTCTTTTCTTTTTCGTGCCTTTTATCTACTCATTTTTTACATTTGAATGCTCATCCGTTGCTTTTTCTGTCTGCCGCTGGTACGGAGTAAACAAAAAACAATCGAGGTTAAATCGCGTGACAGCGACTCGAACTTTTGTTCCAATAAGAGGTAACCAGCGACGGGGACGAGAGCGACTCGCGCGCATCCAAAGATCGAAACCGATCGAATTCCAGCCGTAGAAAAGATCTTCCGCTCAGCGACGCCTGCCTGCCGGCCGTCCGATCGCCTGTCGCCGTCACCGCCCCCGTCGCACTAACCCAATCATCCACTTGACGGGAATCTCGTTCGCGCAAGTTGGCTTACAGCTTTCGCATTCCCGGAGCTTTTTTCCCTCCTTCGTTCTGGACCGTCGGCTCCTTACCCCTTCGCCCTCCAACTAAGAGATATTTTAAAAATCTCTCTCTCGAGATTTTGTCCACTTTCCAACACAAAAAAATAATTTCATGGAAATAAATAAATCAACTATAGGCCAAAAGCGGCTACTGGTCTTTATAAAATATAATGAGAGTGACTGTTAAAATGAGGGGAGAATTCTTGCGAACCGCTCCTAATGCCTCGTGGAGAAATTCAACTTAACAATTGAGCAGTCTCTGGAACGAAAATTAAGAAAAACGTGGCCGCGTGTGCTCTTATAATATTGATGACTAATTTAGCCCTAGGAGTAGGATCCACGTTGTCAACCACCGAATGTGGAATGACGTCACCAACACTAATACATTCCTTTGTGTGAGATAATTATTAAAATCAAGTGATTTGCCTGTAGAAGAAGCAAATTCAAGTAATTTGTCTGACCTCAAATTTCATTTAGAAAAATCCCCATAAATCCCTATTTGTTATTCAAAGCGAACGGTAATGTATTGAATCGTACAGTGATAAACTCTTCATTTGAAAACGATGATAATAATGCCGTATGATCTCTTCAATCTTTCATGCTTTCCAGATTCGTATTTAAATTGGGATTTACACAATTCATTTTTCAATATACATCCACGTTTGGTTCATTTTATCTTTTGCTGCACTCCTACTTTTTCTTTCCGGAATACTGCTTTATAGTACAAAATTTGAAGAGAGAATCTGCTGAGTTAAGTCTAATCTTTTGGGATATTTTGTATAATTAATCAGATCTTCTTTAACTCCTTTTAAGGGATATTGATCTATTTAATACAGAAGCACATTGGCCCGTCTTTTTTTTTTTTTTTCCCTTGGCTAAGATAAATCGTGTGGCACATCACTTAAGAAAAGCACATGAACGATTGGATTAATTTTTATAATGGAAATCTCACATCTCAAAGGCATCCTCGGAGGTCACTTCACCGTAAAGCCCATCCGACGATACAAATTAGTTCTGGTTGTTTATCTTTTCTTTTTTTTCCCCTTTTCATTTACTGTTTCCCAATTTTGCCCTCGGTCTCTTCCACAAAACCATGTGACAAGAACTGAGCACTGTGCTCTGGTTGTAAAGAATCTTATGCATACTTCATTTAAAAGAAGAATACATATAAACTAATGTCTTTTCACAACCGTCAAATAGGCGAGTCGAATCAAGTCAAATATAATCGAACTCAAATTGACTCATTTAACCAATTTTTTTATGTAATACAAATTTAGTGACTCATATCTAATCTATCTTATACTCGATCCTACTTACATAGTTTAAACACGAAAACTGGTGTCCAAATTGAGACGGAGCAGTAAGAGAGCAAGTGTAAAATCTAGTGAGGGCGAGATAGAGTGAAGAAATACTCGTAAAGATAGATTGGGTTTAAATAAGTTATAGATTTATTTAACACTCGTTCCATACTAAATCCATTTACTAATTATAATCTATATTACAGGCTTAGGGATAAATTTATAATTCATTTTGAAAGATCTATGTCTTCTTAATCCTACTTTAGTCAAGATTGATAATTACTAACTTTTGAATGGATAAGTAGTTTGCATGCACAACAATCAATTACCGGATTGATAATTCTGTGGCCATACACCATCTATTGGTGTCAGTATAAAAATTTCTTGTCATGGGTCATCAGTTAATAACGAAAATCCATTAACCAAATCAAAATTCTCAATTGGTCAAAAGTGAAGCCAAACATTAAAGCTAGAACCCGATGTATTACACAAAACTACCCCAAGAAAAGCGCGTTCTTACTTGCAAGAGCAATTAAAACGGGTCGGTGGGATCACGGACTTTACACTCGATTTTTTTGGGGGCGTGTGTGATGGAGAGAGAAGGGATGGGGAGGACGAGGACGGTGCGCACACGTGGCGCCCGCCCAACGGCCAGATCGGATCCCTACTGGCCCGTGAAAGCAGCCGCGTGGGACTTGAAAAATCTGCTCCCCCCGGGCAGCGAGCGCCACGCCCGGGTCCAACCCCGCCCCTCCTTCCTCGCATCCCGGCTTCTGACCCGGGACCCACGCCGCGACCGGCCACCCGCTCCCCCTGTAAACCACGCTGCGAAAAACGCCGCTCCTCCCCATTTCCACAAATGCCCTGTCAACCGGCATTAGCCTGGCGAGGTTTTTTTTTTCCCCTCTTTAATATATATTAAAATGTATTTTTCGACATAATTTCCCGTGCTTGCCGCCTTGTATAAATGGCTCCTCTGTCCTCGCGGTAGAGAGAGTGGAGCGCTAAGGCGGCGAGATTTTACCGGGGAAAATTCTCTCCCACTCGTCCCCTCTCCGCTTCTATTTTTTCTTGGTTCTTCCGAATCCGGGCTTCGGCAGAGGGGGAGATTCATCGATTCGGGTAATTGTTGAGACGGGTTTTCAAGAAAAATTCTTCCTTTTTTGTTTAATAGTTCCGTGTGCCGGAAGGAGTGGGCGTGCCCCTTTCGGGATCCGATTTTCCTGGGGAACTGCTGAATCGGGCTTTCGGCTTTTCGAGCGCACATGCTTGTGAGCTCGGCTAGCTAGCCGATCGAAGTTTATTCTCGGGGTATCTTTTCTCGAGAGAGTGGAGATTTTCCCCTGCTTTTTGGTTGTGTTTTCCGGGGAAGAAAAAAGGGGAGGTGGGTCGATAGTGTGAGCAAGATCGAGACTCTGTTTCAGTGAGAATTTCATTAGCTTGTTGTGGTGGCGAACTCTGTTCTTCTCCTCGTGTTGACTCGGTTTCATTGGTGTCTGCGACTTCTCTCAGGTTTTGCGCGAACTGGGTTGGAACAAAATTTGCAAGCTTTCCGATTGGTGGGGAGAGAAACAGAAATTTGAAGCTTTTTCCGGGAAAGTTTTGGATTTTCGCTTAAAAGGTTTCGCCTTTCGCTATTGCTGCGGCGTCAGTATCGGGAGAACAGTCATGGGTGTGAAAGTGCCCTTGCGGTGGGCGCAGCCAATCGTTCCCCAGTCGCCGTCGTCGTCCCAGACTCTAGCCTCCACGATCTCTTCTCCTTCCTCGCGGCGGCGAGTCCGGAGCGACGTCGGGCCTCTCCTGTGCCGGTACGTGCAGAGCCTGGAACGCTCTGCCCTGTTCGGTGCTCCGCCGGCTAAGCTCCGCAGGTTCCGATCCTCCGGTTACTCGAAGCCCGGAGCTCGCACTGTGAAGCACGCTTGCAGCGCGAGCGCGAGCCTGGACGACGCTTTCTCCGACGAGGAGTTCTCGAAGAAGATTCAAGACTTGGCGCTCAGGTTCCAGCTCTCCGACGACGTCAGTGGCGGCGTGGATGGTATATCTGCGGATGCAGAGGCGGTGGCGGAGTGGGCCTCTGACCGTGGGGAGGACGAGGTTTTCTTCGAGAATGAACAGTGGCGTCAACTTTGACTCTGAACAAATGCAACTTCCATTGTCCAATATTGAGTATAAGGAACATCCATGGCAAGACGAGAGAATCGAGCGAGATTCTTCGGATTATGAAGGCGGTGATGCGATAATTCCTGCGAATATCGAGCGGAGGGCGAATAGCGTCGATCTCCCGCTCTCGCTGAGGATGATCAAGAGGAAGATGCAATGGAAGGAGGGCTTCAGAGAGGCCGGCGAATCGGCGTATTGCTCGGTGAAGAAGGCCTTCTCCTCGATGGTTTTCATCATCCGAGAGCTCCACAGCTTCGCTCTGCAGATGAGGGAGGCTCTGTTCTACGAGGATTTGCAGGGGATCCTGGCCCGCGTGCAGCGAGAGATGCACGCCTCTTTCGTGTGGCTGTTTCAGCAGATCTTCTCGCACACGCCGACCTTGATGGTCTACGTGATGATCTTGTTGGCGAACTTCACCGTGTACTCGATGGGGAGCAACGTGGCGATCGCAGCTGCACCGCCAGTTGGGACTTACGCCGCTGCCATGGAGACGGCTTCTGCGATCGAAGTTCAAGACGATTCGCAGCAAAAGTTCGATTCCTCGACTGTCAAGACATTTTCCATTTCGTCGTCGAGCGGGAAGACGACTTCCATCGGTGGAAACAATGGCGGGGGCGGGAAGGTTCGCCCCATTGCCAGCGGCATGGACGGCGAGGGACAGTTCCATCGGGACAATTACCGTCCCATACTCCCCAACGGAGCTTCTCAATTGTCCTCATTCGGGACCACGAGAGAAGCCGAGTCGGTCTCAGGGCAATCGATCCGGGAAGAGGAGATGTCCCTGTGGAACTCGATGGTCGAGGAGGCCTCGCAAATGCAGGCTTCCTCGAGGGACGAGGCCCTCGACCACGAGACAATGCAGAGGTTCGTCTCCCCGGTGACGGCGAAAGTCGAACCAGATGACTACTACGCCGAGTATTTCAGGACGGAGCTGACCTATCAGACCAGCCTATCTCAGGATCCCAGCAACGCCGTCCTTCTCGTCAATTACGCTCAATTCCTCTACCTCGTCGGCCACGACTACGACAGGTACTGTTCTTCCTACATGTTCCTGCTCAAGTTTCGTCTTTCGGCCATGCATGGTATAGAGAATTAGGATGTAATCCTACAGGCATCATATCACAAAACAAACTTTCACCAAAATTCCGAAACTTGATGAGCAGACAAGCGCAAATTCAGAATTTTTTTTTTTTTTAAAGTTCCTTTTTTCTTTGTCCTGAGAGATTTTTTCCGGGGGTTTGGTGTTTGATTCAATGTTTCTGGAGAAATTCGCGCGGGTTCGGTCCGAACTAGTCATCATGTTCAAGTTGGCTGCTCGTTTCTGGGATGTTGATAGGGGAGTGTGTGGTGGAGTTTGCCATTCTAGCCAATAGAAAGATCGAATTTGACTCGGCCTCTCGCGGTGGCCCCAAAAGAAATGGCGAAAATAAAAATATAAAATATAAAAAAAATGGGCCTTGCGCACGTGATGCACGCGCCTCACTGGAAAATATCTGCATCGCTTGAGCTCGACATGAAAGGGTGCTGCTCGGCTGTAGCTGTCGACCTCCCACTTGTTTTTCGTACGTTTGCTTTGGAGAATTTAATGTTTGGCGGAACGTTCGTGTAGCCTTCCGACGTCTTATCTTTTCGCTGTGCTGTGTTGGATCCGAACAGAGCCGAGGAGTACTTCAAGAAGGCGGTGGCCGCGGAGCCGGCGGACGCGGAGGCGCGCAGCAAGTACGCGACCTTCCTGTGGAGGGCGAGGAGCGACCTTTGGGCGGCGGAGGAGATGTACCTGGAGGCGATATCGGCGGACCCGAGCAACACGTTCTACGCCGCCGACTACGCCCACTTCCTGTGGAACACCGGGGGCGAGGATACGTGCTTCCCTCTCTCCTCCCCGGAGGAGGACCAAGCCCACTCCGGCGACGGTTGTGACCCCCATGAAGCATGATAAATCAGTTTTTGAAAAACATTATTAGAAAAAAAAAAAAACAGAGCCCTTTTTTTTTCTTTTTCGACCCTTTACGCAGAAATTCATTTTGTAGCAAGAAATATATACGGAAAAAAAAAACAGAGAGGATAAAAAGGACAGGTCCTCATTTATTTTTTTTTTGGGATTTTTGTTTGGTCACGTGACCGGAGCGTGTGACATGGGGGGCAGCGAAGCTGCCGGTAGTGGCGAGCATATGGGCCTGTTCGGTGGCCCGCACGGGGCGCCACTTGGGCCGGGGCCAACGCCCGTTGCTTGGAGATGGAAGGTCTTGCTTCGGCTCTAATTTTCTCTCTCTTTTCTTTCTTCGTTTTTCCGACACGACCCACGTGGCTTATTGTAATTATAAATCTTTTGTCAATACAGCGGATCCTTTAATAAGGCAGTGAAATTGAAAAGAAGAGGATCCAGTTCTCTCTGTGCACCAAATTGAGAGGGGTTGAGTTTAATTGGTTTTGTTGGCTGCCTCATTCTAGGATATTAAAAAACCCTTTGAAAGGAACGATGGTCTAATTTGAATTTTAATGGTTTGAGTTGAGTTGGCACCCTGGATTGATGTTAGATTATATGACATGTCTTATAGAAATGTGCAAAAAGTAATCACAAATACTATTTACAAGCGTTCAAGTGAAACTATAGAAAAGACCCAAATTTCTCCTCATTGCTAATTCATTTAGCATTTCCAATTAAAGTTGGTCTCGATTGGGTCAATTGAGACACAAGGATGATGGATGTGGATGCGCAAAATGGTCCAGCGGGGTTTTCAAAAGTAAAGGCACATGAACAGTGCGAGGTGGCAAGGTGCACGTGTTCATGTTGGTCGAGTTGCTGCAGATACAAGAGGTTCTTACCTGCCCTAGGAAAGGCCAGAAGAGAAAGCAAACTCATCGTGTGAATGGCGTAATCGATTGGGATGTGAATGCAGATGCAATGTTCCTCGATCCCAAGAAAGTTGGCCGAGGAGAAAACGACGGCCAATCCACGTCAAGTAGGCTTCCATTCCATCAAAAGGATTTGCTACTTCATTTCATTTCTTTATAGCACTTTCTCAATGTTTTTTTTTTTGGGAAAAGAAGTGATGCTTACTTTATCAATGTAACACGTAATTTCATTCACCCGCTTCCTGTTATATATCTAATTTGTCGTAAAGCAATTCCTTCTCCGCACATTTGACCTTACGCATGAATAAAAAGTTCTTTAATGTTCCGTGAAAAATATCTTCCAAAGTTTCCATTTTTTGACTTAAAGGAGAACAATTTCCGTCTATTGAAAAAAGTCTTTTAAAATAGGAAAAATGACTTACACTTGAATCATTTTTTCCACCTTTTTTAGACAAAACCAACTCCATTTCCGAGAGAAAGCCGCCATTGAAGCCCCACTCTGCACAAGAGTAGGAGTCCCTGATCGAGGACCAGCATGGCCGTGAGGCCTGGACCTTCGCTCGCTCCACCACCTCAATTGCTGACCTCGCCATCCCTCCCTCAAGCGAGACCTCCTCTCGCCCTCAAGCACTCCCTCCTCATTTCCTAAAATAGATTGCCGATGCCCTCTTTGGCCATGCCTTGCGGCCACAGCTCCTAGACTGCCTCATAGAGGCTCTCCGTTCCATCGTCCAGTCGCCACTCGATCTGGCTTCAGCCAAGGCGAGGTCGAGCTCACTAAGCCCATCCAGATCAGACGAGCTCAGCTAGCAAGGTGAGGTTGAGCTCCTCCCTCGCGTATGGCCGAGGAAGAATAAAAAATAAAAAAAAAATAAAAGAAAAATTAAATTTCAAAATTTCAAAATTTTTGGTAATTTAAAACAAAAAAATCATATCAAAATTTTCATCCAAACGACATAACATATATTCTAGTTTATTTTTAAGATTCAGCCAAATACTAGAGAATATTATCATTTTCTTACAAAATGACTTACTAGAAAATATTTTAAAAAAATGTCACATTTTCCGTAAAATAAATGGAGCTTAAATGCAAATATAAGAGTATTGTTGTCCGTGATATCTAAGTGAAAACAAAAAAGAATTTATAAACTTGTTGACTGTAAATGACAAATTTATTATTTGAAAGTATAATTGGCGATTATTTTCTATGAAAATTAATATTAATGGCTATAAAATATATCTAAATATCTACATCTATAAAAATTAGCTTTTACGGATGCGTAAGGCAAAACTTGTTGCTTGTAAAATGTTTGTATATGTGATCTTATGAATTTCAATTGCACTATTTCCAGCCTTAATTTTGGTTTGATGTAGTTTATTAATAATATTTATTAGTTGAGAAAAAGTTCCAGTTACATTAAAGACCTTATATGATGATGACCGTGGTAGCTCTTGTTTTAGTTTAGGACCTTTGGTTAATACTTATGTAATTGGTCCATAAAAACGTTAGTGTGTGTTTCTTTCAAGAAAAACTTCATAATAAAGAAGCAATGCTTTTTGAGAACCCATTTTTCAGGAAAATGACTTCCCTTTTCAGATTAGAGAATTCATTTTTTTTTTTTAACTTTAAGCATGCATATTTTCTTTGATCATAAACGATTTTCCATTGATTAATCATTTTTAGCAAACCAAACGTGTGAAAGTTCGAAAAACTAATTCTTGAAAATTTCTCTCTCAAATGAACACACCCATTGAAGCTATTTACTTATTATTGAACTCAATAAAAAAAAATATTTACACCATCTTTTACTAAAATTCAGACAAAATTTGACAAGCAAGTATTGATAATAAGAAAATGAACTTGGACAAATTATATATAAATATTTATATATATATATATATATATATATATATCTCTCTCTCTCTCTCTCTCTCTCTCTTTTTTGGTCAGTCCTACTCTATTCATATTCTACACACTCTCTCTCTCTCTTAAAGATGTACTTTCATGAACTTTTTTATGTCAAGGGGAATGCCAAAATATCAAGTAAATTTGATATACTTGCCAAAATTAAACATGGTTTTGAATCCGGCAAGTCTTCTCCGTTTTATATTCTCATGTTTCTCTATTCAAAGTTAAGATTTCATAAGCAAATGCAAAAAACTAATCTTCTATCTTTTGTATGAAAATTTGGCATGAGTTTAGAGATTCCGACGATTGGGCACGACTATAATGAGGGGGAAGCGTTATAAGTAGCTTTTTAATGCCTTAAAGAGCCCCTTGATTAGCCAAATTAATCGCCCATAATTTACTTAATTTTTTCTTTTGGTCAGAATTTACTTAACGTTGCCTAGTAGCTATTTAGAAGAAGGCTTCGGGTCACATCCAAGGCAAACTTCGATTAGTATCACATGCTCCTATTTATTTCTTTGCTTTGTCATTATTTTACCTATAATTATTGTGTGGCACCCAAAAAAAGCGAGTTATGTTATTTCAATGCATTTTTTTCATTATTTTGCAAAAAATGAATAATTTTAAAAATATTTTTCTAAATAATTACCCTTTTGGCATTTCTTATTTGATTTAGACACTCCCTATCATAATGTTTTAATCATATTATCCTTTATGTGACCCGCATTTAAGCATTATTTCCTGTCCCTCTTTTTTTCCCTCTCATTTTCTATTATTGCGGGTCTCACTTCCCTTATCCTTCTTTTATATTTCGACGCCTGTATTGTCCTACCAAGTATCAACAGTACTGCCCCTCTCTTTTCCCTTTATTCCGTTCTTTCGCTTCAGACACGCCTTTGGTGCCGTCGTTCTCTCCCAATTTTCTCTTCAAAAAAATTCAAATGCAATGCTAAGTTGAATGCCTCCCGTGAGTTAAAAAGGCACAAAAGGAAGAGCAGAATATGGCCAACACGTCAAATGAACTTGCTGGCGTTTATTGTTTGCTCTTCACCATTCACAACTTCATCACCAGCTCCATTCAAACAAATTCGGAAATAGAGAGGGACACTCTCTCTGCAGTCCTCACCTCCTCCGTGTCCAGAGAGCATTCAAGCAATCCGTTTTTGTCGCGTGACGATGGTGAATTGGTGTCTCTGCGACTTCGATCTCCCTTGTGGTCATTGAACCCTGTTTCTGCGAGCTGCTTCAGCAGTTGATTCGTCAGTTATCTGTTCATAGGAATTAGCAAATGATAAAATGCGGTGTGGTGGCCTTTTTTTTCGTTTGGTTCTGTGAATGCCGTTGCTAGCTTGAGTTCAACGTGTAAAATATAGTTTTCTTTTGAAAAGTAAAAAAGTCAATTGTGAAAAGTAAAAAGGAAAAGATGTCGAAAAAGTCAACGAAAGAAAAGCAAAAAGGAACAGTGGAACGCTTCAGATCTTTTATGAGTTCGAGAACACGCACGCGTAGAAAGAGGAAAAGAACAAGAAGGGTGAGAAGATGAAAAAGACGAGAGGGGGAAAAGAGAAGGGCTTTTGCGTGTGGTTGTCATGGACGCCTCACCAAGTCAACTAAACTATACATCATAACGCTCGATAAATGCTTACTCCTCTTGATTTTTCAATTGGAGTAGTTTTTGGATTTAGAGCTTAAATTCGGAATATGAAGAAATTTGAACCATGAAGTTCGATTATCGAGCTATTGAGTCTTGAAATTTCATGAAAATGATAGATATGTATGTTATCAAGGCAAAAAATATGATGTTTAATTTATCAATATAATATGTAATTTTATTCACCCGCTTCCTGTTGTATTTCTATTATGTCAGAAAGCAACGCCTTTCCCGTCTTGCATGCACATTTGACTAAAATTCTCTCGTACAAACAAAAGCGTAGTGTTGCCCGTGAAATTTGAGTGGGAAAAAAAAAAGCATCCCTCTAACTTCTTTTTTACGGGCAAATTTTCAAAAAGTCGTAAACTTAATATACAGCAGTTAATTCAATTTTAAACTTTTCAATTTGATTAAATTAGTTCTTAACCTTTTAATGATTATCTGGTGTAACTTATCTAATCAATTTTTGGTCGAAAATCATTTATGTGGTGATTCAATTAGCATTGACCCTCTACGTGACATGACTGACTTGGATGTGGATGATTTTTGCAAATTTTTTTCCTTTTGACCTATGACTGACCACAAGTGAGGGCTACACTTGCCCAGATCGGAATGAGGGCATTGCGGCGATTGTTGCCCTTTGGCTGATCGCAAGTGAAAAAAAAAAAAATAGAAAGAAAAGTTTAGAAAATTTTAACAAAGTTGGAAAAATAGTCAATGTGCTATGCCAAGTAAATAGCAGGTATTAACTGGACCACAAAATCAACAAATTCTAGTCAAAGATTTAAGACTAAATTTGATTAAATTAAAAAGTTTACAATTGAATTGGCGGTTGGATAATTAGTTTAAACTTTTTGGACAATTTCCCTTTAGCTTTTTCACGCATGCGTTTTAATATATGTATAGAAAAACTTGTCACTTGTAATGCTTTTAAATGTGATCTTATGAATTTCAATTCACCATTTTCAACTTTGATTTTGGTTTAATGTATTTTATTAACTATATTTTCTAGTTGGAAAATAAGTTCCAGTTACATTGAAGACTTATTTAATTATGACGGTGGAAATTCTTGCTTTTGTTTATTATTAGTCTAGGACCTTAGGTTAGTGCTTAAGTAATTGCCCTATAAAGGTGCAAGATTGAAGCTATTTACTTAATATTGAACTCAAACAAAAACTTCTGACCAAAAAAACTCAAAGAAAAACCAGTTGCGTCATTTTTATTTCTAATCTAGACAAAATTTGTTAAGAAATTATCGATAGTTAGAAAATGAACTCGTAGTCATTAGATATTCCCACTTCTAGAGATTCAACAAATTGTAACGAGAACTGACATAAAATGACCTAATTATCTTGAACCCCTCTCCGCAAATTGGCTTAATTAACTACCAAATCTAATATCTAATTACTATATCGTTATGTATCATATGATGCTTGTAGATTAATCCTCCAAACCTTTCCCACCTGTTCAATTAAGGTCATATTATTATGCCTACTTGGCGTGCATAATAATATGATTTATGTTTAAGAAGAAACATCACAAAGCCAACTTATTTTCATGGTCATTTGTCTAATATATTCCATTCAAAACTACAAAAGGTATAACCCCTCAAATATTGGTCGATATTGCGTTAATCGCTAGATTGGAATAAATAATTTGAAAAATACTTTTCTGAAAATGATCACCCACAAATGAAAAAAAATTATTGTTCGCAAAATGTTTGAACATAAATTGTTGGCAATAATAAAAAAAATTTCATTAACTACGTATTTTAAACTATACAAGCGATTATTTTTAAGAAAATATTTTTTAAAACATTTATTTGCCGTGCTTTTCCTTTCTATAGATTGAGAAAGAACCCTAGAGACCTTATTACTCTTTGTTTGGTAATCCAAGTCAGGAAGTAACTGGACGGAAAGGAATAGAAAGGAAATGGAGAGAAAAAGAAGAGAAGGGAAGTCAAAATTTCCTCTCGTCTGTTTGGACACCATGTTGAGTGAAAACAATGCGAAGGGAAATTAGTCTTGTGAATAGGCTCAATCATCTTTCGATTTAATCACCTTTAAAAACGAAAGAGAGATCTTGAAATAAAGTGGCTACATTTGCATAAGCAAATTTTAAAACTTTAATATTTACCATTCAAAGTTAAATTCTCATAAACAAAATTTAAAACTTTATCTTATATTTTTTGCCCTCACTGTTTCCACCCCCTAAATGACTAAATCCACTAATTTCACTAAAAAGACCAAACTGTCGTCAATATTTCAATTTCAATTTCAAGTGATGGCCTTGCTCCTTTTTTCTACTTACGATCTAGTTACAATAGTTAAGCATTTTACATGTTTTTTTATTATATTAAAGAAAAAGGCATTCTTAGATATTCCTATAATGTTTTACTTACTTCGTGTAAAATTATATCGCCGATAGTAAGGAAATTTTTTTTTTTTTTTTTTTTTTGGTAAGGGGGAAAAAAAATTGTTCGTATAGTAAAAAATTAAAAAGTCTCTTATTCATCATTGATATTATAATAATTTATATGTTCTTTGTCCATCTTATCTTTTTTTTTTTGGTCTGATCCACTTATCTCAAAAGCTCACTTTTTTGGTGGATTTTTTATTTTATTTTTCATTATCTAAAGTATATATCAAGTCTCTTTATTTACTTTATTAATGCATTTATCTTTTTTCCTTACTTTATTGGAGAGATACTTTTACACAGAGCCTAGGAATACACTAATAAACACTATGTACAATGGGACATTTTTTTCATAAAGAGTTCGTGGATGATATTAATTTTTGCAATCCAAATAATGAAATCTCACTGGCATTTTCAAAAAAAAAAAAAAATCTTATTTTATGTATTTTATTTGATATAATTAAATTTTATTTTCTAAATTTTATGTTGGAGAGCGTAATGTGATTTTATTTTGAAAAAATTTAAAGGGTTTTTTTTTTTTTTTTTTGCTTCATGTGATCATCCATTTATTTGTATATGTATATAAAAAAAATTGATAATAAGGGGTTTGATGGTGATATGCACAACAAAAGAATAAATATATTAACAAGTCAATATGTTAAAAGTTATCCATTTTAAATTTGTTCAGTACTCTCCTTGACAATTCATTCGTTAATTTGCTTGGCAACGTAGAAAAGAACTAGGTGTCTTGAAAAATTCTCTTTTTGACAAAACAAACTTTTATGGAAGTAATATCTTATAATAAAAAAAAAATATCTTTAATATACATGAAAAATATAAAATAAACAAAAACTAAACATTTGAAATTCTTAATTATTACATAAATATAGAAAAGTTAAAAAAAAAAAAAAAAAAAAAGAAAGGAAAGTGAATAAATTTGGGATCATCACTTTAAATTGGAATTGAATGATTGATGACAATTTTATCTTTTCGGTGATAACTAGATGGATTTAGTAATATAGGGAATGGAAATAGCACCCCTCTTATTATTTTTTTTTTCTAATAAAAATTTTGGCACGATTTTAGAGATTCCGACTATTTGGCACCTATACAAAGAAGGAAAGCATTCTAAGTAGCTCTTTTATGCCTTGAAGAGCCCCTTGATTAAGCCAGATTAGTTGTCCGTAGTTTACTTTGCCGTTTCCTAATAGCCACAATGGATTTCCTTACTATCAAAGTTAAAATTCGAATGAATAACATGTTGTCGTCGTATACCTAATCCATTCACGTTGTGCCTCTTTGCTTTAAAGTGCTAAATTTTTCTTGTGATTTGTGAGCTTTGTGTAATAGCTATATCGATGATGTGGCATGGTAAGCCAATTCTCACTTTTTGACAAAGAGTTACTGATTTAAGTTTTATAATCTTAGATAGCTAATTTTTTCGAATGCCTTTATGATGTTTCACGCACTTTAAATAAACTTCCACCTCCCATTCGGCATCTCACTTAATAGAAGGGACACATCTTCTATAGTAAAATGGCTAGCATGTATTTAAGTACGTTTGAAGTATAGTCAATTAAAGGTACTTTAATTTCAATTACGTTTGGTTCGGTTATCCTTAGCATTAGTCAAAGGACAAACTGCTCCATGGCCCATCCAACATAGTCAGCCCGAAAGGCAAATTGAATGGGCCTAGCAAGTATTTCTCTTCCGATTCTAGCACACCTGGTTGTACAATTGACCGGCAGGAAAAGTATCAAAAAGTCATTAATCTATTGTATTAGTACCAATTTAGTCTTAAACCTTTCAATTAAACTAATTTAGATCTAAACTTTTTTCATATTGGTGTCAATTCAGTTTATCCGGTGAATTTAGGTTGGAAATTGCTTATGTGGATGCCCGTTATCTTACATGGTATAATTGTCACTAATGTGAGCATTTTAAAATTTTTTTTTCCCTTCCCCTTTCTTTTTGCCCAATGAGAGCTGGCCTTGCCTAGGGGAGAATTGCGCTTGCCAGCCATAGGCGAGGGGGGAATCACCCTCACCTAGGCAAGGTTGCCCTAGCCTGGGTGAAGGTCGGCTTTGTTGGCACTCGCCCTCGCCAGCGCCAACCATGGCCTGTGGGTGGCAATTGGCCACCAACAAAAGAAAAAGGGAAAGCAAAAAAAAAGAAAAAAAAATCAAAAATATTATTAAAAAATGTTGACATTAGTGCTGGTCATGCACGTGAGATGGTTGGCGTTCATGTCAGCGAATTATGACCTAATTTGGCCAGATGGATTGAATCAATGCCAATGTAATAATGTTTAGGACATAATTAGTCCAATTAAAAACTTTATGATTGAATTAGTACCAATAAATAGGTTTCTAACTTTTTTGTTACTTCTCCATTGGCCAGCTCAAACCTGATCAATTCATATAGAATACAAAATAAATTTTCAATCACAGGAGGACTTGAACAAGGATATTTAGTCCCGTATTTGGCCCGATCATCTAGTAATTCGTATAGAATACTAAATAATTTTTGCTCATTGGGTGGGTCTGCGAGGCCCGAAATTGTGGGGCTTGAGCAAGCGCATAAGTCTGTCGAAGTGAAAAACATGGGTGGGTCGGGCCTGCCCATTGGGCCGCCTTTCTTTATTTGAAACTAAAGAAGTATGAAAAATAGATGATAAATAATTTTAGCTTTTTGTATTAAATTAGTTTAGTACTGCTTCATCAATGAGTTTTATACTATTTTTGTGTCCTACATTATAAATTCGAGCTTATTTTGTGCTATTATTGTTTTTTAAGATTTAAGTGCTAAAGATAATATTATTAATAAAAACATGATAATCAATTTTATGATAATTACACGAGTGCGAAATCCGGGCCTTATGGCCCTACCTAGCCACAGCTTGCGCACTAATGGAGCCTAGAATCTTTTCCCAGGCCCACCCAATGTGCCTACAAATTAACGGCCTGACTCGCGGACTGTCCACCCTTTTGATCAGGTCTTCTAGTAAACATCTACAAAATTACTCTTACATAGATTATCTTTGATGTTGTCCTACAAAACAAGATAATTTTGGGTATTCTTAATTTTTCAATAGATAGCACAAGAAGCAAAAACAGTTCAGCATTCAGAAATTGATATCGACAATTTTGATAGAGGGGGTGGCCAAGATGACAACATTTCATTGTTCCAGAAATAGTTTTAACGAAATAGATTTTTCATTTCTATTTCTAGAAGAGTTTAAGCGAAAATAAGTTTGATAACGACGCAAAATTTCTACTCTAAAAATAGAAATTCGTTTGATAACGACACAAAATTTCTTCCTTCCAGGACGACGGCAACGACGACCTGGCGACCTTTAATATAAAAAATAAAAATAAAAATGATTTATTAACAAAAATAAATAAATAAAATAAATCATAAAAAATAAAATAAGAATATAATTTTATTTTAAAATAAAAATATCCTTAAAAATATATTTATTTTATTTATTCTATTTTATTTTATTTTACGAATAAATTTATTTTAAAATGAATAAAAAATAAAAATAAATTTATTTGGCAAAATAATCAAGACAAATAAAAATAAATTTATTTTAATAAAAATAATTTATTTTTTTATCATAAATAAATTATTTTTAATAAATTTAATAAATTTATTTTTAATAAAATAAAAATAAAATGATAAATAAAAAATTTTATTTATTTTTAATCTATTTTAATAAATTTATTTTTATTTTTAAATGAATAAAATGAATATATTTATTTTTATTTTTAATAAAATGATATTTAATTAAATTTATTTTTAATAAATAAATGTATTTCGATTAAATTTATTTATTAAAAATAAAAATAATATTTATAATAAAAATAAAAAATAAAAATGAATAAATTATATTTTTATAATAATTTTTATTTTTATTTATTCATTTTTAAGGATTTTTTAAATTTATTCGTAAAAATAAAAATAAATATCATTTTATTTATTCAAATAAATTTCATTTTAAAATTAGGATTTGGAGAGAAATGATTTCTGAGAGAAAATTGTAGAAAATTTCTACAGTTTCCGATTTTCCTCCATTTTACGGAATAAACCTATTCCAGAAATAGAAAATTTGATAAGCGTTATCAAACAAGTTTCATTCGTCTTAAATAGAAAAATCATTTCTGGAACAGAAATTTTGATTATCATGCACCCCCTTAGCTTCTAATGAAGCATGTAAGTGTTTATGAGTTATAGCATAGCTGAGGTAAGATATAATAATTCATATGTACTTTCTCCTGCCTCAGGCTGGTGCACACGGCTACTGATGGGTTCGTGTCTCACCACGGTTGAAACTCCATATTAGAGAGCTTATAGCACGGAGCGTCGATTGTGACATGGACGTAGCCCATATACGCGTAGCAGCAGCTGAACGCCTTCACGGTGGTGAAGGAACTGGGATTGGTGGTGGAGCTGAGGCTGGATTACCAGGCAGAAGGCATTGGCGGCCATCTGGTGCCAGCAGAGGAAATAGAGAGGGCCGTCGGACGCTTGATGCGCGGTGGATCATGGTGATGAGGAAGAAGGTGAAGGAAATGAGGGATGCAGCTACAAACGTCGTGAAGGAAGGCGGGTCCTCCTATGATTCTATTGGAATGTTGATTTGAGACTTCATCAAGAACATTGAATAAATAGCTCCAGAAAGAGTAGCATTTGCCTTCAATTGCTCTGTCCTCCATTGTTTCTTGCCAGCAACGTGTCTTGCTTACTTATTCAACGAACATGCTTACTAATTTGTCAGGTTCATGAAATTACCATAGTCAACAACTCACTACATTTGCTTTGCTCTGTAACCATGACGATGGATAGACTGCTGATACATTAGTCACTCTGCTTCTAGAAAGATGAACTTGCATTTCGTTGTTAAATTCGTTCTGAGGGGATGGATGACTTATGATGCATTGGAAGATACATCGATCTCATCCTGAGAAAATAACCAGTACGATGTTTTTTATCTCCCGAAGAAAGATCTTCTATAGTGGAAATAGGAAGGCGTTTGTTTGGCTTAAGAATATAGAGATAGCAAATTCTTTGCTTCACACGTACATGAAGCAGTAGACTTGCATCTTTGCGTTTACATTCAGACACTATGAAGAAACTGAAAAGGAATTGAAAATGCAACAGAAGAAGTTGAATCCTCCTCTTAATCTTACACGCTATGCCTGAGAAACTTCTCTCTGACCGCACATAGCTCGGATAAAGCATTCGCCATGTCCATCCGCTCAACTGGACTTTCTTCTGAGCATAGAACTCCGATTCTCATTATGGCAGCAACCCCTTCCTCAAATCTTACCTTCTCGACATCACTAATTTGGCTACCATCGATCGCTGCAAGATGCTCCGAAGATAGTAGTGAAGGGTCTAGGATCTTTACCGTGCCTTCGAGCATAGTAGTCTTGACAAATTCGTGGAGGGTCCATCCATCCTTGAACATAACATCCGTAGGTCTTATTCCTGTGAATATCTCGAGCAATAGTATCCCAAAGCTGTAAACGTCCCCGGCAATGATGAAGCACCATTGAGGCCATATTCTAAAAAGCAACATTAGCTTTGTCATGTCAGATCAATACTTAGTACTTAGCTTGAACAAGTATGCTTAGAAAGCAAAAGAGCTAACATACCTGGAGCTATATAGCCAATGGTTCCTTTTAAACCACTGGAACTTGCTTGACATTGAGAAGCTTTGATGCTTTTGCAAAGAAATCGTGCTAGCCCAAAATCACACACACGAGCTAGCAAGTCATGATCGAGAAGAATGTTGCTTGGCTTTAGATCACCGTGTACGATGCTTATTTGGCAATGGTGGTGAAGATATTCAATGGCAGAAGCCACATCAATGGCAATGTCTAACCTCTGGCTGAAACTGAGCTTTGGCATGTCGCTTTGATTTTCGCTTGGGTGCAACCACTGTTCTAAACTACCATTTGGCATCAGATCGTATATTAGAGCCTTGAATTCTGCACCTGTGAAATCGATGCTCGAGCAAACGGTGATGATATTGACAAGATTTCGATGGCGTATGTTTCTCAACGATTCACATTCTGCTAAGAAGCTCTTGAAAGCCCCCTTTTGTCTTAGATTGAGCACTTTCACTGCCACCAGTTGATTTCCATCTAGGATTCCTCTATACACCGAGCCGTGGCTCCCTTGGCCAATCAAATTAGATGGCGAGAACTCATTGGTCGCTTGACGAAGATGCGCATAGGAAACCTTTTGGAAGCGCTCCTCTGTTGGCAATGCCGCACTAGGTCTCGTCGCAGGTTTTCTCCTCCAATATACAACAACAATGAAGCATGTCAACACGATAAAAACTGAGATAGTTACCGCGATGGATACTTCTAGTTTTGGAAGCTTTCTTTGCTTCTTCGTGTGGCGAACTTTGCATGCGGGAAGTCGAAGTTCCTGAATGCCCCCACATAGTCCTTTGTTTCCAATTATCGATATGCGCTTCATATCTCTGAAGATCCCCGCTTGCGGTACCTCTCCTTCAAGGTTGTTGAAGGACAGATTCAAGGCTTTGAGCATAGTGAAATTCTCGAAATATATGGGAATTTTACCGGACAATCTGTTTCTTGAGAGATTGAGGTACTCAAGGCCAATCAGGGTTTTTAGAGAAGCCGGTATACTTCCTTCAAATAAATTGCCTTCCAAGCTCAAGAATACTAGCATCACACACTGGGACAAAGTGCTTGGTATTTCTCTAGTCAATTTGTTGTCAGAGAGGTCGAGATTTGCAATATGGCTCATGTTACCCACTTCAAGAGGTAATGGCCCCGTTAAGGAATTTCGAGCAACATCAAAATTGATGGATAGAGAAGAAAGGCCGATGACCTCTTTGGGTATTGTACCATTAAGGTTGTTATCTGATAGTCTTAGTAATTGCAATTGTTGACACCATCCAAGGCTCGGAGGAATGTCACCTTCTAATTGGTTATACTCAAGCTCCAGATGAAGTAATCGGGTGATGTTTCCAAGAGAGGAAGGAATTGTCCCTGAAATCCTATTACCCCATAACAAAAGATAGGTCAAATTTTGGAGCTTACCAATGCCTTGGGGAATTTCACCGCTGATGTCGCTGTTGTATAGTCCCAGGACCTGTAAGGCATTCAGGTTCTCAATTTCTGGAGGGATATTGCCTGTGATCTGGTTGAATCCCAGAACTAAAACCTGAAGTGTATTGGTGAAATTAGTAATAGAAGCAGGAATTTCTCCTTTGAATTTGTTCCGGCCGAGATCTAACGTTTCCAGTTTTGTGCAGTTGGTTAAATCAGTGATGAAACTTAAGCCATCAGGTCCTGCTTCTAACTGGTTATTGGAAAAACCCACCACCGTAAGATTCCTCAAGCTTCCAAGATTGGCAGGCACGTTTCCCCTAAAATTATTAGAATGGAGAGAAAGAAATTCAAGTCCAGTTGCATTAGGCAATGAATGTGGTAGTCGCCCTGAAAATCCGTTATATAGAAGGTAAAGTCCTCGGAGATGAGGAAAATAGTTGCCAATTTCTATTGGGATTTCACCGTGTAAGTGGTTAACCCCTACATCAAGGTAAGCAAGTGATGTAAGATTGTATATAGAAGAAGGGATGCGTCCTGTTAAATTATTAGAAGCCAAAAATAAGACTTCCAATTTTGAGATGCTACCAAGCTTGGCCGGTATTTGACCTCCTAGGTTATTGTACCCCAACTGTAACCGTACAAGTGAAGATCCATTCCCCAACCAAATTGGAATTTCCCCAGTAAGATCGTTTGCTGAGACCCAAAAATTAGCGAGTTTTCTCTCAACTAAGTATCGAAGCTCGTCAGGTATCCTTCCAATGAGCCAATTCCTCTGTAAATCGAGTTTTTCTATAACTATGCAAGACGAAAAATTTCGTGGTATCTCACCTCCGAGTTCATTAAAGCTGAGGACGAGAGTCTTCAATTTGAACAACCTCCCGAACTCTTCCGGAATGTGGCCTCGGAGCCAATTCGCCTTTAGATTAATATACCTCAAGAAAGTGAGATTCCCTATGTTAGGAGGTATTGTGCCAACGAGCTTTTGATTCTCCAAGTCGAGGACGACAACTCTTCCCGCATGGTGGCGACTGCAAGAAACTCCTGGCCAATTGCAGTGACTAACAGACGTGTTCCAAGAACCCATGATGGCTGGAGGATCTCCAATCATCTTTCCCTTGAAGGCGAGCAATGTTGTCCTGTCAGTTTCATTTCCAGGATAGGAAGCATAGGCAATACAAGTGTTGGAGTGAGTTTGATGTATGATGAGAATAAGGCTGATAAAAGCTGATACTAAATGCATTCTCAAGTTTGGCAAAGTTGCTTCCAGCATTGATCTGTTAAGACAGCAAGCAGAAAGCTCGGATGATGGTGTTCTTAACTTCTCCCGGCCATTTAAAAGCATGAGATTGATTATTTAAATTTGGTTCATTCAAAGACCACAATTTAGTCCGCAAAAAAGCTTACTTTTTGTAAAGATCATACGTTGAAATTTGGTCGACTTTATACAACTAAAAGCATGAGATTGATTGTTTAAATTTGGTGCATCAAAGACCATAATTTAGTCCACAAAAAGACTTTTGACTTTTCTTCAAGACCCATAAGTTCAAATCAGGTTAACTTTGTACAATAATATTCGTGACCACCCAAATCCAATTTGATGCATATGCAATTTCTAAAAAATTTCTAGGGCGTCCGGACAAGTGAAAAATCACAAGGCGAGCTTGGAACAAGATTTTGCACAACGTTCGATAAAAACACTGTAAATTTTGATCAGAGAGTAGTTAGAGATCCCATACTATCCATTTGAATAGCTAACTAAGAGTACGATGCTGAATTTCTTTTTAGCTATTGTCTACGGCCCCAAAATCCCTCATTTTCATAGTTTTTGTTGGAAGATATGCAGATTATTCTCTGGATATATCGGGAATTAATTGATCCATATTCTGATCAATTAAATATTAGATTGATTTGTAAAATATTACATTGCCTTTCTTTGTTTATACACTCTGTATTATAAACAGCAAAGTTTTGTACATTGATTACACATTGAATACAAGAAAATCTTCTACCAGAAAACTTCGTCTCTTCTCTTCTTCTCTGTCCGATTCTTGCTTGCCTTTAACTTCTAACATGGTATCAGAGCTTTGGCTTTAAGCTCCATCTTCCGCAATTGATTGCTTTCGAAGCTGCAAGACAGATCAAAGTCTTGATTACGAAAGAATCAAATTCTGTAAGAAGGAAGAAGAAACAGAATTCTTACCATGAATCCAGAGAATCTGCTCCCTGGAACTTCTGTCGCTCCTCCCACAGGCGATCCCACAGCAATGGGAGAGACACAAGGCTACAACATCCAGGCGATACCTACAATTTCTACAACCAAGCAACCAATCCAGACTCAATGGCAGATGTTCCCGGCTTAGGTGAATATGGGGCAACCCATTCCGGGCCATCCTTACCAATGGGTACCTTATCCATGGTACGTCGGGCAAGGCCCGAATCCATCATTGCCGAGGGTAACGAGTTACCAAAGTAACGTTAAACCTGACGGGAGTCTACCAGCCGCAAGCGGGGCAAACTCAGCCGTCGAGGCAGAACAAACAAACGGGTCTGGAGAAGCGGGTTCGGGAACAAACCCTCATCCGAGACTCTTTAATGCGGGTCATGGGACCGGATTCAATGGGTCAGGTACAGGGACGAATCCCTACCCGAACCTCTCACCCGATTCTTATTGTTTCCAATTGCGGCCATCACCGGCCGACCAGAGCCAGGCGATCCCTTGCACGTATCAACTGCCGACGGCCCAGAATTGCGACTGATCAGTCTGCAACTGACCGGGCCAGAAAAATACAAAAAATGGTCGCAAGACTTCCGGCGAGCCCTGGTGACCAAAGATAATGACGGTTTCCTTGACGGAACAATACCTATTCCGTCGGATGAGAGGCTGGCGAGGCACTGGCGAAAGTGCAATCACCTGATCCGCACATGGATCGGCAACTGCGTCTCTCCAGACGTCGCAGCAGGCCTCCCATCGACGGAAGATTCGAAAACCATGTGGGACAACATAAAAGAAATGTATGGGAAGCTCGATCGAGCAAAAATTTTTTGTCTCATGCAGGAACTCACAGATCTCAAGCAAGGGAATCTATCAGTCACAGCAGTATATAACAAACTGTCATCGCTCTGGAACGAGCTCGAAGGCACGTAAGAGAAACTCGAAGGACCCCCGAAACTCTCGGGCAAGTACAAATCCATGAAGGAGAGGGAGAAATCCACCCGATTTCTTCTGATATTGAACGAAACGTACCTAACATTTCGTTCGCAGATCCTGGCGATGGACCCCATGTCGCCCTTGGCCGGATCTTCCAGTTGGCCGTCCAAGAAGAGAGCCAACGGCTCACGGCACCGGAGACGACACGAGGGAGCGAGTCTATTGCTCTCGCCCTTTGCGGAGAACGCCGCGGAAGAGAATCGGGGGCGAGAACCCAAGCCCGGGAGAGAGAAAATCGAGAGGGGCTAGGGTTCACAAATGCAGAAAGAATCCTTAAAAGGGAAGGAAGCAACGGTGGAGATGCAATCCGGCGATCTGACGGCTCAGATTTCTCGCGAAGATCTGATGGTCTCGATTTTCCGCGGAGATCCGACGGTCTTGATTTCCCGTGAAGATCCAACAGTCCGCAAGGAGTCGATCCATACGCTGCATTGGACGATGGAGATTATTCCACGATCAAATCATCCGACGGCCAGATTTATTCCGCATCAATTAGGAATTTCGGTCAAAATTCCAGGGGGAGAGGTAAATTATACTGTGAGCATTGCAAACGTCCACATCATACCATAGATAATTGCTGGAAATTACATGGAAAGCCAGGAGAAAAGGGCAAAAAGAAAGAATATTCTGCAGCTTACCAGGTAACTGGACTTACTGGACCAAGTATTGACCGACCAATTACTTATGGGCAATATTAGCAATTGATGCAAGCATTGCAGAAAACGGATATTGGAAATAAGGGAGGAAGTTTCTCAGGTATATCCCATTGCCTGATTAATTCAATTTCAAAAAGGGCATGGATAGTTGACTCAGGAGCTAGTGATCATATCATTTGTGATATAAATTTTTTCTCAAAAATGCATAGGCAATTGGCCACGCCTATTTCTGTGCAGCTTCCAAATGGGAATATTACTCATGTCACATTGACAGGGACTGTTCAACTTAGCCCCCAAATTATCCTGCACAATGTCCTTTATGTCCCACAATTTCAATTCAATCTCATTTTCGTATCCAAAGTCTGCAAGGAAAATTCCTATCAAATACTCTTCAATGCCGACACATGTTTTTTTCAGGCCCTTTCGACTGGGAAACTGATGGGCTTGGGTAGTCTTTTTGAAGGTTTATATTTCTGGACCAGTATTCCAAGTCATCTAGATTTGAATTCAATTCCTTTCAATAAATTGTCATTGTGTAACGCTATTGCCAATGATAAAGACTTTCTTTTACATTCAAGGATGGGACATAGTATTTTTTTTTCCTTATTCCAAATGTCCTATTTGTCCCCTTGCAAAACAGTCTCGCAAATCTTTCCCTTTGCATACAACGCGTTCCACCACTGTCTTTTCTTTAATTCATGTGGATGTCTGGGGACCATATCACACAGCACATCGTGATGGTTCACGATATTTTCTAACAATTGTGGATGATCACTCTCGGGCCACATGGGTATTCTTGATGCAATCAAAGGCTAAGGTTCCATCTCAATTGAAAACGTTCATCACCATGACTAAAAATCAGTTCGGGAAGTCGATCCAGCGAATAAGAACTGACAATGGGAAGGAATTTTTTAGTCATGATTGCAGATCACTTTTCTTGCTCCATGGCATTTTACATGAAAGCTCCTATGTTTTACTCCACAACAGAATGGAGTGGTAGAACGCAAACATCATCATTTGCTGGAAATTGCCCGAGCTTTGAAGTTTCAAGGATCTATTCCGGCAATATATTGGGGAGATTTTGTCCTCACTGCAGCCTACCTCATCAACCGTATGCCTACTCGGATATTAGCTGGTAAATCACCCTTCAAATTACTTTATGGAAAAAAACCAGCAATAGATCATCTACGAGTTTTCGGTTGTCTTTGCTATACTGCAACTGTGGGGCCTCGAGACAAAATGAGCCCACGTGCCAGGAGGTGTATTTTCATGGGTTATCCTACCCTGCAGAAGGGTTATTATGTTCTAGATCCATCTACAGGAGAATTTTTTGTAAGCAGGGATATCATTTTTCACGAAACTATCTTTCCATTTCATGAATCTCCAGAGGATTTGGATATCTCCACCAGTCCTCATCGCTCCTCAATTGAGGAGAATATATCTACTGAATATTTTCTCGCAGCATCACCAAGCCAAGATATTCCATCTTCTTCTATTGATCAATCATCTAAGCCAGCAATATTGGAAAGTGCTCCTGTTATTCCAATGAACGTTGAAGATGATTCTGGCGATCAAACAACCACTAATACTGCGGAACTTTCTCCACCTCCACCACCAATGGATCACCCACAACGTTCGAGGCAAGCTACGAAATCACCAACGTGGACCAACGACTATGTCTATGCCTCCTTTAACGGACCAGGTATTCACTATCCAATATCCTCTTATGTCTCTTTTGACAAGCTTTCGTCGGAGCATAGATGTTGCATTAGTCGTATATCATATGAGAAAGAACCATCTAGTTATGATGAGGCATACAATGACCCACATTGGCAAAAGGCCATGGAAGCAGAATTACAAGCCTTGACTAATAACCACACTTGGGAGATAGTTCCTTTGCCCACAAATAGGATGTAAATGGGTCTATAAAGTTAAGCATAGAGCTGATGGATCCATTGAACGATACAAAGCTCGATTAGTGGCGAAGGGATATACGCAACGAGAAGGTTTTGATTATCACGAAACTTTCTCCCCTGTTGCTAAAGATGTCACTGTCCGCTCATTCTTATCAGTTGCAGCCATCCATGATTGGCCGTTACACCAAATGGACGTTCATAACGCCTTTCTTCATGGTGATCTAGATGAAGAAATTTACATGGATATTCCTCAGGGCTTACGGAGACAGGGGGAGAATAGAGTATGTCGTCTCCGCAAATCCCTTTATGGGCTGAAATAAGCTTCCAGACAGTGATACGCTAAATTTGCTAATGCTCTTATCAGTGCAAACTTCAAACAATCCAAGTATGATTATGCCTTATTTACATGGACCAGAGGTACGTCATCTATTTACTTGATGATCTATGTAGATGACATTCTTATCATGGGAAATGATGAAGTTGCAATAAAGAGCCTGAAGAAATATTTGCACACTACATTTCATATAAAAGATTTGGGAGCACCAAAATATTTTCTTGGGATTGAGATCGCTCGATCTCATAAAGGAATTTCCCTCAGTCAAAGGAAGTTTGTGTTGGAAATTATATCAGAGGCTGGTTTATCAGGATGCAAGCCAGCTATCATCCCAATTGAGCAGAATATCAGGTTAACTACAGCAGATCACACTGGAGGAACTTCTCAGGATGATCCTATATTACAAGATCCGATGAGTTATCAAAAGCTCGTTGGAAAGCTTATTTATCTGACCATGACCAGGCCTGATATATCATATGCAGTGCAAAATCTCAGTCAATTTATGCACAAAGCGAAGGAATCTCATATGACTGCCGCTCTAAAGGTGGTGAAGTATTTGAAGGGATGTCCAGGACTCGGGATACTTCTATCTAGAAGATGCAACATGGAAATGACAGCATATTGCGATGCAGACTATGCAACATGTCCTATGAGTCAAAGATCTATAACTGGGTTTTGCATTAAGTTGGGAGATTCTCTTCTTTCATGGAAAACCAAGAAGCAAGCAACAGTTTCTCTATCATCAGCTGAAGCAGAATATCGGGCTATGGCAAAGACCACGTGTGAAATTGTGTGGATACGAGGATTACTTGGTGATCTTGGAATACAGCTAAAAGGGCCGATGAGATTATTTTGTGACAATGAATCAACTCTAAAACTTGCAGCAAATCGTGTAATGCACGAAAGGACCAAGCACATAAAAGTAGATTGCCATTTCACTCGGGAGAAGATTCAAGAAGGGACAATCGAGACAAGAGGGATTGGAACTGCTGAACAACCTGCAGATGTGTTTACCAAAGCCCTATGTCAAAAACAACATGCATATCTACTGAGCAAGCTAGGCGTCTTAGACATTTACAAGCCATCAGCTTGAGGGGGAGTGTTGGAAGATATGCAGATTATTCTCTGGATATATCGGGAATTAATTGATCCATATTCTGATCAATTAATTATTAGATTGATTTGTAAAATATTACATTGCCTTTCTTTGTTTATACACTCTATATTATAAACAGCAAAGTTATGTACATTGATTACACATTGAATACAAGAAAATCTTCTACCAGAAAACTTTGTCTCTTCTCTTCTTCTCTGTCCGATTCTTGCTTGCCTTCAACTTCTGACAGTTTCAAGCAACTTTTACGGTTATTTTTCAGGATTCTGAGGGTTTTGCTACTCTTTATAGTTTGGGTTCCTATGGCGAACACTTCTGGCCAGGAAGACCGCATATGGACACTTTTTTTTGTCACTAACGGTTTTTTTAAGAATTATCCTTTATTTTTATGTTCAAAGATAGAAACTTTCTGTCATTGAGAGAGGTCTCTCCGATAGAAAGGTTGTTGAAAATAATCCTATTGATTAATAATCCTAGAGCATAGATCATGTTTGCTAACTGATTTGTTCGCGTTTTCTGTTATTGGAGGTATGAATCCTGTCATCGGAAGTAATTGCCAAACGTTGGACTCATAGCAAAAGAGGTAAACTGCGGGCCCCGAACTAGAGGATGCAAAATGAACTGAAGAAAAACTTCGAATTTGCTTTGCGGGTCCAAAGGCCACGATTCAATCCCCAGGAAATTCGAGAACCTGTGGACTTGGCAAGTCAAGCGTTAGAAAACAATAGTGCAAGTCATGTTACGTAGAAGATCACTATGACTTTGGGCTTATATTCCAGTATGGAAAAATTTCAACTTGGCATAAAAGCGTTCACGAGGTCGATTCATGGTTGACTAGACTTATGGCCCGTGCTGCACACGGGCGACAAATAGACCTGTAATTCAGTGCTAGTCATCCGGGAAATTTCCGAATAATAAATTATACGAAGCAACAACTCACCAAGTACAAACCAGAGGTTGATGACTTGTGTGTCTTGATAAAGACATCTTAAAAAGTACTGGGGGTAAAAGTCACGCTCACGGACCACAAAAAGTTATGTCACCGATAATATAGTTGTCTCGGCTTAAAAATGAAGAATTCTTGCTCTCGGCTTAAAAATAAAGACATCTTAATAATCTTAGAGCGTAGAGGATGTAATATTTGGCTGGTGGGGCCCAAAAGAAGAAAAAGAAAAGGAAGTTTTTTTTTTTTTTTTTTTGGGTCATAAAAAGAAAAGGAAGTTGAAAAATCAATAAAGCCAAAAGGAGAGGGGAGGGGGCTCGGCTAAATAGAAGCTGAGAGCTCCCTCGACCAAAAAGGAGAAAGGAAAAAGAAGAAGAAGAAGAAAAGAAAGGGGAAGAAAGGAAAGGGGTTTTGGCTCGTGCATGCCATGGATTTCTCACCAACCCGACTCAACTTTATAACGCAGCACCCGGTAAGAGATTAGGCCCCTTGTTCGTCCAATCGAAGTAATTTACGGGTTTAGGGCTCCAATTCGGAATTTTTGCAAAATAGAGCGGCGAAGTCCGATTTTGGAGTCGTTGAGCCGCGTATTTTTGTAGAAATGATAGTTTAAGGTGTTGTGGAGCCATGGGATTTTATGGATCATGATTTGAACTTACGGTTTGCCCGAAACAAAATTTCAAAGTTTCCCGCGCGCAGTGAACAGTGCGCGTCCAACAACTTCAGACCCTTATTTTGTTAGTTTTTGGTTTGATTTTTGGGACAATCAAGTCAGGATTATTGTAGTATGTTAGAAGGGCTTTCTATTGATTATAAGTATGTTTGGAACGAGATTCGATAGAGAAAGTTATAGCATAACTAAGTTTTAAGCTCAAGTGTCGTGTTACGAATGGCTTGAATAATTATTTTGAGTATGCGATTTATTAGTGCATTGGAATCGTTTTGTTAACTTTTAGGCACAATATAGCCGTTTCGTGATTGACGTAGCGTGTTACCCAAATTTAATGTTGATTCTCGCTTATTTGATAGGATCGCGAGATCAAAGGATCAAATAACACACGTTATTTGATTTTGGGGCATCCCCAGGTGAGTAATACAAATGTCTTCTTTGTTTTTGTGAAACTCATGTACTAAGGTAACAGTAATCGACATATACTTGTGAAGGGAAGTGAGGACTTATTTGTTGTATAAAGATGGATATAGTGCTCGGTAATTTTGAGTTATTGTGGGATTATTCGACAAACCTTTCTTGAATGGTTATGTATGCTGTTTTGGTACAATTGATTTATGTGATTATGTGATGACTATTAAAAGATGATATGTGTTGTGTTGAGGAAATCAAATGTGTTGTGGATAGATAAAGGATTAAGTGCTTCACGACAACGGAACTTTTGTGAGTCACCTCTAGAGCCTTGTAGTCAAGAGTTAAGTGCTACATGGCGACTTGAGTCACATGGGAGCCACCTCTAGGGCTTTACTATTGCCATGCATAGTAAGAGACTAAGTGCTACACAATAACGTAACTTCGTGGGAGCCACCTCTAGAGTCTTGTACTATTGCTATATATGGTCAATGGCTAAGTGCTACACGATAACGTAATTTTGTGGGAGTCACCTCTAGGATGAGTATGATTATTGAACTAAATTGGTGATCATGTTTTGATATTATGGATAAATGAGAAATTTTGCTATTTGATATAGCTAGGTTGAGGTAACATATAATGCATTTTGTTCATGCAAGTTATTATATTTTTGTTTGGCAATAATGAGTGTTGACGCCTAAATTTTGATTAGGTTTTTTAAATTAGGCCTTAGTCTCTTTTAATCATTATTTTTCCTCTTTTTTGAATAAATAGATAGTAACAAGAGAAAAAAAAAAAATGCAGCCTGTCAGGCTGGGCCTTCGAGTCTAACCCCTCCTTTTTTCTCGCGTAGGCCCCCCATGGCCCGGCCCGCGTGACCCGGCCCGGCCCCCTCTTTCTCCTTCTTCCTCTCATCTTCTTCTTCATTCCTCCTTCTTCCGCCTCTGCAAGTCACGCACGATGACGAAGACGCGCTCGACGACAACCTATAGCAAATAAAGGAACGTAGGCCGGTGGCTAAGAGGACGCATCATTGAAGTCGAGCATGCCTCCGTGGAAGGGGGAAGATTTGACGCCGGTTCGGCCGGCAGAGGAAGGCCGGTCGGTGTGCGAGGGCCCGCGGCCGAACCTCCATCGATCGTCCTCTTCCTCGCCTATAAATAGGAGGGCACAACCTCCGTCGAAGAAGACACAGAACCCAGCAAGCTCAGAGAGGTCCCTTGAGAGACTTTGGGGAGCTTAAGGAGCGAGCAAGACAGAAATCGGGTCGTGAGCTCAAACCACCTCCCTCCGAGAGACTTCGGGGGAGGCCGGCGGCGAGCAAGCTCGAGGGGGAGACACACAAGCGGCGAAGGATTGAGGGCTGCAAATCTTCGAACCTCCCACTGAGAGACTTCAAGGGGAGCCAAGGACAAGCAGGCTGAGATCCAAGGACGGCCGAGATGAAGGAAGACCGAAGGAGCTCGTCAGTGAAGCCAAGGCCGAACAACGAGCAAACCCGGAGAGAGAGAAGGAAAAGGGCCAGATCTGAGAAGCCAAGGACCCGCCGTCGCTGCCTCGTCGTGACCGTCACTACCTCGTTGCGACCGTTGCTGCCCCGTCGCGTCCGTTGCTCCGGCAGTCACCTCCATCGCCAATGACGCCATCGCTGTGACCAAGCCCCAGACCAACTGCCTCAAGCTGCGCCGCCGTGCCGTGCCAATGCCAAAGACAGGTGACGACGAACCCTGCTCACGCCATCTCCGTCACCGCCATCCTTCCCCCCCCGAGAACCCAGTAGTCGCCCGTCGTCGTCGTTGCTACTCCTTGAGAATCCAGCAATCACCCGTCGTCATCATTGAAACCCTAGCTGTTGTCCTCTGTGTCGCCGTCGTCGTCGACACCGACTCGCCATCCCAGCCCCTCCATCGGCGCCGCATTTAGGCGAAGAAGAGAGGGGGAGTCGTGTCGGGTCACGACTTGGGTCGGAATCGGGTAGGGTTTGGCTTCAAAGCGGCCGGCTTCGGGTCATTATTTGGGCTGGGTCATGGCAAATCGATCGGGCCATGTGTGTGCGGGCTGGCCTCACGCGGGCCGTTTGTGTGTGGGCCCGTATCTCGAGCTTGTCTAGGCCGGTAGTTGGCCATGTGAGCTGCGAACCGGGTCGGACCCAACCCGGGATCCAACTCGGTTCATTTTTATAATAATATAATATTTTAATAAATAAATAAAATAAAAAATAATTTATTTTCCCAAAAAATCAAAAATCAAAAATATTTCTTATTTTCCCAAAAAAGGCCAAAAAGTCAAAAAAGCCAAAAAAGATTTATATTTTCCAAAAATAAAAATAAAATAAAAAAATGCCTTTTATGCTCAAAAAATAGAAAAAAGGCCCAAAAAATGTTTTTCCTTCACAAAATACATGGAAAAATCCAAAAAAGCCTTAGGGTTTAAACAAGATTAGGTACCGAAATGGCATTAGTGATTAACTAGTGTAATCAAGTCCCCGATCCTAATTTCTCTGGTTGCACAAGAGTGAGTATTTCTCCCGATACTTCACTTGGGTTTCTAATTGACTCACCCCAAGCAAATTAGTGGCGACTTCGTTTTAAAACTAACTTACAGGTTAAAAAATTGGACTATTAAGTCATGAATTGGTGGACTTGGGAGAGTCCAGGCTACGCTTAATAAACATAGCTGAACCATTAGACTCCGCAAGGCGCTCGCTCCGATCGGGCGCCGAGAAAAAAAGAGGTCACGACAATGAGCCATGTCTTAAGTTTTAAATGTGTAATGTGGAAGTTTGATATGCTTTTATAGTATGTACTACTCACTGAGTTGTGGTTGCTCATTCCATTCATTTTCCATGTTTTCAGGTCTCAGGGTAAGCAATTAGTAGGACGAGAGCACTGCTGGAAAACTTTTGGGAGTTCTATTTTTTGGTATGGTTTAAGAAAGTGGTGCACATAATCCTTGCTAGTGGTTGGATTGGTTGAGTTCTAAATGTATATTTCCTTTTGGTGGATTATAGAAACTCTGATGTTACAACCAATCTGTTGGTTTATCTGATATGTATATATGGTTTGAGATATATATAAGTTGATATCAAGTTATTGGTTGTGTTTGAGGCTGCGTCCTTTGTGTGGAATGATGGCCGTGTCATCCCCATTCTTTGTAGTTTTAGGGTGTGACAGAGCATTTTTGCTAATTGATTTGTTCGCATTTTCTGTCATTGGAGGTATGAATCCTGTCATCGAAAGTAATTGCCAAACCTTGGACTCATAGCAAAAGAGGTAAACTACAGGTCCCGAACTAGAGGATGCAAAATGAACTGAAGAAAAACCTTGAATTTTCATCACGGGTCCAAAGGCCACGATTCAATCACTAGGAAATTCGAGAACCCGTGGACTTGGCAAGTCAAGCGCTAGAAAACAAAAGAGCAAGTCATGTTTACTTGGAAGACCACTACAACTTTGGGCTTATATTCCAATATGGAAAAATTTCAACTTGGCATAAAAGCGTTCACGAGGTCGATTCATGATTGACCATAACTTACGGCCCGTGCTGCACACGGACGACAGATAGACCTGTAATTCAGCATTAGTCATCCGGGAAATTGCGGGATAATAAATTATATGAAGCAACTAGTCACCAAGTACAAACCAGAGGTTGATGACTTGTGTGTCCTGATAAAGACAACTTAAAAAGTATTGGGAGTAAAAGTCACGCTCAGGACCACAAAAAGTTATGTCACTGATGACGTAGTTGTCTCGGCTTAAAAATAAAGAATTCTTGCTCTGAAGTTTGAATCATTTTGTCCAAGTAAGCTAGAAATATTGCCGAAGATATTATCATGTATGGCTTCCCGTCGGCTTGACGTGCTTCCATTCCCTAAAATTATTCTCAGAAACTGACGCGCTTATGATGTGAATTGCAATAGATTGTAATGAGCTTATTTGGGTTCAGAATTGAGAACTAGTCATGCTGAAGGTTACGGGTCTGTTTAAATTGGTTTTATAGCTAGGAATCATTGGTGAAGACTCAAGTGCAGTGACTATGAGAAGATGAAATTTTCAACAAAAAAAATGTATTGGATGATGTGTCACATTTAGCAGCATTAAAACGCTTCCTGTAAATTGGCACCGATAATATCGATGTTCGATACCTTAATATTCGGTCGCCTTCATGCGTGGGTTGAAGCTACCTTGTTGTAGGCTATGATCCGACTGGTGATGGTCGTTCGTGATTGTTTTGTTTTGCCTGCGCTCATGAATGTGGCATCCATTTACGTCCTGATTTAGTGCTAATAACCACCAAATTATGGGATGTATCGCAACTTATCTGCTCCTTCGAATCTTTGAAAATATGCAGAATCTGCGAGGTCTGTAGCAAAAGATCCCCATACGCAACTCAGTCATCGTTCTCCTCTATCTAGTCGACACAAAAAGCCTTTCTCAATAATGGAACTAGGAATCCATTCCTGGATTCTCAATTCCACTACAGTATAAACCTTTTGTAATCAGGAAAGTTCTGTTTTAATCTACTGTCAAAATGGGAAAAGATGAAATTGATATCTACTCTCTATCTTGGTGATCGTCGATCCTTTTCGTGGAAGCTACTGAAGAAAAATATTCTTTCGCGCTCAAAGACAACCGAACTAGCCGGCCATTGACTTGGAAACAGCAACTTGGCTCCAGGGTTTTGCCGGGGTTGACACTGCCCGTGCACGACCCGTTACCCTGACAGGCAATGCCGGGCCCCAGCATAACGTGCTCAGGACTGGAAACAGCAACTTGGCTCCAGGGTTTTGCCGGGGTTGACACTGCCCGTGCACGACCCGTTACCCTGACAGGCAATGCCGGGCCCCAGCATAACGTGCTCAGGACTGGAAACAACAACTTGGCTCCAGGGTTTTGCCGGGGTTGACACTACCCGTGCACGACCCGTCGCTTAGTCTTCCCCTATTGTCCACAATGATCGTCCGCTACTCCGAAGGTGGACTCTGATTGTACAATTGACGCTGTTGTGGTGAGCACGTCTCGATCCACCATGGAAAGAATAGAAAAACGCAATGCCTCGGAGAGGGGTGGCGGCCCACTGTCTTGTCGTCACCATGGAATTCTTATTGTTGCTTGGGTGGAGCGTGCACACAGGGAGGTTCCGACGTCTCTTGGGTAATGAAGGAATCAAAGTGCCATTACGGGCCTAGAGGTATTGGCTAACTATATAGGAAGTGAGTTGGATAGCGGTTGTAGTCCATTTCAAGATAGAAATAATAAAGAGAAACTTGTGTATAGAGTGAGAATTTATTAGAAAATCAAGATTTTTGAGAATTTGCAAGAGAACGATGAAAGTGAAAATGGGAGAGACCTCTAATTTATAGAAAGTTTTTGGAATTTTTCATTTGACATGTAACCGGCGTAGCCAACAATCCAATGGTCACTAGTTCAATCTGGGTCCAACTAATAACCTCAGCCTCATAAAAATGAAAATTCTGGGCCGGGTCCGGCCATGTAGCCATTCTTTATCTCTAACTGGATGTTTAATTGGCTCTTCAGAAAATAAAGCAAGAGTAAAGTCTACAAATAAATGACAATACATGAAAGTTTCGTAGGGCCAAAAATTACTGTAGCTAGCACTCATCTTTCTCCGTTTTCTTTACATCACGTTTACAACTACAATATATCGGT
>CM024643.1:25550031-25732650 GCA_014182715.1 Eucalyptus cloeziana
ATATTTTTATAAAATCGAAATTTTTATTTATTTTTATTTTTTTATTTTTCTTTATTTTTCTTTTATTTATTTTATTTTTCTTTCTTTTTCTTTTTTTTTTTTCTTCTCCTTCCTCCTTCCTCCTCCTTCTCCTTCCTCCGCATGTAGCCTCCTTCCTCCTCCTTCCGCCCTTCTTTGTCTCCTTCTTGCCGACGATGGCCGGCACTTGGTGGCTGATCCAGGCGAGCTCGAGGCTCGGCCGATCTCGCCCAGAGCTCGCCGCGAGCCGCCGAGCTCTGGCGAGCCGCGAGCTTCGCCGAGCTGCTGGCGGCCGCGAGCTTCGCCGAGCTCTGGCGAGCCGCGAGCTCGCCCGAATGCGGCGGCGAGCTCGGGCTCGCCTGGATCGGGAGCTCGAGCTCCGCCACTAGATCCCGCGGGCTCGCGGCTCGCCCGAGCCCGTGAGCTCGCGGCGAGCTCGGGCGAGGCCCGAGCCCCGCCCGGCTCGTCGGATCTGGCGAGCCGCGAGCTCCGCCCGAGCCGGCGAGGCGCGAGGTCGTCGGCAGCCGGGCTTGCGGCGGTCGCCCCGTGGTGGGCGTCGCCGGGCTGCCGTGGCGGTCGGGCCGAAGAAGATGAATAGGAAAGAAAAGAAAAATGAAAAGAAAAGAAATTAAAAATCGATTTAAAAAAAAAAAAAGAAAAAAAAGAAAGCATAAAAATAAAATGAAAATGTATTAATAAAAAGAAGTAAGAGGAAGAAGTCATGGAAAACGTTTTCCACTTTTCAAAAATGGAAAACGTTTTCCTCACTAAAGGTTGTTTTTCAAAATGATGGAAAACATTTTCCTTGACTAGTTCATTTTCCGTGAAACGAACACGGAAAATCCGGAAAACATTTTCCGGAAGTTATTTTCCACGAAAGCGACGGACCCTTAATGACAAAATCTAGGCTCCCTTCCAAATTTTGATAGAAAGTGCCAACGCCGAAGACGAACAAGGGGCAATCATGAAGAAAAAAAGAAGAAGATAATAATAAGTCGGATAGAAATTACAAATGTGCCGCATACTAATGCTCGGGTTCAATTTTGGTAATTTCTCACTTATTTTGCTACAAGTTTTACCCATTGTAACATTTTTTTTATCCCGATTTCAAGGTAATTTGGTGATGAACATCAATGTAGAATAAATTGGCAGAGATATTTAGTTTTTTTCTAGAGATATTTAGGATATTTCATTTAATTTCTATATCTATTTTGATTATGTATATTCGAATTGATTTATCTCGCTTAAATGGAATATGTCCTAAGGGTGTAGGGAATGGTTTTGATTTCCTTAGACAGTCATCTAATAAATAGTCATCTCCATGTATTCTTTTTATATATTGAAATACACAGGCAATTCTTCAATTCAATCTTCTGCATTATTCTTAGCTTGAACATTGGAAAAACGGTGACACAAGCTACCAAACTGTAACATGATATTATTTAGCACTTAGAAACATTTTTTTTTCAATTTGACCGAAAAATGAAATATGAAGTTTCTCCAAATAATAGGGCCCAAAATTAGTTTAAGGAATAAAAATGGTTAAAGATTTATCACGGGGACTAAAATTGATCGTGAGCGAAAGTGCAAGGACCAACTATTGAAATTTTTTCATTCCACTCCACCTCAACATATCCCTGCGACGGTGCTTAACCAGTGTTTTTCATTGAAATTCGAACAGAAATATTTAATTTGTCCTGAAACTATTGAATAAAGACTAATATGAGGGCCGAATTTATCACAAAATAAGGTACGAGCTCCAAAATTGAGAGCAGGCAATAGCACAAGGACCATTTTTGTATTTCGCCGTCTTTATTTTATGGAAAGAACAACGCTAGATTTTCAAGATTGATTTGCAAATTCACATTTACTAAATAATATGTCAAATTGTAAATATTTTCGTATTCAAGAATAAGTCAGATCAAACATATATTTCTAAAGGGCTAACCCAACGGTCAAACGTCGGCCTCACTTTTTCATGGGGGGAACCGGGAGATTGGTTTTACCGATTTCAATTTTTTTTTTTTTTACTTTGCTTTATTTAGGATTAGATTAGAGGATTTAAAAGGGCCTAGGAAGCACTAATTTGATAGGGGAATTCACGAGAATCCCTGAAAGTGGAATTTTTTTAATATGAAGGACAGAAAAACAAATCAATTACTAAGATGCAGATAGTCATAAATAAATAAATTTGTAGACGAAAAAAATTATCCTATCAATTCGAATATCGTGTACGAGGACATGTAAGAATCTAAAACATTACAAGACAAATCTTAGGATTACAGAGTTTGAACTACTTAAGTTTCTTTTATTTAAAATCGATATTTCCAATTTTTTTCTTTAGTTGGAGAATATTAGGGCCTGTTTGTTTATTTTTGTTTTTGTTCCTGAACAAAAAAAGAACAAATGCGTTTGGTAACACTTTTGTTCCCGGGAACAGAAACAGGAAGTAGAAAAAACTTGTTTCTTATTTCCAAGAATAATTCCGAGAAACACTTCTTCTTTCTTCTCCTTTTTTCTTTCCTTCTTCTTTCTTTTGGCCGGTCGCCCTCGGCCATGGCCGGCAATCGAACGGCTGACGACCTCGCCGAAGCGTTGCCGCCCTCGGCGAGGCCAAGCGTCGCCCCCTCAAGCTCGCCCAGCCAAGGCGATGCTTGGCCTCGTTGGGGTCGGCGAGGTGGCCGGTGATTGGCCAAAAGGAAGAAAGAAGAAAAAAAAAGAAGAAAAAAAAAAAGGAAAAATATAATAAAAATATTGAAAAATTAAAAAGAAACAAAAAATTTATACAAGTTTACCAAACACATTTCTATTCTTGGAGTAGAAATTTTTGCAGTATCAAGCGCATTCTTATACTCAGAAATTGTTCCTGAAACATAAACAAAAAAAACTATTTCTGTTCAAAAATTGTTCCCCAAAACAAAAAACGTTACCAAACGTCTTTCTTATTAATTATTTTAAAATCTACAAATAAAAAAAAAAAAAAATTACACCGTCCCTTTTGTGACAATAAAGACACTGTTCCTTTATGTGTATGACAAAATTTCTAAAACAGAAATTGATTTCTTGCTAGAAAATTGATTTCTTAATTTCTATTTTTTCGGACAAGTTTTGAAAGAAAGAAACTAGTTTGATAATGACTCAAAATTTCTATTTTTGAAATAGAAATTCGTTTAATAACAGAATAAAATTTCTATTTCTAGGAATAGAAATTGATTAGATAACAATATAGGAAATCCCCAAATACAAAATAATAGTCGAAATAATATTAATACATTACAAAAGTTGAAAATACAATTTTATGGAATTTCCGGCATGTTATTATCCCTTGCCATTTTATTGGCAATGGATTTCCTAAGCGTGTTTATTTGGTTTCCCTCCTCGGTCAATGTATCGTTTGTAAGCTCATCCTGTGTAGGTTCAGACAAGTATTGCGGATCTCCATATAGGGAAAAATTCTTATCCATCTTGTCCTGATCACGGATGTAATTATGGATGACATAACATGTAATTATAATATGTGCTTGCTTTCGAATTGCAAATGAGGGCATGTGCCTCAAAATGCAAAAGCGATTCTTCAATGCCCCAAATGATCTTTCGATGACATTCTTTAGAGAAGAATGCCTATAATTGAACAATTCTCTTGCAGTTGTTGGCCGTCTTGCTGTACCCCTATAATCATTTAAATGATACCGTTCACCTTTAAAAGGAGTTAAAAATCCCGAAGTTGCTACATAACTAGAATCCACGACATAATATTTGCCTACAACAATGTATTCATACATTGGTCATAATTTGTAACTATAAATATGATCATAAAGAAAATTACTCCTTAAAGGACAAGCACCTACCTGGTGGCGGCCGAGGAAATTCCAAGCGAGGAGTCTCGAGTGCTGCTGCAAGCACTCCACAATCGTTGGTAGAGCCTTTTTAACCAGCATATACAAAAGTAAATTTCATATCAAATGAATAAACACACATTACATTCTGAGTGGTGATGCATTTCCTACCTCTAAATGAGATTTGCTTCGACACAGGTATATAAGCATGAATATGGATGCCATCAATGACGCCGATACAGCCTTGTCATTTTATCAAAGACTAGTATTATACAAGATTATCAACAAAATAAAATTGATGGTGTAAAGGAATATATGAGAATTCTACCTTGAAATAACGTTTATGATTAGGATCCATAAGAATTTCTTGTGGGATAACATCAAATGAAGGTGGTATGATAACCTCTTTTGCCAATTTGAGAACTGCTTGTAATACTTTAGTGAAGTATTTGCTTATAATTTGTCCTGAACGTTGGAATCTCTCACATAAATCTCTATTTGAGTTCTTGTAACAAATCATAGATAAGAAAATCCCGATTTGTTCACCTATCCTAATATATCGGCTATCTTCCAACCAACCTTTTTCCTTTATTAGATCACAAATGTTGAGAAAAACATGTCTCTCAATTCTAAAAGTTTCATATATTTTATTGGAATGTCCATGAAGAACCTCCCTTTTCCATTGCGGTCCTGATAATGAGTTGTCCTTAATAGGTTCTCTCGTGTGCATAGACATATCTACTGTAACAGTGGCCAACCATGCTATCAGTATATCAAGATCAAAATCATCGAAATCCTGCTCAATTGATTCAACTGATGCTACTTGACCATTAGACATGCTACTTTCACCCTCATTCATATTACCTATATCATCACACAAAATAAGAATATAAACCTATTAGATAAGGACTTTAATAGTAATTAACAATAGCAATAATGTCATAATAATTGCAACTTAAAAACATAAACAAATAAAGTCTCAAATATATAAGTCATGTAATGAAATTAAGCCAAATATAAATCTATAGCATGTTTCTTAACAACTACTTAAAGAGATTCAAGAAATCCACGTCTCCATTCAGATAGAGAGATGATGAAAGCCTCTCTTTAAGTGGCATTAAGGCATGCCTGGTTCATAGCCTTATTATAAAGATTCTGCTCCAAGTTAGGCATGCCATTTAGAACGGCGACCACAGCTCCTATGAAATAGGGGTCTACAGGAGGTGGGGCCTCTGAGGTTACGGAGTCACTTGTTGATTAGGCCGTCCTTAATTTGATCATTTCTTGAATGGCTTTGCAGGTGGCATTGAGATCATAGTTGTTACTCTTTTTTCTCCTCTTGGAATTTGGAGTCCTATCCAACTTGTGTTTATCACAAACTGGGGTGGGAGTCGCATCAGATGCAAAGACTCCCTCATCAACATAGTTTTCATTAAATTCCTCCGCATCACCTATCGTGACACCACCACCACTGTCGCCACTAACACCATTGTCTTCTCCCTCCGACACCACATACTCTTCTGCATTTCCTACTACATACTCCCTTGTAGTATATGTATCACCAAACACAATACAAAGGTCTGGATACTGAGAAAACCCATCATTCTTGAATTTAGCCCATTCATTATTATCCTGCAAATTTCATAGAAATGATATACATCAACAATATAATTGAAGCTTACACCCACAATAAGAAAAAATGGACCCAAGTAAAGTGATACCTTAATGTGAGAATCCCATACACTTGAATCCTCCACAGTAACTGTTTTGTTGACATTATCCCATCCAAATCCAGATTGTGAAATAAGGTTATTAAAACTACTATACTGCTTTTTTAGTTTGTTTACCCTATTTTTCAACTTAATTACATTAAAGTGGAGTTCTGTTTGTTTATTGAACCCGGCATATATGTTGTTCCACCCTACTTTGTTGTAGGTACAGGTGGGGCGATTTCCCTTTTTCATCTTTTCTATCAACAAACTTATAAGCAAATTGATTAAATGCTCAGTCCACTTTACTATAAATGCTTCTTTGTGGGGTGTCATTTAACCTTAATTGAATCAGTATTCAATAAACCATATAAGAGATGCACCAATTCAAGAACAAAAGCTTGTGATTAACAAGCACATCATGAAGGGTAAGCTGAAATTAGAAGTTAAAGAATAACAAATAACAAGAAAAACAGTTACATATGTGGAAATCGTATCTTCAAGAGACATATAAAATCAGCAACCCATTATTTCATGTGTATTACTAAAGCAAAAACAAGTTATCTTCATAAAAAGCATCATAAGATTATTAGAAGCCAAAATGAGTTCTTTTTTCTTATCAAGCATGTCATGATAAAAATGCAACATAAAAGAATAAAAGGAAAAGGGGCAGCCTCTTTAGCATAAAGAAATGGAAGAAGAAAGGAAGGATGGAAAAGCGTATGTTTACCTATATTGCCTAAGGCTTATACATATGAACTTGTAAAAATCAGAAACTAGAATCCATTCTGTTGTTCATAGTGACGGTTTAGTACCAAAATGCTTTTGAGAGTGATGACAGGGTTTGAATGCTTAACATCTTGGGAATGCGGACAGTTCGCAACTTTTGGAAATCTATTCTACTGGCCGGTATACAAAACTCTCAATCTTGTTTTCGAAATTCCAGCAGCAATTAGCGCCATTGCCTTAGTAATTAGCCCAAAATGCATACTTAACAGGAAAAGGAAGCGATTCCAATGAAAGATCAAAGCCTAATAACCCCGACAACAACAACAGGAACTCCCAAAACCCTCTACATGCACAAACAGCATCAATCAAATCCAATGAAAAGCAGTAAATAGCTCTCGTTCCGTAACCTCGTCAAAGTCACCCGACGGAGTTATGAAGGTACAACGCCTAAAAAGAACCTGAACCCTTGAGCCACACTCTCTGCAGCACAAATATCTCTCAACAACAGATGCCAATTCATCCACAATCACAACAAGCAAGCAAGAAGATAGGTTCTCTCACATATTGCTAAAGCAATCACAAACTTAAACACCAACCATTGCTTCCAAAACACCATTTCCAAGACCAAGCACGACAATCCTCGACTCTGAAACAGATCCATAATCCACATATCCAGTCAATCCTCGACTCACACACGACCGTTCCACATCACGCATCAAACGCCATCAAACAAAGTTCTAGTGTAAGCAGAAACTTATCAGGGAAAGCATTTTTCCCCCATCCTGCATTGGCCAAGATGAGAAATAGTTAAATGGCATGAGAGACATGAAGGTCGACTATGAGGGCACCATTTCATTGTCCCATTGAGCACTCCAGAAATAGAACAAATCAACTAGTGTAAGCATCCACATTCAATTAGAGCTATTTATAATAAACTAGAGACACTGTCAAGCATAACTCCATCTTCCTCATAAACCCCAATATCCTTGGACAAATTTCACAAGTCAGAAGGACACAAGACTGGGGTCGTACTGCAGAAGTCAGATAACCAGAGGAAAAGAGCGGACGCGGACAAAAGCTGAACCATGAAAAGAGAGGCGAGAAGGGAAGGATCGATCAAACCTCGTGAGGAATCGCTGGGGGAAGTTCCGAAGAAGGCCACGAACGAACGTCGACGCTAGCGGATTGAATAACGACGAAGATGGGCGACGGCAACTGGAGTTGCGGAATCGAGAGTGGAAAGGGGACGCGGACAGAGGAGGTGGGTCCAATGGGACGACCGGAGCAAATTGGACGGTTTGAGGACGATGATGGCGAGATGAGCGACGATTTGACCGGCAAGAGGATGGTGACGGCGACTAGAGTTGCGAAATCGAGAGCGGAAATGGGACGTGGACAGAGGAGGTGGGTCGACGGACGGCCGGAGCAAATTGGACGATCCGAGGACGGCGATGGCGAGATGAGTGACGATCTAACCGACAAGAGGATGGCGACGGCGTCGGAGTCGACGGTGCTAGGGTTTATGGTTGAAGTGAGGAGAAGGAAGAAAAGCAAGGGTAAGAAGTGAGGAGAAGGAGTTGACATCTATGAACGAAGAAGGATGGAGAGAAAGAAATAATTTCTATTTTTATTTCGAAATTGAGAAAATTTAAAATTTTCAACTTTTGATTTATCCTCCAAATCAATTTCTGGAATAGAAATTTATTTCAAAAATAGAAAAATTAAATTATGTTACTAAACGAATTTATGTTCGAATTTATATTCCAAACCTATTCGGAGAATAAGTGTTTGTTTATGTTCTTTTTTTTGTTCATAAACAGTTTTTTCTTTTTTTGTTCCCTAACAAAAAAGAATAAAAATGCGTTTGTTTGCGTTTTTGTTCAAATCGTTCTTTTGTTTTAACAAAAAAAGAATGTAAACAAAAACAATTCTCTCTCTTTTCTTTTCTTTTTTTTTCTTCTTTTTTCTTCTTCTTCTTCTTCTTGCTTTGGCCGGTCGCCGGCCTCGGCCATGGTCAGGCGCGGCGATGAGGGTCGACCTCGCCCGGCCACGGCGAGGCTCGCCCCCGCCCAGGCGAGGCGGCCTCACCGTGGTTGGGCGAGGCTCGACCTTCTTGGAGTGGGCTGGGTGAGCTCGGCCTCGCCCGAGCTCGGCCTCGCCGTGGTCGGGCGAGCCGCCGCCAAAGCAAGAAAAAAAAAAAAGAAAAGGAAAGAAAAAAAATGAAAAATAAAAAAAACATTAAAAAATAAAAAGAAACAAAAAAAAGAACATAAATTTACCAAAATATGTTTTTACATTTTTTTTTTTTATTTCGAAATAAGTTTCACAAACACATTTTTTTATTCAAAAACTATTCTTCTAATAGAAATAGAATCACGAACAAAAAAAAGAACAGAAAAGCAAAACAAACGCACCCTAAAGAGACTGATAAATCAAGAAACAAAATCCTTACTATCTCCCTTCTTCGGAGCAATCTCAATGGCGCTGCTATTTTCCCTTTTACGGGAGTTTTAAGAGCAGTATAAAAGCATGAGAACGGAAAGCTCCGTCAGATCCTCCGGCGGCGTTTCGCGAAGCAAGGAGCAGTCGAGCACGGCCTGAACCCGCCGTCCGCGCGCCGAGCCAAGCGAGACTCGCCGTCCCCGGCCCCTCCTCGCCGTCGGCATCAAAGGCCGAGCTCGGCTACGAGCCCGCTTCTGGACCGCGACCGCCGGAATCTCACGGTCGGAAGTGGGGGAGAAGAGGGAAGAGAGGGGGAAGGGGGAAAGGAAAGATGTTCTTCCACATCGTTCTGGAGCGGAACATGCAACTCCACCCTCGCTTCTTCGGTCGCAACCTCCGCGACAACCTCGTCGCCAAACTCATGAAGGACGTCGAGGGCACTTGCAGGTTTCTTCAATCGACCCTTCCTTTTTTAATTTCGTTCCTGAATCCATGAGTTCCTGCCCTTTTTGTAGTTTCGGCATCAGCCTTCGATTTTATCGATTCTTGCCCTTAGCGTTCCGTAAACTATTTCGATTCCTGCTTAAGCTTGTGGAATTTGATTCGCGAGAGTGTTCGGTTTTAGGTTTTTTGGTCGAAAGCTTCGATTTTTAGTTGATCGTTCTCTAGTTCGACAGCTTTCGCTCTCTGCTTTGTGCGCGCGAAAGAAACGATAAAGACATGTAGTTTGGATTGTTCTCTAGTTCGACAAGTAGGTTTTTTGGTCGAAAGCTTCGATTTTTAGTTGATTGTTCTCTAGTTCGACAGCTTTCGCTCTCTGCTTTGTGTGCGCGAAAGAAACGATAAAGACATGTAGTTTGGATTGAAGAGCAGTGTAAAGGATTAGGGCACTTGGAGGTACTTTGCCTCTGTCAAGTGTTAAGGGTTTTCAATTTAGGAGTGCTCCTTGATTTCTGAGGGGGGGCATTTTCCCAATTCCTCATCACGGGGATTCTTGTTGCTGTCACATGCTTCGTGTGATTGAACGGGAAATGGATAGTACAGGTTCTTTCTTTCTCTTTCCCCCCGCTCTCATTTATGTAGCTGTCACTCCCTTTTCTTTCTTGAGAGCAAGATTGGGTGTGCTCACAGCCATTTTAGGATCCTTAAAGTTGGTGGTAATGGAGGCATGGCCATTGGAGAGAAAACGTGTCGCTTCACCACTTAGCAACTTTTACTCCTGCAGCATCATGTGATCCTTTCTTTCTTACAGTGGTAGGCATGGTTTTGTGGTGGCGATTACCGGTATAGAGAACATTGGGAAAGGATTGATTCGAGAAGGGACGGGGTATGTGACATTCCCTGTGAAGTACCAGTGCGTTGTGTTTAGGCCCTTCAAGGGAGAGATATTAGAAGCTGTCGTCACAATGGTGAATAAGGTGATGGGCTTTTCTTTAGATGCATGTTTGGTATTGTTCCTGTAGTGTGAAGATACAGTTGTGAAGATTAGTAGCCATGTCTTTCACACAGATGGGATTTTTTGCTGAAGCTGGTCCAGTTCAGATCTTTGTCTCAAACCATGTAAGTCCTCAACTTGCTTGAGCTGTTGTTTCCAAGAGTCTTTTTATGCACTCTTATCATTGGAATTTTTCGGGTGAGTCTTGTGGACTAGTTTCTTTGCTTTCTCATGCATATGAATTGCTTGTCAAGTTAAGAGGAATACAACTACTTGTCAAGTTATACGTCTTTTGCTTCTATCTTCAACTATTATACTGTTGAGTCATCATCTTTGAGTTTCAGTTGATACCAGATGACATGGAGTTCCAATCTGGAGACATGCCAAACTATACGACATCAGATGGATCGGTAAGTTTTTTTCAAAGGGACGAATTTGTGTCTTTAGGTTCATATCATCATTGAATTTTATGTGATTTACTTCAGGTGAAAATCCAGAAGGACAGCGAAGTGAGACTAAAGATAATTGGCACTCGTGTAGATGCGACAGAGATAGTATGGCTTTCTATCTCGATTCTATACTCCCTTTAGTTTTATCATACATCTTACTTTGATCAATAGTTCTCTTTGAAGCAGTGAGATAATTAGTGCTAACTAACTGCTTTTTTCCAAAACAAGTTTCCACAAGATGACTGAGGAAACTTTTTCTGTAGGATTATGGATGGCTCATCTAATATTTGGATCACTGAAACTTCTTTTAAAGCCAAATTGCTTATATATCTACATTTGGATCAGTAAATCAAGGAATGCCATCCTTTGATTTAGTCCTTAGTGGACACCGGATGCTGCAGCAACATGCCAGTTTACCCAATTTTGTATACCCTTGGAAATATGGAAGTAAACCGCAAAAATAGTCATCAATCGATAATAGAACGCTTAGGATGCATAAATGGACAACAGGCGTTTGTTCTGTTTTGCTTTTAAAGGCTTAGTTCTAATGTCATTAGGACTGTTGCGAGTGAACTATGTATCTTCAGATTCCAGTTTTGTTCATCAGGATCCAATATTGAAAAACACATCGTCAAGCAATTCCACAGTTCTAGCAAGTGCCCCTTCCAAATTAATCTGCTGAAAGTTTTGCTTTAAGAAGCATGGCAGAGTCATAGGTAACTCTGCTACTAATGGAGGGCCATAGTATAGCTTTCATCCTTCCAATTAGAGCTTTTTTTTTACTATGAATACATTGTCGGATACGTAACCTCCTTTAAGTATAAAATTTCTTCCCAAGAATAGCAAGAGTCAGAAGGCCTCTTGAGTGACTGAGAACTCCCTCAAAGGATAATCACTCTGTCAAATAAGATAAGATAGGAAATTCTGGTTCCTTCTTCTTTCTCAAGTCTCAAAATATGGGGAATGTGCTTACGAAAGAACTGAATGTTACTAGCAGGTTGATACTGCACATATTATGTGGCATATCAGCATGCTTTTGATTTTCTATATGTCAGTCAATTGATCAATGTGTAAATTCAAACTAGTATAGCTGATATTTTGTTCATTTTTTGTTTTCAGTTCTGCATTGGCACCATTAAGGATGATTTCTTGGGTGTGATAAATGATCCTGCTGCTGCCTAAAAAAGATGACCTCCATTTTCTTTGCCGTGGTAGCTGCATGCCTGCAATATAGAATGTCTGAGCCTGTTGGTTTTAGTGCTCTTTTGAAGGCTTCCTAGAGGTTGGCGTGCTCTAGTCAGAACCTTGATGAGGTTGGCTGGCATATAACTGGGTTGTTCTCAGTTTTGTATACATATGGAACTTCCCTGAAGAATGTCCCTGCATGGCAATCAATTCACCAAGGAAAACTAAACTTACGGTTTGCTAGTTAGCCTAGTTTCTAGGCATATGTTTTTTCTTTCTGGAATGGCTGTCATAGGAGATTAGGGCTGGGAGACATTTTTGCTTACGATACAGAACGATGGAAGTCTTTCTTAATTTATTGGAAAGTGGGTTTGGTTTTCTGTGGGAAAATTTCGCTTGTTTTTGCTTCGTGCTACAATCCAGTAATATCTTGAGCTAGGAAGTTGTCAAGAATCTCATGCACCTAGTTGAAATAAAGTTATGATCGTCGGCTCCTCTAGACAGGTCAGGTTCTGATAAATCCTTATACGTCTCCTTCCAACGGTGGCAACAGCGTGCCCAGCCGCTGCCACGACCCTTCCTTTATTTTTTTTTTATCTTTCCTAGTTTTTTAAAGAATTATTTTAGCCTTTCCAGTTTTGTTTCTTTAATCTTTTTTAAAGAAAAAAGCAATGGCATATAATTTATAGTGCACATATCCCTAAGAAACGTGGATTGCTTTTTTTTTTTCTTCTTCAAGTTTTATGGATTATTACATTCAATTTGTCAAATTAATGTTGGACTAATGTTTTTAATGTAAATTAATTTTATACTCTTTTTATTATTATTTATTTATTTGTGCATTTTTATATAACGTGTTAGAATGTGTAGGAATTTTCTATTTTTTTAGAATTAGAAATGACGTGTTGGCGTATCGTGTTGTGTTGCGTGTCCGTATCGGTCTTCTGTAAATAATTAGTCTTTAATTGATATTTTAAAAAGCCTTTTTTAAAAGACTTTTTGTTAAGTAGTTTGAATTAATTTTAAACCTATTTAATAACACGTGAGATGACAATATGGGTGTACAACCATCATCGTAACAATTGGTAATTAAAAAAAAAAAAAAAAGAAACATTAAGTAAATTACATGAGATATTGACCAAAATAAAATTAAATTAAATGAGACAGCAAAGACCAAACACTAAGAAAAATATAAACGTTAATCCTAATAGACTAAAGAGAAGGCAAAATCAGTATAAGCACGTAATTAAGGGTAATTGTCTATTAGGACAATTGAGATTTTAAAGTAAAGTCCTAAGGGCTTATTCAAATATTTAGCACAATTTGAGAGTCAAGAGTTTTTTTTTTTGAGGAAATAGACCAAAAATTGTATTTTTAAAATTTTTTCAAAGAGTTTTAATTTTTTTTTAATTTTTTTGGAATTTTTTAAATTTTTATGAATTTTCGAGTTTTCCAACAATTATGAATTTTGTAGATTGTCTAAAAATTTTGTGAATTTTTATATTTCTTAAATATTTTTAGAATTTTTAATTTTTCTGGAAAATTTTTTATTCAAAATTTTTAATTTTTTTAATTTTTTTTCAAATCCTAAATTTTTTTTTTGAGAATTGAATTTTTGAACTTTTGAAATCTTTGAGATTTTTTAATTTCTTAATATTTTTTGAATTTTAAAAATTTCTCAAAACTTTTGAATTTTTGAAAATCTTAAACCTATTACAAATTTTTGTTATTATTTAATACTCTTTTTATTTTTATTTTTATTTTTTAATATTATTATATACAAGAGAAAGGGTTCGGACCGGATAAACCCCATTTGGCCAGTGACTCGATCCGATGTCTTGGACCTAACCTAATTAAAAAAGAGAAAAGACCACAAAAAGCTCAAATTTTACCCCAAACTTTTTTTGTGATATGAAAAATCCCAAAATTTGCAAACTATAACACATTTACCCCACCAATGGCATGTTCGCCTTATTTTTTATTTATTTATTTATTTATTATGTTTTTCCTCTTATTATTATTTTTTTTCTTCTTCTTCTCTCTTTTCCTTTGTCGGCCATGGTGGAGGGAAGGCGGCGTTCAGCTATGGCTATCCTCGCCGGCGTCGAGCGAGGCCACCCCTCGCCAAATCTGGCGAGGGAGGCCCTCGCCTAACCCAGCCAAGGGCCGCCCTCGCCCAATGCTGGGGAGGGCAACCCTAGTCAGCCTAGGCGAGGGCAGCCCTTGCCTAACGTTGGCTCTACCATGGTTGGCAGAGGGAAGAGAGATAAATAAAAAAAAAAAAATTTTAAAAAGTAAAAAAGACTAAAATGCCCTATAATTTAGGGTAAATGTGTCACATGAATAGAAGTTCATATTTTTGTGTCATAAAAATAAGTTTGGGGTAAATGTGTCACAGTTAGAAATTTCGGGGTTTTTTATGTCACAAAAAGTTTGGGGTAAATTTGTCATTTTGGGCAAAATTTGAGATTTTTTGTGGTCTTTTCCCATTAAAAAAACCTATTTCTTAGAACCTTTTTAATATTAATATTAATATTTTTTAATTAATTCTTTTTTAATCCTTTTTCTTTTGTTTTTCTTTTATTTTCTTCTCCTCCTCTCGTCTCCTTCTTCCCCGAAGCTCTTCCCACACCTGAAGCTTGCTTCCTCACCAAAACTCACCTAATCGATGACACCGCTCGATGATCGGGCCATCACCAAACCACCACTCAATGTTAGTTATCTGTTTGACCAACGCTCACCACCGCCGGCCACTAGTTGGTTGGAGGTCATCATCGCTGCTGGAATACTTTCGGTGAAAGATTAGAATTTCGAGCCCTAAAATTTCGTATGATCAAAACTCCAACGATTCGAGAATAACACTAGCATGAGCAAACAACACGATGGAAGGGACTCAAACTCAAATAAAGATGACAGCATAGAAACAAATCTCTTAAAAACCATTTCCAAATCTCGCTTTGACATTTCATCAAACACATAGAATGCACCGGCTAGATGGAGGACCTAGGCTTGTCCGAGCTTGTTGTTCGGACCAAACAATGATCACTGGCACACAAGCAACATTGCAGACTAGCTCAAAGATAGATCACATCACATTTAACATGGGTATAAATTAGGGGTGTCAACGGTTCGGTTCGGTTCGGTTTTTTTGAAAAACAGAACTGAACTGAACCGTTAGGAAAAACTTCTGAACCTTCGATTTTTCGGTTTTTGGTTTTCGGTTTTTGGTTTTCAGCTTTTAGTTTTCGGTTTTTGCATTTATTTATTTTTTGTTTATTTTTTGTTTTTTTCTGTTGTATATATTTTCGTTTCAAAAAAATAAACTCTTATCGGTTTGTTGGTTCGGTTCGGTTCGGTTAACCGATAAAAACAATTTCGGTTTAAAACTGAACCGAAAAAATTGAATTTTTCGGTTTGGTTTGGTTCGGTTTTTGACACCTCTAGTATGAACTCAGAGACGATAAGGCTTGGTTAAGACCAACTAAGAATATTTGAACTTCATTCAAGCATTCAAACAAACAGTTGGTGTGCATTACTCAAAGAAGAGATTTCCCATGTTATCGAGACTCAAAAACAGTCCTAAGTTCCTATTGAAGCATACCATAACACACAACAGCATCAACGAAGGATCGACAGGATCAAAGCTCATGTGAACTGGTCGGCCACGAGCTTCGGCTCGACACCTCTCCAAAACAGGGCACTGATGGTTAGGAAGACTTACCTGGTTTGGACGACCGGCAACGGAGGGACCTCGAGAGATGGCGAACAACTCTTCCAGCCTCACTCTTTGTGGCTTGTTCTCTCTCCCCCCCCTCTCTCTCTCTCTCGGGTTCTCCCTCTTACCCAAAAAAACAAAACCCCCCGGCAAATGAGCGAGCCCCCACGCTTCTAGGGGCGATCGGTAAGCATGCATGGATAGAAAAATCCTTATGAATATGCTTAGTACGGCGAGCTACCTAATGAATAGATTCCTATTGACTGCAATTGGATGTCGGACTCCAAAAGAAGTGTGGTTAGGTAACTTTTGTTGGGAAAATCCCTATATTATTTTGCAGAGGCTATTAATGTGTATATTGATTGAGTGAGTGCTAGGTGATATATGCATAAGTCGATATGCATATGATGTCATAAACGATACTGGAGATTCTAATATGAGGAGTGCTCTGCCACTATTAAGATTGCTTTGCCAATATCTAAGGTGAACGAGATATTAGATTTGAAGATGTTTACAAGCTGGAAGGATCTTCGGATGAGGTAAACATCTTGATGGACCTTGATCAAGGGTGAACAAGTTGAGAAGAACAAGGATGTTCGTGATGGCTTGGAAGTACAAAGATCAGATGAACAGTTGGATGGACGTGGTGAGGTGAACAAGCTTAGAATGCCGATGTTCGATAAAGCTTGGAAGGTCCACAAAGATGAATAGTTTTGGTAAAGTCGAAATTGCTAATATGCTTGGAAGGACTAGAAAAATTAGATCATTATTGAGTGCAACAACTTGTTATTGGAGCAGCAGGTTGTTGGCAAAGAGCAGCTGTCTTATTCAGATTAAGTGAAAGACTTTGACAATATTGGGCGATTGGCGATCCTTATGAGTTCAGTGAAAATGAGGAACCAATGTGTATAAGTGGTGTACTTAGATATCTTACGAAGCCGATTGAGTCAAATAAGTGAAGATAAGGAATTAGCGGGGATGCTAATGTCCTTGGGGATCTTTGAAAAACGATATGGTTAATAAGTGAAGATGAGGAACCAATAAGGATGCTAATGTCCTTAGAAGTCTTTGTATGCTAAAGAAGTCGAGGATCAATGGATGATTGATTGTAAGTTGCCCATACGGTGTGTTAGTTGATAGTATCAACAGACTAGTAAAGATTTGCACATCCTGATTATTGGTAAGGGATCATAAGGATGTTTAGTCCTGTAAGGTGCTGGTCATTTGACCACCTACCTAGAACATTGAAAATAAGAAAATAGTTGTTACGATGGCTTGGAATTCACAAAAAGATCACCCGAGTTAATCGAGAGAAGTTTTGGCATTAATGAGCAAATCTGACGAAAGTACATTGATACTAACCGGGAAACTACCACCATCAAAAAGAGACGTTGCCGATGTCAAAGAGTTGTTCTAACGATAGAACCAACGGCTACTTAAGGATTTCGATGGGAATAGTCATCTGAAGATAGATGGCTACATATTAAGTCAAAGAGAAGTAGTTGGGTTGGGTGGAAACAAACAAGATGGGTCATGTGTTTTGAGTATTCTTCTTTGCTCTATTTTTGTTGTTAGCTGTTGTGTATTTTTGATGTCAATGTTTGAGTGGTAATGTTTATAATCAGTGATAAGCGCAAGTTTACAAGACTGATAGCAATACATAAAACCTAGTAGTGTGATCTACTGGAAAGGTGATACTTACTCATTATAACTTGTCTTGAAAATTACTAGTGGATTCCAGGTTTGTCATAACTGTTAGTGTTGGAGTGGACGTAGGGTTGGGATAAAGCCAAACCACTATATATTTTCTTGCAAATCTTTTACCTCTTCATTATCAACATTACCTTATATTCATCATCACGATTTGTTAAATAGCAGTACGCGCGCTTGATTTCTACAATCTATTCTTGCCAATGCTTGAAGTTGAACTTATTATCTTTCACAAATGTTTTTCATAGTTCTCAAACAATCCATTCACCCCTGCTTTAAGTTGTATTGTTAGCCCCAACAATTGATATCGAAGCCCTGTTGCTTGTTATTTGAAGTGTTTTGAGGGCAAAAAAACCTCGTTATGGCTAACTTTATAAGAGGCGATTTTGTTTTTACAAATTTCTGTTTATCGATAATCTATTCTTTCAACTCAAGATTTCTGGATTTACTTTGTTGCTTTTAAGGATTTCTTTGTTTTTAAATCGAAGTTTATGTGGGTAAGAATAATAGAAGTGCCAAAACTTTCGTACGATACTCCCTTGAGTGCTAAAACTTTTTTTTTGCTTATTTGAGTGTCACATCAGAGTAAAATCAATCATTTGAGTGTCAATCCCGACAAATCATTCTATGTGGATTTTTAAACATTTTCCTATCCGACATGGATTTTTTTAAAATTTTTATTTTTATTTTCTTTTGCTTTTTTTTTTTTTTTTTTTTTTAAGGTCGCGCAAGCCTTTCTAGTTGTGAAACCCTCCCCTAGATTGGGCGAGGGCCCCCTCGACTACGAAGGCCCTAGGCGAGGCCGTCATTGCCTTACCGGCCGGGGCTGAGGCCACAAATCACTAGATCTAGGCGAGGTGGCCTTGCCTACAGCTGGCAAGGTCACAATGCCCTTGTTAGCTTTAGGCGACGTTGCTAGTAGTTGGCAAGGCCACGACGCCCTCGCATAGGGCTTCACGGCGAGGTTGAGGCGACCGCCTAGATCTGAGCGAGGATTTTGTGGGGACCCTCGCTAGCCCTTAAGAAGAAAAGCAAAAATAAAAAGTTGAAAAAATAAAAATAAATATTAGACATATTTAAAAATATTTTTAAAAATATTAAAAAATTGTTAACGTTAGCGCCCGACGAAGCTACATCAAATTTTTCAATGAGGTAAATCGGAATTAATACTCAAGTAATCGACTTTTCAAATTTGTAGCATTCAACTAAGTGAAAAATAAAAAGTTTTGACACTTAAATGAGCGACATATGAAAGTTTCGGTACTCATACTCTTCTTTCCTTAAGTTTACGAGATTTGTGTTTTAGGAGTATTGAAGACCCTTTTCAAAATTTCACAAACTCTCCTTCTTAGTTTGAAAGATTTTTATTGATTACTTTGATTAAGTTCTTTGGACAGAAGATTATTCCATTCCAAATGAGAAGTCTTATTTTCTAAAATTGCTGTCTATAGGATTTTTCTAAACAAATTAATTTAATCTCAGAGTCTAAAGATCGTCTTCTTCGTTTCTTACCCCACATGATCTCGCTATTAGCAAGAGCAACTACAACCTAATTTCTAGCTCCTCAATTCGTTCATCCATGACAATAAGCATAGAATTGAATGTGCAACCAAAGCAAATGGTTGATGTGATCGAACATGGACCAGCAACTCCAACACTAGCGAGACCTCCTATTCAAGCAGCTAGAGAAGAACAACAACCAACTCCACATGCTCCTGCTTGTGACGATGTCCAGAGAAGACTTGCACTAATCACTCTAAGCTTTTCATTTAGTACATTGTGCATTTTATTATGTGATATTTAAGAGTGTTTCTTCTTGTGTGACAGTTAAATACATTTGGGATCAACTCCAAGTCACATTTGAAAGAATCATGGAGAAAGGGAAATGAAGAGGATCATCTTACTTGGAGATTTTGAGACATTCAAAATGGAGCCAAATAAAGATACCAAAGGAATGCTCATGCACTACAATGACATCATGAATAGACTTGCTGATCTTGGCAAGATCTACACAAATGAGGGACATGCAATCAAGATTCTTGGAGCACTAACACAAGAACAGATTTATGCAAAAATCGTCAATTCATCACGGTCAAAGATCTCGACACTTAACCTTGGATCATGGCTTACAAAATCGAATCCAACAACGAGCTGAGGAATTCCAAGGTAAAGGTTTATTGCATAAATAGCTAACACTTTTCATGCAAATTTTGAAATATCATCCTTCGACGACGACGATGAAGATGAAGATGTAGCTTCTTTGGTTTAAGAACTCCAAAGGTTCTAGAAGAAAAAGAAGATATCCAAAGGCAATCATATGAACTATCCAAAGCTTAGAAAGACGGCACATGGCAGTCAGTGGTTGCACGAATTTGAGGTTTTACTCTACATATGTCACAGTTGTATCTGTTTGTGATTTTTATGGTATTAATTCAATTTAATGGAAACTAATGAACGGTAAATTTGTAAAAAAATGTATGTGATATTTGGGATAAATTTATCACAAGTATATTAGTTTAGGAATTTTTATAATAAAAAAAATACTATGTGAATTTATCACAAATATACCGGTTTGAAGTTTTTCGTGATATTAATCCCTTAAAAAAATTGTGGAATTCGAGAAGATTGTCCCCAATAATATTATTTTTGTCCGTATCAAATTACCATTCTCAAAATATAGCTCAAAAGGCAAATCTGCCTCCAAGGTCAAGGTCAATATTCGACATCGCATAAAAATCGTAAGTCGAATGAACAAAGATGAATCCACATCTAACCGAATCACCCAATCAATTTTCAAAGCGATAGCTTAAAGGTCTATACCTAAGTAAGGTTGGTATATCAAAATCTTTCCAAACTCATCCTCAAAATAAATTCATATAAGATTGATCTTTTCCTTTTCTTTTTTTTAATATTGAAAATTAGATTTCTCACTATCACATTACCCTTAAACTCGGCTATAAAACCTGCTGGTCCTGACCCCCAACCATAGTCATCAACTTCTATTTCTGTCCTCGAATTATCGGACCAATCGATTTCATTCTAATTTAGAAGAAAAGTCTAGAATGTCCTTGGTTTTGAGATGTGGTGTTTTGTCTTTTAAATTATTGTCAACTAACCACCTGGAGGTTCACCCCAGTGGCCACCTTTCCAACTTGGAAGGAGGAGGTGGAGGGTTCAAATCCCTACATTCTCAGTAGGGATTGGGGTGGGAACGATTTCATTTCAGGAGTGGGTTTCGACTCCCACGCCCTACAATGACACAGGGCAAAAATCTGAGAGCGAGTGTTAGAGTAGAATTAGAGTAGGACCGACAAAAAAAAATAAATTATTGTCAACTAGATATTCGAAGCATCTCTTCAAAAAGCCAACGATGTAGTCCCCTGTCATCCATAAGACCCCATCTAAACTGGCCTGAATATGAATAGGAGGGAGTCTTCCCAAACGAACATTTTTGCGGATGATGTTCCTGCTGTTCTTTCACGAAAGACGAGGAAACACAAAAAGAGTCAAATGTGGATTGTTAATTCACAAACCAAAACATCACAGAGAAAGGCCCTTCTGAACTCCCTCGGTCTAGCATTTCGACCGATCCTCACCAACTTCAAGGAATCATTTTTGAACCGCCTAGACAAAACACAAGCACATGAGGCACTCACACAAAGATTGAAACACAACACAACCTCAGGTGGTAAGATTACGAAGAACCCTTTTGGAACTACTGCCCTTTACTGCAACAGACTTAATCTAACGAGCAACCTCATATCAAATTTAAGCTCAAGTTGAGAGGCAAGTCGTGAAGTATGGAATTCTTCATCAGTTCCTCGACTCAATGACCCTGGACAAAATGGATCAATTCAGATCAGAATATCTCGTTGTCTCAGCTCAATACACCATACAATTGTTTCAATGAGTCGCAGTTTTTTTGCCCCCCGGCCAAGTGGTGCTTAAGTCTCTGCTAGTAACGAGATGTGTCCAAACGTTGCTGGCCCAAGCGAGGTCACCCATGTGAGGCTTGCCCAAATTCGGGCGACCCCTCGGCTGGGGGCAGGTGAGACTTGCCCAAATTTGGGTGATGCCGGCCCTTGCTTGTGGCCAACGAGCCTCCCCAGCCCTAGGTGAGGCCTCGCTAGTCCCAAGGGAAGGCTGACGACCCTCGCTAGGCCCAAGCAAGGGTGCGGCGTTGCCCAAATCTGGGTGAGCCTCATCCGAGCCTTAGTTGAGGCATCACCTAGATCTATGCGAGCCTTGCAGACCCTTACTTGCCCAGCAATCTACACCACTTTTATCAAATACAACATCAACTTTCAAGTGTCTCAGAAAATATACAAAATTCTTGGGATTGTATCAAATGTGTCATGAAGTTAGTTCCCGTCCAAAAACTATCCTTTGATTATCCTCTTGCCATTTGAAGCTCTAGTCCCATCTGGCATAGAAATAAAGTTAAGTGTTGTGTGGTGAGTATGAAAATAAATATTCTCTCAACTCCGACATAAATTATATATATTAGATAAGATACTTGGCATGTGCTTTGTGCTGGCATATACATTTTCATAGTTGTGACTACCTTCATAACAAATCTAAATTTGTAATAATGTGCTTTGTGTAGGAAAAATCAACTTAAGGTTACATTAAAGAAGAATAACTTCTAGAAAATTAAACGCCATGCACAAAAATGACAAATAATAATTGCATAATTAACTTAGAAAAAAATATCATGCAAAAAAGAAAATCTAAATAGCTAGTAAATTTTTTACAAGGCTATTGAAGTGATAGTAATCTAATATGTGATCAAACAGAGATAACTGAATTTTAAATGCATAGATTGCACTCTAGCAGCTACAATAAAATGTTGAAATACAACCACCGTAAAGCAGTAGCCTGAAAGCGTAATACTCCCTCGGAAGTAACAGCTTTAAGCTTGTGTGCCTTTCTTGTATCTGGTTTTCTCTGACTAATTCCGAGGTTCAATCTCATAAGCTAAGAGAAGAGATATTTAGGAGGGATTCCTCTCTTTTGACCAAGTAAGTATATGAGCCATCCCTTGTATTAATGAACTAGAAGTTAATATAGATGAAATAGGCATGACATCAACAAAGTTAAGTTCAATGTTTCACTTGCTGATGGAAGGAAGCTAGTAAGTATAAATTTTAGAATGAGATTTAGTGATGGAAGAGGAAGCCAAAAGAACAACTTTCCAAAATAGCATTTTTTGGTTGAAACACTGAAGAATCAAGGGAATCCGTATATAAATAAAAAAAAATCAATGTCCGTTCTAAATATTGATAAATCTGAAAAATATTTGCACTTGTTAAAACATTTAGTAAAACTTTCCAAACACAAGTTAAAAATTAACTTTTGAACCCATCAAAACTTTTGGCAAAACTTTCCAAAAATAAGTAAATAATTAACTTAGTAAATTTCTAAGCCATCACTCAAATATAACAGTCATGTAAATTGATTGCAACCAAATTCCTACATATTAATAAGGCCAGGATTTTTCGGATGCAACACTAGGATCCTAAACCCAACCTCTATGGACCTTAGCCCGAGCATCGAGAACCCGAACACAGGCGTTGTGGTCTTGAGCACAAGCTTGATGTCCCGAGCCCAATCAATGCAGGCCTAGGCTTGGCCTTGATGGACATAGACTTGGTCTTAAGCTCTTGACCCAGGTTCTGCTAAGGGCTCGAGAATGAGTGTTCGGGTTCCTATGCCCAAGCGCAGAGTTTTTAATTTGAACACCAATATCTAGTCATATTTTGAAAAATGATTTTTGAATTTTAAAAAAGAAAATCATTTTTTTCCAAATTTAGGCATAGTATTTCCATTCACTAGGAAAGTATTTTTGATTGACTTATTTTCCCAAGCCATCCAAATGTCGAAAAATCCTTTTGTAAAAAATATTTTTTGTGAAATACATGGAGCTAACATATATTTGCAAAGAGACATTGTCATCGAGCATAAAAACTGTAGGTTTACAAAGAACAAATTAATAGCATCCAAGGTTTATGTCCATGCGTTATCCTTTATGATTCCCTAGGGGCTATATGAACCCTTTTGATTGGAATACTTACCCTCTCTACTCTTTGATTCATTAGTTTCATTAGGGGCCACAAATTTTCTTCCACTAACAGAGCAGCAACCTTTGAACATGGTGGTCAGATTGTATTCTCTGCCATCCATGCATCTACTTCCAATCGAACGTAATTGGAGTTGAGATAGTCATGGTCTTGGAACGTATCCCAAGATACTCGAATGGCTTTATTAGTCAATGCATTACGCACGTAGAGCTTTTGAACCAAAGTAGGATACAAATTATTATTGTCATTTGAGAGGCCCGATTCTATTTAATTCTCTGTATCATAATATATAGGTGAAAAAAAAATCATAAACCTTTCAATTGGACCAATTTAGTTATATACAATTTCATATTAGTAACGACTCAATCTATCTAGTCAATTTTAGCCGGTTGGCACTGACGTGGACACCAATCATTTAGCCAACATTGACATGGCAACTTTTAAATAATCTTTTTTTTAATGTTTTTTCATATTTTTCTTTTCTTTTTTCTCTTCCTCCTGCTTGGGATTCTTCTTCCCGCAATGACCGGCAAGGCTTCGACGAGGGTCATGGCCCTCACCTAGTCTCGCCCAAATCTGTGTGAGGCCTAGAGACTGCAGGTGAGGTGGCTTCGCCCAAATCTAAGCTAGGCCAGCTTCGCCATGGCCTTGCCACTAGTGAAGGCGGGCTCATGGCTGGCCAAGCCATGGCAGCATTCGCTTGGTCAAATCCACATTGATATATTGCATATGAGAGAATGTGACTAAAATAAACGCGAAATTCACATCGATATATTGTTTTGAATAATATATTTTGGACAAGTTCCTATATTTTATTCTCGCATATAAAGACAATATCAGACCATTTCGCCTTCGGTAACTGGTCACGTGTTGTCACGTGGTCAGATATGTGAGAACAAATCGGCTAAGGGGCATATCGCCATCAATTAAAATATCTAGGGGGTAAATTGTAAAAAGTTGAAACGTCGGATCCGTAACACGTCACAATCCCAAAAACTTGGGGGCCAAATGTAAATTCTCCCATATCTTATCAAATAACGGACAAAACCGTCCCCGTTCTATGTCGGCCGGAAAAAAAAAAAAAAGCGGCTTTTCCGAACTCCACCTCCGCCTCGCCGTGTAACGATTCATAAGCGAGAATTGCAGACAACATCGCCGCTCTCTCGTTATCGTGTAATGTTCGCGTTTCAGTCTCCCCAGCCCGTTCAACTACCCTCTCCTGCTCCTCCTCCTCCTCCTCCTTTCCGCAAACACCTCAAGTGCACCGCCGCTCGTGGCTCCTGCAGACCGCCTCTCTGCTCTTTAACTTCCAATCCCACCATTTCCACCTCCACGGCCGCCGACGATAAGAACCACGTGATCCAGCGTCTGTGCGAGAGGGGTGAACTGAAGCGGGCGCTTCGCGTCCTCTCTCAAGAAACCGACCCCAACCAGCGCACATACGAGCTCTTGATCCTGTCTTGCGCCCGCCAGAACTCTCTTTCCGACGGCCTCAGCGTTCACCGCCACCTCCTCGAAAATGGGTTCGACCAGGACCCGTTCCTGGCGACCAAGCTCATCAACATGTACTCCGAGCTGGACGCCATCGAGAATGCCCGGGAGGTGTTTGATAAAACTCGCCAGAGAACTATATATGTTTGGAACGCGCTGTTTAGGGCGCTCGCCTTGGCGGGTCATGGACACGAGGTCATCGATTTGTATAGAAGGATGAACTGGGTTGGGATTCCTTCGGATAGGTTCACGTACAACTATGTTTTGAAAGCATGCGTAGTTTCGGAATGCGGCCTCTCGCTTTTGAAAAAGGGAAGGGAGATTCACGCCCATATTCTGCGGCATGGGTATGGGGGCCATGTTCATATCATGACTACTTTGGTGGACATGTATGCCAGGTTTGGGTGCGTGAAATGCGCAGGAATCGTGTTTGATGAGATGCCAGAGAAGAATATAGTTTCTTGGAGTGCTATGATTGCTTGTTATGCTAAGAATGGTATGCCTTTTGAAGCTTTGGAACTTTTCAGGAGATGACTATTGAGACCGATGATTTGCTTCCGAATTCTGTGACAATGGTCAGCGTGCTGCAAGCCTGTGCTGCACTTGCTGCATTGGAGCAGGGTAGGTTGATTCATGGATACGTTCTGCGAAGAGGTCTAGACTCGATCTTGCCAGTCATTAGTGCTCTGGTGACAATGTATGCAAGATGCGGTAAGCTTGACCGAGCTCAACAAGTTTTTGATAAGATGGATGAGAGGGATGTAGTTTCCTGGAATTCGTTGATCTCAGGTTATGGGGTTCATGGGTTTGGAGAGAAGGCAATTCAGGTTTTTAACAAGATGATCATCAGCGGAATCTCACCTAGTCCCATATCCTTCGTTAGTGTTTTAGGTGCCTGCAGCCATTCCGGACTTGTAGAGGATGGGAAGATGTTGTTTGACTCAATGGTAAGGCAACATAGGATTTTCCCTAGCGTGGAGCATTATGCTTGCATGGTGGATCTTCTTGGCCGGGCAAACAGACTAGATGAAGCGGCCAAAATCATAGAAGAGATGCGGATTGAACCTGGACCTAAAGTTTGGGGATCACTCCTTGGATCGTGCAGGATTCATCGCAATGTTGAGCTTGCAGAAAGAGCGAGTGCAAGGCTTTTCGAGCTTGAACCCATGAATGCTGGAAATTATGTTCTCCTAGCCGATATCTACGCGGAGGCCCGGATGTGGGATAAGGTGAGAAAAGTGAAGAAACTTCTGGAAGCTCGGAGACTGCAAAAGGTCCCTGGTCGCTGTTGGATTGAAGTCAAAAGGAAGATATATTCCTTTGCTTCAGTCGATGAATTGAATCCGCAGATTGAGCAGCTCCATGCCTTGTTGCTGAACTTGTCGATGGAGATGAAGGAAGATGGCTACGTGCCACAAACCAAAATTGTGCATTACGATCTTGATTTGGAGGGGAAAGAACGCATTTTGTTGGGGCACAGTGAAAAGCTAGCCGTGGCCTTCGGACTCATCAACAGCGCGAAGGGGGAGACGATACGGATTACCAAGAACTTAAGGTTATGTGAAGACTGTCACTCTGTGACAAAATTCATTTCCAAGTATACAAAGAGAGAGATCCTCGTCCGAGATGTGAATCGTTTTCACCATTTCAAAGACGGGGTGTGCTCCTGCGGGGATTATTGGTAGCTGCCGGCACAGTTCATTGAATAAACTCTCTCGGACACGAGGCAAAAGGTTTAGTTAGGATCCCAGAACGTCGTGGAAACTCAATCATAAAAGGCGTCTGGAACTTACATTGAACAACTAATTCAATCTCCCCCTCTCATCATGTACTGTTTGTACCGTTTGAAACACACATTTCAATTGTATAGCTTTTCTGAACTCATAAGATCACAATAGCATTTGAATCCACCTTTTTCGTTTTGTATCTTTTTACCTCTCCAGATTTACGGTGATGGCGATAGATGAATGGGTGTCGGTTAAATGAGGTTTTCTCGGTTTATACTATGTATTCGTACTTAATGTTTATGGGTTCTAAATAAATTCTCTCTATGACGATGTAGCAGCACCAATTTCAGTCAGTGTCTTACTCGGCAGAAGACGGGAATGTCTTCCCGCCGTCGCCACTGCTTCAACAAGTTGGGAATGAAAAATGGATTGCCGTCTGCTAAAATTTGATATACATTTTTGATGCAGGAAGGACCACACAAGTCTGGGTGGTGTAGTCGGTTATCACGCTAGTCTCACACACTAGAGGTCCCCGGTTCGAACCCGGGCTCAGACATTTTCGCCTTTTCAGATTTTTTAGGTTAGATTTTTTGCATCTGGGTGGTGTAGATTTCATGACGTGCAACTTGAGTTGTCTCTTTTGCATCTTGCATTGCACCAGAGTTAGATAAGTTTCTAAATTATTTGCCAAAAATAAATAAATAAAAAAGGAGTTCAGTCATGATCGATGAGCTTTTATTGTGGTATTCTATTTGATGTACTTTACATGATTTATCGCTCTATACAAAAAGAAGATATAATTTCGAATTGTTGCGTAATTTCAGTTTAATTCAATTGAGAAAGGTATGGCAAACAAATGGATACCTCATCTCTTTCATGTATATTGTAAAGGAAAGCAGCAACATGCAATCTCAAAATTCCTTTTAAGAAGTCCGATGAAATGGTTACGTCGCATTGCAACTATATCACTAAATAATGGTTAAAAAAATGTGCTTTATTATTATTATTATTATTATTATTATTATTATTATTATTATTATTATTATTATTATTATTATTACTTCTTCGAAGAAAATAAAGGGGAAAGGGGGAAAGTTAAAAAGGGGAAAATAAAATAAAATCACAATGTTAGTTGAAAATACAAAGCAGTAAAACCAATCCCGCATACGATCGTGAATCGAACGGATTTGTGATCGAACGAGTCTTATCTATTATTAGTCCTGCTCCAGCTCTATTTATATAAAACCTCCTTTTGCCTTCTCGAACGTCTTCTTGAAATGAAGGCGTTGAACTTGTGTTTTTGCATCGGGAAGCCGGATCATCGTGGTGGCGAGAGCAGTCGTAGCGAGCCGCACAGCCGACCGCCACCACCACGAACGGCTCCCCCATCCTCCGGTCGCAAACCGCATCAGCAACAGCGCAAACCGAGAGGCCGAGGCCACGCCACTTTAGGCACCGGCCATCACGTCACGGTCAACCATCACGGAGGCACCAACGCCGATGTCAGCAGTGGCTCCTCGGGAGCTATGTTCGCAGGGGCGGTCTACATATCCCAGGGGGACGGCGGCGGGGGCGGCGGCGGGTGATTCGGCCGACCAGGCCCGTCTCGGTTTCGCCTTGGCATTGTTTATGTGATGATGAGCAGATTCTGATTTTGTGTACAATGATAGATGCATGAGGATAGAGATGAATCTCTCGATTGATGTACAGATATATTAGATTAGATTGAATTCGACATTACACGTCCCTATTGCCTTAAGAGCCCTAGTGCTTTTCGGGCCATAATCTGCCGGGTCGATGGTCGGTGACATTTGCCTTCTCAACTCCACCATCGCTCGAGCGCCGTGACGGAAAGAAAGAACCTCGTTAAACAAAACTAGCATCGCGATTTCCATAGCCTTCCTCTGGAGTAGACGAATTATGTCTTCGGCCATAATCACGTTATTACAATATGCTCTGTGTCGGAAATCATTGTGAAAATCTCAAACTAATGTAAAAGCTTAGGTCATTTATGTAACGTCGCCACGTTAAAAAATGTACCTACGATTGAGGACTAACATCGGCCGAACCTCGGGCCTTCGCATGGTCTGCAATCCCGCTATCTACTCTCATTGCAGGGCCGATCTACGACGTCTGCTTCCTTGGCTCCGCCGTTGTATCTCACCAGGTTTCCGTCGGCCGATGATTGATTGCCATAACCATAAGGGCCGTCTTGTCTTGTTGAACCCTAGAATTGCGATCTCCGTTGCCCGTCTGGCATAATACGAATAATGTCTTTGGCAACCGTCTTCTCTTCTGATTGTCTCCCACCAACGTGAAAATCTTTTATCATGTTCAAAACTATTGCAAATAAATAAACCTATCTCAAAATTGGAAAATAAAAAAATCCGAACGACAAAATTTTCAAAATACATTAGATGTGGATGTTTGAGTTAATTAGACATCATGTTCATGATGGAGTAAAATGACCTTTTTTCGTGTAAAATATATTTGAAGAAGAACACGCATGTTTTGCGTGAAATGAATCGTTAGAAAATTACGTATAAAACGATTTGGTCTATTTTGGGATATGCATTTAAATGATCGTGAAATCGGAAAAATACAAGGTATGTATGAAATATTTGAATTACCTTCTTTTCAAATTGAGAAGGTGAAATACTCAAAGGCTATGTTTGGTCATCTCAATTTCTAATAAGGATAGGACTAGATAAATTGAGATATGAAATCCTAATTTTACTATAAAATGTTCATTGTTTGATGAATTACAACAACAAAATAAATTTTTTTCATATACTATCATATCTATTATTTGGTGTGGATAACGTATCAATATAATTGAACATAAAAATACAAAAACAAGATTGTAAGAATTTCTCATAATTCACTATTAAAGAAATCACAAATGTACAAACGAAAATAATTTCCATCAATTAATTCATAACTATTGTATGATCTACATCTCAAATAGAAAAAAGAGCTCATTATAGCATTCTAGAGCCACGTGTTCGACAATAATAAGAAATGTAAATTGGGCTACAGTAACATCAATGAAGTAAATCAGCCAATGGATGCCAAATTTAGTAAAATAGAGAAAACATGATTATTTACCTTTGCAATTTCGAAAAGTACTGTGCTTTGACTTTTTTGTCACTTTTGTGAAAGGAGTTTTCAACTCTTTTGCTACTTTCGTGGACTTTTAACGAGAATCGAAGACCTACAGAGGAGAAGGTGCTTCGACTCTCTTATCATTTTTGTGGAGCTTTGATGTGAACAAAGAATTAAGGAGTCGTGAAATTTCAACTTGACATAGAGATACGGAGAAGAATGAGACGGAGTGAATTAGAAAGATTCAATTCAAATTTGAATTTGTTCATTCAAAATCCTCTCATCTTTTATTTCTTTTCTTATTCCATTCCATCATTCATTAATAAATTTTTTATTAAATAATAAAAACATCCTAATATACCTACAATAGGTAATACATATAGATACTAACTACATAAATGTACAAAATATCTATTATAGAATAAAAATTCAAATATATAAATAAAATGGTTAATATCATGAAATATCCAAAATTGGTACACTTGAAATAAATTTATCTCGAACTAATTTTTTTAGCATCGTAATCCCCAAATTAGCATACTTGTGACAAATTTACCTCTATTAGTTTCTGTTAAACGTTACCATCAAATTATTTAGTTCGATGACATGTGGCAATTGACGGATGCACTAGTATAGGGTTTTACCATTCATTTGTTATAGGTATACAATTTATGCTTTTTCGTAGTATTTATCCAATTTAATGGAAACTAATAGAAGATAAATTTGTCATAAATATATCAATTTCGAATTTTTTATACTCAAAAAATTAGTTGAGGGTAAATTTGTAGTGTATTAATTTGAGATAAATTTATCACAAATGTACCGGTTTATGGTTTTTATTGTTATAAATCCTAATTAAAAATGGGAATAAATAAATAAAAAAAACAGACTATTGTCCATTGTTATTTTGGATTTTTTTTTATATATATATTAGATTCCAAATATTATTTTTTATTTAATAATTATATTTTTCAATTTAAGAAGTTTGTAATTCCTGAAAAATACGTTTTATTTTTATGACATTAATAGAAGAAATTTTATCCACTTTTATCATAGTTTCCCTATATTATATTTTTATCCGGACTATATTCATTTCATGTCCGATTTTCTTCCATTTTAGATAGAAACTAAATACGAGATCTGATAAATTTTATTTTATTTTTTTTATTTTTATTCGGCCATCGAACGTAACAAAAAATTACCGAACAATTATCTCGAGGCTTTGACCGTGGGAGGGTGAATTCAAACTCGCGGGAGACGTGAGAGGGTCGTTCGTCCTGGGGGAGATGGGATGTGAATCATGTGATCCCCGCCTGAAGAGTCAAATGAAGTATTTGGTCAAAGGTTTAGTCGCTCATAATTGTGTAATCACCTGTAATGCCATGTGTGCTAGTGGAATTGGTCCGTAGCAATCTCGAGGCCGCACGGGCTTTCTTAGAGGTCTCGGTCGAATTGACGTGACTTAATACCGGGGAGAGAGGCTCGTAAATTATCCATGACTCAGATTTCTTAAACTCGAGCTTCACTCGGTTCGATAGACCTATATTATAAATGAATTTCGATTCGCACGGGAGGCCACGCTTCGATTTCTGCGGACGTGAGACTGCTCGAACGTTATTGTCGCTGGATTACTTGTAAGAATCTATATGTTTAAAGTAAGCCAAGAAAGAGAATTTATATATATGTTAATAAGCAAAACACGTGTAATATCAACTACTTGATGTGAACTCCTCGACTAAATCATTTTCGCTTCACTCATGACTCAGATTTGTTAAATTTAAGCTTGACTCGGTTCGATGGGCTCATATTATAAATGAATTCCAATTTGGATAGGAGCCTGCGATTGGATTTATATGGCCATGAGATTGCTTGAATGTTATTATCATTCGATTGTTTGTAAGAATTTATTTGTTCAAAGTAAGCTGGGAAAAAGAATTTATATATAAGATAATAAGCAAAACATGTGTAATTTCCACTATTTGATGTGGACTCCACTTGATTAAGTCATTTTCACTTTTCTTGTCCAGTAGAGACTTGATCAAGTACACAAAATGTTCGATGAAATCGACAATGAGCTCGTACATGATGGAGGAAAAGATCGACGGATTGGACTGTTCGTATTTTCTATGCCATGATGATTTCTTTGTTTTTTTTTTTTTGGCAAGTTCACATAAACTTTATCCGGTCTTTACGTGGAATCATGCGCTCGAAGTTTGTCGGACACAAATGGAGTAAATATGGTGTCACAATTTCACATTCTCCTCTCCCAGACATGATCAGCATTTTATTGAGGGGCCCGGGATGCCCCTATCCAATGGGAAAAAAAGAGACATGTGATTGGCATGGTATGCAGGAGGTGCTTTTTTATAAGGTTTTACTAGTATAACGGTTCTTTGGAAGATTAGTATGAAAATAACAATACGTGACTTATAAATTCTTGAAAAAATAGACTCTATAATAATTTTAATTGATTATTTTTTGTGATTCAAAATATAATCAGTTATCCTCACGATAAGTTAAAAATAGTCATGTAAGCATTTCATTCTCACTGGAGGGCTTTTTGAGAAAACGCTATCCATCTCGGGTGGTTTCCGGAATTTCACACCATCTACTTTTTTGTGTGTGTGTGTATATATATATAGAGAGAGAGAGAGAGAGAGTCATATGGAGAGAGGGGTGACCGGATCCGCTCGTGCGGTGATGTCACTGTCAAGGGGGGAGAGCCATGTGAGAGGTTGGTGAGGCGAGGGAAAAAGAAATCTGAGGGAAAAGGAAATCTGGGCAGCATCAGCAGCACAGGGCACGATCGGAGAAAGAAAAAAAAAGGAAAGACAAAAGAGAATCTCAAAAGGTTGGGGGTCAAAAAAACAAGGGGAAGGGAGGGAGGATTTGGGATTTGAAAGCCAGGGGGAGGAGGAGGGGGAGAAGAGGAGAGGAGGGCGGCACGTAGGCCGAACGCTCACATTCACTCGTCGTTTTCGCTTCCCCCTCTCACTCTCTTTTTTAGCTTTTTCAGTCAACTTAAAAATCAGGGGGGGAGGAGTTCAGCACCCGAAAGGCTCCTCGTCAGATTCCCTCCCCCACGCCACCCCCGCCCTGACAGTCTGTCTCATCTCGTGCCTTCTCTCTCTTTCTCTCGAAATCTCTAATCCTCCCCTCACCTCAGTTCTCTCCCACTCGCTGCCACCATCACATTCTCGCCCTTTTCAAAGCCCAAGCCCCCCCCCGTCTCTCCTCCCTTCTCTCTCTCTCTCCGTCCTCGTCATGGCTTCAATCATCGAATCTGGTTGGCTGGTACTCTCTCTCTCTCTCTCTCTCTCTCTCTCTCTCGCTTTTCCTCTCTCTCCGTCGCTTTCTCTGCTTCGCTTTGCTCTGTATGCGCTCCCTCTGTTCCTACTCCCTTCTCTGCTCCTCTCGCCTTCGCGTTTTGCGTTCCCTCCCTGCGTCCGGATCTGCTCCCCGTCGTCGGAACCGATCCGCCGCTCGCGTCTCGTTGATTCCGAGAGGGAGGCGATGGATCGGACCGGACGAGAGGGGGAGGGGGCGGTTCGTCCGCGGCCGATTGCGGTGTCGGGGACCGGCATTGGACTGCGAAATGTCGGCGTCGGATTACTTTTCGTTTTGCGCTTTTTTTGATTGCGCCTCTCTAGCGGCGGCGCTCGTTTGACTCCCGTTCGGACACGAGGCAATCGTAGTTCGATTTAGATCCTTGGACCTTTTTTTTTTTTTGTTCTCTAGCTGTTTACGAGTGGCTTACGGAAAGCTTTAACTGCGGTTGGTGGTTGACCAGTGTCTGCCACTGGACGTCAGGATCCTCGGGCAATCATGACCGTGCGTATCTTCTGAGGCCATTCGTTTTTCGCTGTCCTTTTCGCTTAATCCGCTTCGGCACTGCGGATTAGGGCTTAAAGATCTCTTGTGATGTCAATCAAGAGGAACATGCAGGCGTCATGACTTATGTCAGAGGTTGACACAGTTTAGAGCACTTTCTGGGGCACAAAGGAATGAAGGGATGGCCTTTTCTACCGGTTTTCAGTTGTATTCTGCTCGTCTGATGAGGACTTGGATGTTAGAAAGTCCTGCATGTCTGGATTTCGTCCGGATATGTTGCTTGGTTTTCTATTTCGCGATTTCTGTGAGGCGAGATGAGTGGCATCAACATTGGAGCTTATATGTAGTTGAAGTAATTAAAATTTCGCCGGTACACCTTCTTTGTCTAAGGCTTTTGCGTTTGCACAGTGCCAATTCTTACCAAGACCATTGTTTTGCGGTTTTCTAGCTTCTGTCGTCATCCTTGGCATGACTGATCATTGACTTCAAGAGAAAATTGGCTAGACTTATTGATTACTGCAATCGACAGAAAACTAAGTCAACGTTGGTTCTCTATATCTTTACTTTACTCCTTGCTGTTCTTATTGTTTATCATGTCATTAGGCGATGATAAAGCTCTAATTCTTTGGTTTTCCCGATCCCCTTAATTCATTGGCTTTGACAAGTATCACTATTGGCATGAGAAGAAAGCGACATATCTTTTTTGTTACTTATTAGAAAGCTCTAAAATACTGCTTTTATCTGGAAAAACTCTCGCTGCCTTCAGTTTTATCATACCTCTATTCACCCTCCTAGTGGGGATAAGTTAATGATAGATCTTTTTTTTTTTCATTTTTATGCAGTATCTGGTCACGCATTTCAGCGACTTTCAACTGGCCTGCCTCGGGAGTTTCTTTCTTCATGAGAGTGTGTTTTTCTTCTCAGGACTGCCTTTTATATTTCTTGAACGGGCAGGATGGTTAAGCAAGTACAAAATACAGGTTGGTTTTTTGTGTCTTTGATAATATTACCCTTGGCCTTGTTTTAAAGTCCCTTTTTTCCCCCTTTTAAAATGTGAATGGAATGGGTGATCTTGTGTAGACAGCAGATAAAACTACCTTAAAGTTTTTAAAAGCCCATCTTTGCAAAAGATGCTTGCGAAGATATGCATGCATGTATGTTTGTGGCATTCAACCTTGTATGGAGCAAACAGCTTTCGTTTTCATTTAAGATTTTCCTTGTCCAAAATTTTGAATATGTCTCTGCCAGTATGATGCCTAAAAGCATGGGCAATAATAGTTATCAAAAGCTTATCATTTAGATTTTGTGTACTTGATATTGAAATAACGAGGGTAGAATTAAGATTGTTGCCTGTGGTAAAAGTTTTCATTTGCGACAATTGAACAAATTATGATTCGCAGTATCAAGGGAACGGGAATGGTATTGCTAAGGATTGACAACCTCATTTCCCCGGTCGTAGAGGTTTCTGCTGTTAAACTTGAAGTTTGTGTCAATAATTCCGGTCATGTTTGTCTGAGAAGTACCTTGAAGTTTACTTATCAACCCGTCTATGTCATCTGTGGATTCTCCTATTCCTTCTTCCATCTTCATGGAGTTTTAACATTTTGTGCAGCCGAAGAATAACACCCCTGCAGCTCAGGAAAAATGCATCACTCGTCTTGTACTGTATCATCTGTGTGTAAACCTACCAGTGATGATTTTCTCCTATCCTGTCTTCAGATTCATGGGCATGCAAAGTAGTCTTCCCCTGCCATCCTGGTATTTTCTGTTTCTTTATATGCGAAATGTTCTTTTTCTGCAACATTGTTCAAAGTAGCCCTCAAGGTTGGACTGCATCATTACCATCTTTTTGTACCTTTACTCGAGGAGCTACCGACTTCCTTGTTCCGATGTCGCAGGAAGACAGTGTTGACGCAGATTATATTCTACTTCATCCTTGAGGACTTTATATTCTATTGGGGCCACAGGGTTCTACATACAAAATGGCTGTACAAGCATGTTCACAGTGTCCACCATGAGTAAGCAAGGATTTTTCACTGTTTACTCTAGCCCTTTCTTTGGAAAAACATGTGAATGTGCTCATATCAACACAGATATGCGACACCCTTTGGACTGACTTCCGAATATGCACACCCTGCTGAGATTCTGTTTCTTGGTTTTGCAACCATTGTTGGCCCTGCCATTACTGGGCCCCATCTGATGACTTTATGGCTATGGATGGTAGTCAGAGTGCTGGAGACAGTTGAAGCTCATTGTGGTTACCATTTCCCATGGAGCCTTTCAAACTTTTTGCCAATATATGGGGGGTACGTGCTAGAGTTTTGTCCCTCTCTTCATTATGTGTTATAATGAGTTGCTCCTCCCTTGACCTTTCTGCTTGAAATAACTCTTTCATGTATCTTTCAGTGCTGATTTTCATGATTACCACCACCGTTTGCTGTATACCAAGTCTGGAAACTACGCGTCAACCTTTGTGTACATGGATTGGTGAGTTCTTAATTTCATGTTTTTTGTGAGGCCATAAGATTTTTTTTTCTTTGTCCTATCATTCTTTTAAGGTAGTCCAAGCCAAAAATGATGGTTAAAGTACTGCTTTCCTATCATTTTTTATCTTCTGTCTTTGTTGTTTTTCTTAGTATTTTACCTATCATCTTATGGATGCTCACTGAATCTAATTAGTGGGAAAGGGCCTACATCAATGAGTGAAAAGGATGATATGACATTGCCTTATCAAATTTTGGTTGTTATCATTATCTTTTATACCTACCTTGCTTTGCTGTCTGCATTTCCCACTTGCTGCATTTGTAAAATCTTGTCTTTTTAAATGGCAAGAGCTGTTTGCAGTTATAACAGACTTCTTTGGGCTTTATCTGTTTGACTTTAAGCAAAAGTAGAAGGTATTTTTCTGTTTTCCCACCAAAATTTAAAATATCAGTTCTGAAAAATATGAAAAGTTCATATGGGAAACTTATGTGTCAACATTTGCATTTTGTGGAAGTTTGAAGTGTTCCTTCTTTCAAAAAGGTCAAAAGTGTGCAGGCCGCAGGATTTCAGTTAGAAAAATGTAAAAAGTATAAGTTAATCCAAACAGACCCAAACAATTTTTTGTTCCCATTTCCTATTTGAATGGCGCATATGTAAATCTTGTCCCATTTATATGTCTAATGGATGGGAGTTTCCTACCATTCCAGATAGAGTCAACCTTTAAAAGTTGAAGTTGCCTTCTGTGCATTTTGTAACCTGAATGGTCAGATTGACCCTAGAATCATTCCTTCAGAGCATTTGGGCCTGTGTAGCCTGCTGCACTCTCTAGTATTGTATGTTTTTTGGGCGTTGTCTATGAGCTTTTCACAAACCGAAGTTCCTTTGGGACTCTGTCTATTGTTGTTTGTTGAGAGACTTTTTCCTGTATCAGAAGTTCTCTATTTGATCCTTCTATGGTGTCTTTTCCCGAGTATAAGTGGACTGCAAATAATCTGTAATTAGCCAATTTTATGCGATGCTTAGATGATAATGTTTTATGAGCAACTCTCATGTTTTTACCCTGCTTGAATGATGTAATTGAGTAAGTGATGAAATCACAGAAAATTTTTATTCTGCTGTCATCTGAATTAGAGGACCTATGGTACCCTAAACGGGGCAGGGGATTACGAAACTTCCTCTTTTTATTGGACTTGCATCCTGAATCCCATAAGCATTTAGGCTAATAAGAAAGATATGCACAGCACATCGTTTGGGCACAATACATAAGTTGTTGCATGCCAGCAGAGACGTGTGATACATTCTCCTCCTAACCACATGATCTTGATTGTGCTTCTTTCTCTTCATCACTAGTATTGTTGGATCAGGGCTTTGCTCTTTATAGAGATGTTGATCATATGATGTCCTTCATTATTGTAAGCATCACTGTTGAGTGGTGGCATGTTTATCTATGTTGCCAGGATCTTTGGAACTGACAAGGGGTACAGAAAGTTGAAAGCCTTGAAGTCTGGTCACATTGAAGATTTCGGCAAGGAAATGTAGCAAAGGAAGATTTTGTTAAGATTCTCGAAATTGGAAGTGGGCGTGTGGTTAATAGTCATCTCGGAGGAAGGTTCTTTTTCGGTTAGTGCAGCATCTTCATTGCAACATTTTTTCCTTCATTTTCAGTATCATCTGTGATGTGGAATCAGTGGAAAAGCTTCCTGTGAACTAGTAGTGCCTCTCCTATTTTCTACACCGATAAGGGCTTGGGGCCACTAACCCGTTCGCATAGACTTTGACCTTTACCTCAGCTGAGCCTGTTCACTCAAGACAATTTTGCATTTCCCATTGTTAAGCATATGTATGATTTAAGTTCCTCACCGGGAACAGTCAATTGCTGTATGTAAAGCGCTTTAAAAATTGTGATTTTCGAGGACTATGGACATTCCATAGGCGGCTTTGGATGTGGAGGGCTTTTTTGGGAATGGTCGACATTTAGGCTAGTGTCCTAGAGTATCGAAGCAGAATTTCGACCCTTTTCGTAACAATACTCTTGAATTCAACCATCTTCTTCCGTTTCAGGGAAGGGCTGGTTTGCCAAAGAAAGCGTTGATCTTTTTGGTGAAATTTCTGCAGATTCAAAGAATTCATTGCATCATCTTCACTCGGTTGAACAGAAGTTTTGAAAGACCATAAAATTGCTCGAGCCACCATGAAATTTCATGATTCTACGAGACAAGTTGTCGGGATCGACCCTACAAACTTACCTTTTTAAGGAGCAGGAATTCCTGCCGATGGACATCGTGTTTGAAGGTAGCTTCCTTCTCCAGAGCCATGTCAACTAAGAACCCCCTTCGTGTAAAAGCGTCGATCAAAGGCATCTCTTGACGACCGGGCTTCAATATATTGATTATAACATGAAACGGCGCAGGCAACTTTAATGGAACAAAAGCAGAATCTCCCCCTTCGGGAAGTTCTTGGGCAAAATAGCATGTATTCATGCTTGTCATCCAACTGGTTACGGTCCCTTACTAAAGGACTAGAAATGACCTTTCATGGGCAAACGGGATGAGCATAACGATGGACAAACCCCGATGGCCACTGAGATTTGTGCCCATTCGTTCATTTCGGAGAACCCCCTGGCACAAAGATGAAGATTAGAGACTACTTGGGACCAAACCATGAACAAGATAAAAGGACCGGCGAAGGTCTTCAAGCAGTACATCGCCAACCACCTCCTCTCCCACGTTTCGTGATTTACAAAGTTCAGTCCATTTGCTTCATTTACATCATTTGCTCAGGGGATGTTAATGTCGCAGCAGTTCGTTTGCGAAAATCAACCCGGCAAAATTACAGATGAGCACTTAAATTCTGTTCCCCTTTCAATTAACAAATTTCGATCTCGGAATTAATTTTTGCATAAAAACTACGGAAAGAGAAAAAAAGGGATAAAATAAAAAATGAAAATAGAGAAGAGCTTGAGCTCTACGTGCAAGCATCTAGCAAGGTCTCCTGAGATCCACCACGACCACGCTCACGTTGTCCGTGCTGTGCCTCGCCAGCGCCAGCTTCGTGAGCAGCAGCGACGCGTCCGAGCACGCCCTGTCCGACCTCTCCCCGCCCACCATCCCCGCTGGGGGCGCCGGCTCGGCCGCCCCCGCGTCCTCCAGGGGCGGGCGGATCTTCCCCCTCAGGCACATGCGCGCCACCCCGCACGCCGTGTCGTTGGAGACCACGTCCCACAGCCCGTCGCTCGCGAGGATCAGGCACTCGTCGTCCGCCGTCCGCTCCATCACCGTCACCTCCGGCTCGCAGCTCACGTACGGCTTCAGATAATTATCACCTGCGCCCGAAAGAAAAACGAGAACGTATTCAATCAGACGCGAGGATAAAAAACATGAAGAAGACGCAGTCGATCATTACGTGCCACCCGATGAAACCTACCGATGGCTCTCGACATTGCGAGAACTCCGAGGACCCGAGGCCCGTCCCAGTAGATGACCCGACCGCCCGCTTCCTGGATCCGGTTCAGCTCGTCCGGCCTATCCGGCTGCCGGAAATATCACCACGTTAAAATTCGCACGCGTGATCATAATTATTCAGTTCAATATAGTAAATTTATGCATGAAGCCTTCATAAATTCTCAAAAAATGAAAGCCCAAGAGAGTCGTGCCGGACCTTGTGATCGGAGGAGAGAGGAATCGCCTTGCCCTTGCGCGAGAGCACGGCCCTGGAGTCGCCGCAGTTGGCGACGATGATCTTGTCCGGGGTGACGATGGCGACGACGGCCGTCGACCCGACCGCCTCGCACTCCGGCGACTGCAGCTCGCACCTGCACCTCTCGCGCGCCGCCGCGGCCGCGCTCTCGTTGAACGCGATCGCCTCCTTGTCCATCTTGTTAAAGCTCCTCTCCATCGCCGCCCGCCACTCCGTCGAAGCCGCCCCGCCGCCCTCCTTGTTCGCCACCACCAGCTCCTCCCTTATCAGCTCGTGCATCCTCTCTCTACAACGCACCGCCACCTACCAACGAACCCACAGACCATATTTTAGAGGTTTTACTGAAAAAGTTCATCTTTTTAAGGATCATTAAAGCTCGCGATGTTGTTTGAATTTTAGTTAGCCCGAAATTCTTACATGAGAGCAACCATGTCCGTCGTAGACACCGAAATAATGCAGCTCGGTGGTGGGCTCGCCGCGCCGGCGGCAAAAGGAAGGGTGGACGGCGACCATGTCTTCCATCTCCCTCCTCCTCCCACAGACGGACGAGACTCCAAACTTCGGATACTCCTTCGGGAGCTCCAGAGCGGCCGGGCTCGACAGCGTCCTGCTCAGAGCCGTCGTCATCGCCGCCACTCTTATCAGGCTCAGCGAATCGTCGCTGATCGACGCAGCCTTGCGCCCCCACCCCCCGCCGCCTAAGTCACCACCGACGAGTCTCTGCTCACCGGAGCAAGATCCTCCGGCGGCGTCAAGCGGCCTCCTCCGTTTCCGCCCGCCCGCCGCCTCGCCGCCTCGAGGGTGCGCCGCGACGACGCCGCCGCCCCCGCCGCCGACGAACTTGAACCGCCGGATCTCCATCCTCCGCCGCCTCGCGGCCCTGGAGCTCGGCTTACACGTCGGGTCCGTCTCGGTCTCGCTCACCACCCCGCACCAGATCTCCGCCATCGAAACAGAACTACCAAAGCAAAAGCACTCGCTTTTCTCCTCCCCCCTCTCTCTCTCCACCACCCTCTTCTTCTTCTTCTGCACACTTCCGACACCGAAACAGACCGCTCCAAAGACGGCACCGACTTCCGGCCAGACCGATGCTAGAACACCAGAACGAAGACACGAGCGAGAACCCTAGAGAGCTCATGAAGGACGTTCGCGAGCAATCCCATGAGCCTAAACCCTACAGAAACCAGGTTCCGCGCAGAGAGAGAATTCAAGAGGAAGCTAAACTCTGCCTTTCCTTCCTTCTCTTACGAAGAAGCAGAAAGAAGAAGAAGAAGCGTCGTCCCGTGACGGGGGCAGGTCCGCCGACGTACGTCACGCTTGCTAGCTAGCGGGCTTCCCCTCCACCTAAATGAGGCGATCCCAGCCGTCGATCTGCCCTCAAAACGACCCTCTCTCCTCCGTCGATGCGGACCACGTGTGCTCCCAATCTCTCGTGCGTGGCCCAATCCGACATCTGCGAACGAACGGATTGCTCCATTTTCCCTACGGACTGGCCATGTGATGAGTGAAAAATCTTATCTTTCTGGGGCCAACCTATGTGATTAACAAAATGACATTACCACGAGAATTATACGTCCAAATATCTCAAATCGCTTCACAATAGAATTTTCAATTTGATTATTTTAATATGATTATCGGAATCACGCATGAGTGCATCTGTCTTGTTCGTCAAATGTAATCTTAATGAGACCCAGAATTAGCTTTACGTCCCCTGAAAAATATGTAAATTATTTACTTGGATATCTAGATTGATTTTGTGCAATTATTTAACTCGAGAAAGGACTTTTTTTTTTTTTTTTTTTTTTTTTTGGGGGACAAAAGAAAGGACTTGCCTGCCAGGCACCCATATGGTTCCCCCACGCGTCCTTTCGTGTCGAAATTTGAATCCCCTCGAGTTGGTGCCACGCGTCCTTTCGCATTCGAAGCTGGAAAATTTTGTTTATTTATGTTTCTGGTTTTTTCTTAAAAACAAATAGGAAAAGACCGCGACTTTTATTCTTCCCGGATGTCGTGGCCCAATGGGATGCTCAAACGTATCGGGGCGAAGGTTGACATGTGGGCCCACACGTCCCCATCGTTGACGCCCCTGTCGATAGAAATACGGAGATGCATCCGTGAGAAAGAGAGCCCATCCCCGGATCGGACACCACGTGTCTTGATCGGAGTCGGGATAATTTCGAATATTTTTTATATAATTTAATGATTAAATTAAATATACATCTAAACTTTAAAACCACTTTAAAAAATTAAAAATTTACTGACGACATTACACAATCAATTACATATTATTTAAATTTTATGATGCTTTCTCGTTTGAATGCCGCCCAATTCACCATAGCTTTTTAAAATTCCACAACTTTGCTTTCAATTTGCCCTTTAATTTCCAGTCTTTGAAATTTAATTTCCCAACTACCTTGTTTCCTTGTCATCTACGTCACAAATAGTGAATTTCCTTGGAACTCTTCCTCTCATGTGCCGACACACCTTTTGACGACTCACCCATTCACTCAATCCATTTGTAGGAAAAACCTATTTTGTGCAACTTTGATATCTTTGTAATCGAGCCAAAAATAGATAAACAACTTTGTTGGTTTCTGTTAAATTTGCTTCACGTTGATTTGATGCGTCGCCGGTGATGCCTAAAATTTTTGGCAATAAGCATATATTAATTACATAATTTTTTTTAAAAACTCTATTTTCTTGGTGGTAGAAAAGTTAAAAAGCCGTTTGCTTTCGCCGAACAAATGCCCTCGCTTCTTCTTCTCTTTCACGTCATCATCCTACTGCGGAGAATCTAAGTAAAAAGAGAGAAAGAGATATCAAATGATTCAAATCGACTGAAAAATAAAAAAAGAAAAAAAGAAGACCGAAAGAAAAGTCGAGCGATGCGAGTATTCCACGGAGAAAGAGAGAGAGAGAGAGAGAGAGAGGGGTGGTGGTTCCGCAAAAGTCCCTTTCGGGTGGGGTGGGGGCGGGGAGATTCCGCCGGGCACGTGGCGAGCCGAGACTGGGCAACGTGTGGGGGACAGACAGGACAGTACGGGGTGGGGGCTGGGCCCCGCGCGGCGATTCAGCGAGGGAGGGGCCTAACGTGAGGGTCCACGTGTGTGGGGCAGTACCGCCATCTCGCAAGCGGGGGCCTGAGGTTGACAGAAGACGAAGCTGGAAATCGCCACGTGACCGATGATGGCCCGGGAAAAAAAAAACGGAAAGCGAACTCCAACTCGACCATGGTTAACTTAACTGACCAATCATTTCTCTCTCTGGGTTCCGCGCCGCGTCTGCCTTCCTCCTCCTCCTCTCTCTCTCTCTCTCCTCTGCGTTCTAGAGAGAGAGAGAGAGGGCGGGCGCTTTTGGGGGAGTGTGGTTGAACGTTCTTTTATGGAACCGCGCAACGAGAGGCGCGCTTGGAAAAGCTCGTTGAGAAGGGTCGAGGTTTCGTGTCCGGACGCGGGACGCGTGGCTTCGTGGGTGCGAGAGTGAGAGCAGCAGCAGCAGCAGCAGCATGATGAGAGCGAGGATGGTGGGCGGACGCGTGGTGGGTACGTGTTAGGGCGCGAGGGACACGTAAGCGTTTGGTGCTGGCAATGAGGAGAGCGGTTGGTGCTCGGTGGAGGGTTTACGTTAGCGTTGTTGCAGAGAAGTGAGAAGAACGGGGTCGTTACGTGGAGTTCGATGGCACAGAGACAGAGAAAGAGAGAAAGAGAAAGAGAAAGAGAGAGAGAGAGAGAGAGAGAGAGAGAGTTCGTCAGGTGGTGGAACGATTTGCCACGTGCATTAAGAGCTCATATACGGATCGAATACGCGCGAGCGATTCTGGCACTGGCTCTGGCTCTGGTGTTGGGTTCGTGAGCATTCGGCGAGGGAGGAAGGCCAAGCGTGCAAGACATCGCCATGGCATTGTCGCACGCCCCGAAGGGAAGGGCGAAGCGAGGGAAGGACGATGGGATTCGAGTCCGGATAAGAATCGTTCGTTCCCAGGAAGGAGGAATCGGACCTTGTCCTCGGAAGCGCTACGTAGTCGCATTACGCCCGTGAAAATCATATTTCAAACTGTCAAGATCAAATGATATGGACCATCTGTTGTCTATTCAGTTTAAACCTATTGTTTAATCGGAAATGTGGATCGGCCGGAACTTAATTTTTAAAGTCCAATGAGACCATGCGTCGAGAAATGCTTGTCGTTAGTAAGATGGATAAATTGGGAAATTATGCATTACCTGGTTTTTGTTTCTGGGGTTTCCTAAAGGATCTAGGGTCAGAGCCGACTGGGTGTTGGACTACGATAAAGATAATCCGGTCGTTGCTTGAGGTTATATTTTTTGGGTAACCTAACTCGGCCACTGGGGATGAGATTATATGGGGCGTGACGGGTGAGTATATAAATCTAGTTTGGTAATTTGATTTGATTTCGAGTGATATTAGCATTGTTCGGTTTGGGTTGCAAATGCTCCTCAAGATTATATTAGAGCACAAGAAATGGTTGGATCGGTTCAATTCGATTCAATCGATGATTTGAAACAACTATTGTTACTCGCTTTTGCTGGCCACTTAGAGCTTATTCGGTAACCATTTTGCTCTTGAAAATAATTTTTAATTAGAAATTATTCTTTTTTATTTTATTCTTTCAATTAATTTCTAAGTATTTGAAGACATTTGATAACTGTCCAAAATTTTAAGCCCTTAAATAAAATTGTATTTTGTACTGCCCTCAAAATTTTTAATCCAAATCATTTTCTTTTAATTTTTAAATAATTTTATTACTTTTTCTTTTTTCTTTTCTTTCTCTTCTTCTTTGTTACTAACCTTAGGATGATCAGTGATTGGTCAAATGAGGGTTGGTGACCTTGTCGGAGCGTTGCTGGCCCGAGTGAGACCACACCTTGTTGGTCGAGCCTTGGTCGAGCTCGGCTAGGTGAGAGGCTCAATCAAGCCTCGCCTAGTCGAGTGAGGCTCGTTGGTGGTTGGGTGAGCCTTCGACGAGCTCGTTGGATCTTACACTACCGATCGCCGATGACTAGCAGTGGTGGATGGTGGCGGATGGTGGTAGCGGTGGAAGAAGAAGAGAGAAAGAAGAAGAAAATGAAGAAAAGAAGAAGATAAAAAAAGAAAAAAGAAATTTGGATTAGCTTGATTTGGAATTGTTCTCGAGAACAAACAAGCAACTTTTTTTTATTTATTGATTTTGTTTCAAATTTATTCTCGAGAACAAAAAATTTATCAAATGGAATACCCTTACCCTTCCATCTTTTTCGTCATCTTCTTCTTTCGTTTTCTCTTTCGAATATAACTTGGCTAAGCTTGAACCAACCCCAAAATGATGCTCGAAAGTCCACTTCAGGTTCACTCATTACTGTATTTTGCAGCAAAGGGATTTGACTACATAAGGCCCAGATATATAGCCCACAGGCCTGATTGGTTTGGTAAACCGATCACTTGAGGAAATTAGCAGTGATTCGAGTCATAAGTCCATAATTTGGATGCCTTCTCCATGACGGACGGTGATGTGTTCGTCTTCATCGATATCTCAGACAATCTTTCTCATCTCTTGCCTGCCCCTTGATCTTGAGAATCCAAGTGAAACTATCCATAGTGTTCACTTTGTCACTAGATTGAGAGATCAACGTAAGTGTTATTCTATTGGTTGCTCGAGAATTCACTTGCCATAATTTCTTAACGATAAAATCGATTGTCCGTGCGACGAAAATTCACTAAGGAGCGTCTTACAGGCAAAAAAAAAGTTGGGCTGATGCTCCAAGAAACAAGAAGCCATTCACGGTAAACCCTCCATCGACACAAATGGTCTGTCCCCGTTACGTAAGAGGCTGTCGGCATGCACAAGAAGGCCACCAATGATGACACCTCCTTGGCTCTCCAATGTGGCCGAGCGGCGTCCTTGCTATCACCTCGTCATGGAACTTTTCATTACTAAGTGACTACGATAATATGAGTTTATGTCATATCATGATGACGAACCTGATCAAGATCTATGTAGTGATCTGTTTTCAAGCACGAGAGAAAATTTACAGCCTTAAGAGATAATCTTACAGGCTCGGCTTGTGGGGTCATTATGTGCCAAGGTGCAATAGAGTTGCCTCTTATATTGTCCTTAGCCCATTCACATGCCGAATTCTCGGTTAATTGGTTCATTGCTCCTAACAATCAACTTGGAGAAAAAAAAAAAAAAAGATAGGAATTTTTTAGCTCCATATGAAAAAGGTTCAGATAGTAAGTTATGATAAATTGGTCCAACATTCATTGAAACAACGCCGCAAACAGATGACAAGAACACGATGCTTCCGGCTTCAGAGGCATCGAGAAGGAAAAGCACGGCTTGACTTAGACAGTAAGCTAATTCGAAGTTAGTTGTATTGATAAATGAAAAATTTTCCGTTGTATATTCCATGGTCAGCTTTACTCTGTTGGTTCGTTGATCTACCACACAAACTACTCCCAATAAAATGAAAACCAAGTACCAAATCCATCGAAAGAAATGCACAAATTACGACCTTGTTATTGATGTTGTAATCGGATCCACAGGATCAGACTTACTAGGATGTTGAGCTTTCCGTCGAAGAGGGAGGACACGGTAAACATTGGCTTCTCTCGCTCCGACCTTAAGGAAAAATCACAAGTCGAACCCGTGACCTGGAAACCCTTTCTCTTCCAATCTTTCACCGGCTGCATTTCTGGAACAGGTATACACGGTGGCCCCAAGCTTTGCTGGCTTCTCGACAATGGCATGCCTAATCATGGTACAACAACATGACTATTAAGCCTTAGTACATGTCATACCTAGGATTTTATGAACAGGCCATTTTAGCAACACAATCCTCGAAGTAATTGAGCCCTCGGTTATGTCCCTCGTCATTTTCATCGATAGAGTTTTAGATGGCGATTATATAGATTTTCTAGCTCATTATTTATAGAATCCGCCATTACTGAATTTAGAAGAACCTACTATCTTTTGGGGCAAGCCTAGCTGAAAACGATTTTTTCAAGCCCAGACAGGCTTGAGCCGGGCTACTAAACCCATTTGTGCTGTTACTAGTTAAACATTATATGAGGGATGCAATGGCCGAAAATAGCATCAAACGCCTTTTAACCTGTGGCTCCATGGTGGTGAGCTTTGCAGAAGCTTTCTGATGTATATGATACAGCCTGCACATTATCAAAAGTTATGTACGCAAAATTTCGGGCCTAACCCAGAATAGCCCGGATTGGACTTGACCGGAGTTATTTGGCCGGGCTAGTATATAAAGCACTGATCACCCGGCCAAGAAATTCTGGGCCATATTTGTTCATATAGGACCAAAAAAAGTACCTCGACGTTCGGACTGCCTAATCCGTACACAACTCTACCATCATTCACATTATAATGAAGAAATAAGATGCCATAATTGACAGTTTTCAGATGCCTAATTCATCATGTTTGTTCCTCCAACCTAAACCAAAATAGTTAATGGATTATCGAAATCAACACTGCAAAAGAATGAAGTGTTTGAGAGAGAGAAATCCGATTCCATTAGTTCCACCGGTGATGAAAGCGGTCATTCCGTGAAGCGACCACCTGTTGTCGTTGTTGTTGTTGCGGCTGCCACATCTCCTTGCCGTTCCACTCCCCTCAGGAGCCCTTCTCTTTCTTTCTAATATCTGATTTTCCCCTCTTCACTCGTTTTCTTTTTGGGTCTATGCGATTTCTAACTTCCCACTGTGTCATGTATAAGTACGGTGGAATTGGGTTCGGCGGCGATTCCGTGTAGCCTGATATTAGGGTCCAGGTGTATGAAGTCGTACTGCCATTTGCAGCGTGAGATCGACAGAAGATGAAGCTTAAAGTTACCACGTGACCGACGATGGCCAACAAGCAACAGATGCTCGCCGTGTGTATCCGGCGCTCGCATGGATCGAATGCATGCGTGCAATGCTGGCTCAAACATTGGGCTTGAGAACACTTTGGCGAGGGAGAATGGCGAATCCTGCAGGACGCCACCGTTCCATTGCACAGCCTAGGGATTTGTACAGCCAGATGCACGGCCCATACGGCCGACTGGTTTGGTGAACTGATCGCTTTGAGAAGACCAGAAGCAATTGGAGTCCTTAGTCCAATATCGACTGAGATCTTACATAATGCTACTTGAGAAATTAAAAATCAAAAGACATCACGCGAGAGAGGACACAATTATAATACCATCACCTCACAATGCATTGAAATCGTTCTAACCCTTTGTATAACTGATAAATAGTGACCATATAAATCTACCAATCAAACTTATTTTATTTCTACTTTTTTTGGCATCATCATGTTAACTAGGGATGAACCCATGTCTATGGCGCGATTATAATAGTACCGCATACAATTATTTCAGCCAAATCTTTTTTAAGTTTGAAAGCGGTATTGTGAACAGTCTTTCAGAAAACATTCTGAAATAAGAAAATAAAAACTTTGTATTTCACTAATATATTGTTTTTTTATTGAAAATCTTTGATGTTTTGCAAAGATCTATCATTAAAACGTATTTCTGATATACGTTAGCGAGATGAGTGGATATATATTGTGTACAATGTTTTCCTTTAATTTCCTAATAATTGGAACGTCATTAAAAAGTTCAAGAAATTGCTTATTTAAATGGATAAATTCTGTTTTGAATGAAGCTACCTAGAAATAAAAAAAAAAAAAAAAAAAAACATAGCTTTTTATATGATAAGTTTATTGGACCGTGTTTGTCATGTCAATCATTGCTTGTCAAGTACATATATTTTTAAGAAAACAAAACACACACACACACACACACACACACACACACACATATATATATATATATATATTTAAATTTAGGCAATGGCATAAACATAAGAAAAAGTTTCACGAGAAGCTAATAAATGGAGGCTAAAAAGTGAGAATAGCAAGTGAGGGGAAAATGTACTACATTAGTCATGAATTTTTTAATTTTATTAGTAGAATTATAAATTTTTTTGAGAAATTTTAATGTAGTCTTTTTCAGTTAATTTTCATTTGAAAATGCTCATGTAAAGGTCTATTTATTATCGATTGCCTTAAATAGCATAATCGGCAATTTTATATAGACAAAATCTTATTATCTTGTTTTCTTGAACTCTTTCTTCTTTTTTTTCCTTCCTTTGTGGTTACTGCTCATCTTCCTTTCCTTCTTCTGTTCATTTTTGTTCATATCCTTCTTCTTCAAACACATGGTCGCGCAAATCAGCATCAAGTTCATCCACCCACTCTCCGAATTGAACCGCCATGCTGCACACCACAAACCCTTCATCGCTCATCCCCACCACATTCATCTTCTTCACGCCAATTGCCTCCAGCTGCACCCAATATTTTCTCCTCCATTAAAGCAATTGCGCACTGGGCTTGGAATTGCTCTGTCCGCTCGAGCCTCATCGTGCAAGAGTCTACAAAGAAGACAAAGTCAGGGATGTACACGCTGAAGCGGGCAGTCAATGGGGAGACGAAGTCATTCCACTCGGCACTACCACATTCCGTTGGCTCCGATGCCGGGGAGGAGGTGGAGGAGGAGGTTGGGCCTAATTTGCGATATTGGCGGGATTTGCACTCCTATTCAAGGAAAGGAGAGATTGTAAGCAAATCTGTATATTGATAGTTTTCTTATTTTTTGGAGTTTCCTATTTTTGGGTTTACTTGTTTCCTTTGTTGTAGCAACCCTTGCGTACAAATTGCAGAAGAATGTTATGACAAAAAAATAAGAGAGTTGAGAGTTTTGTCTGAGGACATAAGCACATTGCTGAACCTCATAATCCTTGTGTTCTTTTTTGTGGTTGCTTTATTAAAACTTAACATGGTATTAGAGCATGTTTCATTCAACCTGTGATTTTTTGGGTTTGGTTTTTTTGCACATCTAATTGTCTTGATTTGCTTATGTTCAGGTTCATTTCTATTCTCCGACAATCTGTGTTCTTTGGTCAGTGCTTGTTCCTGTCTTTGTTACTGTCATATCCTTGTTATTACTACCACACGTCATGGAGGGGTCAAAGAAGTCAGGAGATGCATACAACACAACAAAGGTGCAAGAGACAAACAACCAGCGATTGACTATGGTGTTGCTAAACAAAAGAAATTACCTTCCTTTGTCACAAGCTGTAACAATTGCTCTCGAGGGGTAGATTGAAGCTTGGTCACATTAACAAGAAGAGTAGAGCACCTCCCATGACAGATCCCAGATTTGATGAATGGCAAGTGAATGACCATAATGTGATGTCTTGGATATTCAATTCCATGGGATCAGAGATCTACAAGATATTTGCATATTCAAATTCAGCCAAGGCATTGTGGGATTCGATATATGAGATGTATGGTCAAGCCAAAAATGCATCTTGGATCTTTGAGCTGTAGCAAGGACTTGTTTGTTTTAAGCAAGGCGCAACACAATCTTTCATTGAAAACTTGGAAAAATGAAGAAGCAATTGGATGAGCTTTCTTAGTATAAATCAACGACCTAGAATGTGATGGATTATGTCAATCTAGAAGAGCAAGATAAAATCTCTCAACTGTTAGCAAGCATCAGGCCTGAATTTGAGGATGTCAAACACCAAATTCTTAGGAGTCCTCAATTGCCCACTTTCAATGAAGTTTGTGCCATAACCTAATGTGAAGAAACAAGGAGACGTGTCATGCCTTTAGCTCCAATTGCATCAGGAGAGCCTGGTGAACAATTGGCCAAATGTGCTACCAACACAACACGAAGTAAGGAGACTTCATTGCTCGATTTGCCAAAAGAAAATTTAAGAAACCAACATGGTTCCATTGTGACCATTGCAATTGCAATGGCCATTCCAAAGAGAGGTGCCGGTTTTTCATCCACATTTGTGTCTTTCCAAAGATAGGGGTTCAAAAACTAAGGTGGCAGTCCAAGACAATCAATGATTTTCAATCCAAGTTATACATGGCAATGGAACAAACGCTTCTGGCACTAAAACTGAAAATTTGGCTATGACGTCTTGGTAATGTTCATGCTTACTTAGCTTTATCCAAAACTTAGTTTATTGTTGACTTTAGGGCTACAGACCACATGTGTAGTTCACTAAACTTGCTATCCAATATTACTCCAGGTGTGTCATATCCACCTATTACCATTGCTAATGGTGGGTTGGTTCCAACTACTGGTGTTGGACAAATTAAATTTTTCTCAAATAATTTTGAAGCATTATTAGTACCTAAATTATCCTTAAATTTAATGTCAGTTAGCAAATATACTAATAAGTGGAATTGCAGTGTTATCTTTACTCCTCAAAATGTGTCTTTTCAAGATTGAACCACTAGGAGGATGTTTGGTGAAGGGCTGTTACAGAATGGGTTGTACACAATGGACCTCAACAATGAAATGTTGATGGTGCAAAGGAAGACTATTGACACTTCCCAATTGTGGCATTGGCATTTGGGTCATTCCTCTTATCGGGTATTGCTTATGACTTTAAGTTATAATTCCAATTGATGTGATCCTTGTTATTATGCTAAGTAGCATAGATTACCTTTTCCACATAGCACACATAAATCAGAACAGTTATTTTATTTAGTTCATCCAGATGTTTAGGGGTTTCTCAATTGACTCTAAGGAGGAGTTCAAGTATTTTGTTATATTTATTGATGATAAATCCTGAGCTACATGGCTTTACTTACCTAAATCCAAAAGTGAAGTTATGACCGTGTCTCAAGATTTTCGCAATATGGTGAAAAATCATTTTTAACACTATGGTGAAAATTCTTCATATAGACAATGGAATTGAATATACCAATCAAGCTTTTCAAGTGTTCCTACGTGGTTTGAGAGTCATCCATCAGACCTTCTGCGTGGGAACTTCATAGCAGAATAGAGTTGTAGAAAGAAAAAACAGGCATCTGCTTGAGGTTACTCGAACATCGTTATTCTTAGGAAATTTACCCAAGACATATTGGGCGGATGCAGTCCTTACTAGCTGCTACTTAATCAATCATTTGCCTAGTAAGGTATTGGGTATAAAGTTTCAATTAAAAGTCTATATGGCCAAAAATTTGGTATCTCTCACCTAAGAATTTTCGGATGTGTATGTTATGTGCATCCTTGATTTGGTGACAAGCTGGATCCACGAGCTCGAAAGTGTGTGTTTGTAGGATACTTGAATGTCAAGAAGGGATACAAATGCTATGAACCAAGTACTAGACGTGTTTATATATCTCGTGATGTTTTCTTCAAAGAGGCTTACATGTTTTTTTTTTTTTTTTTTTTTTTTTTTTTTTTTTTTCGGGAATCAAATTCAGGGGGAGCATGGTGACTATTCTGAATTTTTGCTTCCTATCCTACCTATCGGAATTCAATGTTGGATCAAGAGGAAGTTCCAACAGTGGCTGTTCAAGGGAGTCGGCCTATCCCCAATGTCGTTGCCATTCCTGATATAGTTGCTATTACAATAGATGCAGATGATTTGGAAGTTAGGGCTAAATATGCAATAGAGATAGCTCCAGCAGATGTTACACCCATTATCTTAGCCCCAACCCACAAGTCATCATGCATTCCAAGGCCTTCGACACCGCTTAATGATTTTTCAACATATCATACTACTTAGCATCCCATTCAAGATTTTATTAGGTATGATAGATTTTCTCATAATTATTTAAGTTTCTTATCTGCCATAAAAAAAAAAAAAAAAATTCAAAAGGAACCCAATATCTTCTTGGAAGCATGTAAAAGAAATGTGGGTGAATGCCATCAAAGATGAGCTTTAGGTGTTGGACTGTAACCATACTTGGGAACTTGTTAAGTTGCTAAACAAGAAAAAGATAGTTGGACACCGGTGGAATTACAATATCAAATACAATACTAATGGTTTGGTTGAGAGGTACAAAGCTCTGCTTGTTGCAAAAGGGTATATTCAAACCTATGGAATAGACTATAAGGAAACATTTGCTTTTGTAGTGAAAATGAACACTGTTCATGTCCTTTTATCTGTGGCAATTAACTGTAGGTGGCCATTGTTTCAAAGGGAGGTGAATAATGCCTTCCTCCAAGGAGGAAGAGGTTTATATGAATATCCCTCTAGGACATCCCTTAGAGAATAATAAGGGAATGGTTTTCAAATTGAAGAAGAAAATATATGGTCCTAAACCGTGGCTTAGAGCATGGTATGGCAAATTGAGTTCCGCACTTGATAGATTTGGTTTCAAAAGGAGTGCGGCTGATTCTTCAATGTTTACTAAAGCAATTGGTGAAGGTATTATTGTTATTCTAATTTATGTTAATGATCTTATTATTACTAGCAGTAACTTAATGGGTATTGCAGAACTTAAACAGTTGTTGAGCAAGGAGTTTGACATAAAAGATCTTGGAAAATTGAGGTATTTTTTGGGCATAAAGGTAGCAAATTCTGACAAAGGTATGTTCTTGACTCAAAGAAAATGTATTCTAAATCTACTAAAGGAGATTGGTAAGTTGCGCGTTTAACCTGCTAGCACTCCTATGGATTACACCAGTAAGACCGTGTCTAAGGAAACACCATAATAGGATATTGGGCAATTTCAACGTTTGGTAAAGAGATTGATTTTTGCCTAATTATTACTAGACCTGACATTACTTATTCTATCAGCTATGTGAGCCATTTATGCAAAAACCTACACAAAGGTATATGGAGTTGTTAAACTAGCTCATTCAATATCTAAAAGCTTCTCTGGCAAGAGGAACTTTGTTGAAGAATAATGGTATTGTGGGATTTACTAATACTGATTAGGCTAGGAACCCCATGGATAGAAAATCTACCACGGGTTTTTGTACCTTTGTTGGTGGAAATATTGTTACTTGGAAGAGTAAGAAGCAAACAATTGTGGTTAGATCTAGCACAAAGGCTGAGTACCAAGCCATGGGTACTGCCACTAGTGAGATCATATGGCTTCATCTATTACTTTAAGAATTGGCCGTGATGCCATGTCTAAGCCTACAAAGCTATTCTGCGATGATTACGCAACAACACACATTTCTTCAAATCCAGTCTTTCATGGTAGGACCAAACGCATAAAGGTCGATTGTTGCTTTGTGAGGGAAAATGTTCAGGACAAGATGATAGAGACACCATATATTTGTAGTAAGGATCAACTTGCTAATGTGTTCGCCAAAGCTTTATCCAAGGGAGTATTTCAAGATATGATGAACAAGTTGATCTCTAACGATGTCTTCGCTCCAACTTGAGGAGGAGTATTGGCAATATTGGCGGGATTTGCGTTGCTATTCAAGGAAAGGAGAGATTGTAGGCAAATCTGTATATGGATAGTTTTCCTATTTTTTGGAGTTTCCTGCTTTTTGGGTTTGCTTGTTTCCTTTGTTGTAACAATCTTGTGTGCAAATTGTAGAAGAATGTCATGACAAAAAAATAAGAGAGTTGAGAGTTTTATTCAAGGACTTAGGCACATTGCTAAACCTTGTAATCCTTGTGTTCTTTTTTGTGATTGCCTTACTAAAATTCAACAGGCTTCACAGCCTGGGACTCTTGGGGACACAACATCGCATCACCATGCCGTCACTGAGGTCACCAGGTCAATGACGGTGGACTTGACGCCAGACAGCGAGAAGGAGAAGCAGAGGCGCTAGTCCCTCGTTGCCGTGAAGCTAAGACACTTGGCCATTGGACTGAATCTTAAAACTTGATGCTCTTTTTGCGAACGCTTTCCTCCTCTAGAAGCAAAGCAACGGTGGTGATGCGAGAGGCGGGTGGTGACGCCGATTTACAGAGACGTTTGTGAAGCGCGGACGACGACGATGTTTCAAAGGGTCGAATTGGTCAAGGCCGTGGTGAGGGTCACTTTGAGAGTGCTGAATGCTAGATAAGAGATGAGAGGTGTGTGTTTTTAAAAAAAGAGATGAACTGTACATAATAAGAAAAAAGAAGAAAGTTCAGAAAATTATATATATGTAAAATGATATAATTTTGCCTACATCAAATTACCGATTGTCCAACATTTGAGAAATAAGGTAAATCGGCAATGACTAACCATCATGTTAATATTTTCTTAAAAACTTGACTGGAATATTATATTAAAATTTTATTAAATATTCAAGATTACATTGGTAAAATTTAAAAATTTAAAATTAAGTTGACATCCTTATAATAGGTTTATGATTCATTTGAAAAATTTTCAATAGTGAGAATAGAAGGTGAGACTAAATGAACATAACGAGTGGCTTCTACTCTCCCTTATGTACGAACAAGAAATTGTCTACCTACACACGTGAATGGACAGAGATGTTGCATTATTGATTAATAAACTTCTTACTAAAGTTGCACTCATGTTCTAGGAAATAAGAAGCCATTCACGGTGAACCCTCCATCAACACAAATGGTCTGCCCTGTTATGTAAGAGGCCGCTGGCAAGCACAAGAAGGCCACTAAAGACGACACCTCCTCCGGCTCTCCGGTGCGGCCGAGTGGCGTCCTTGCTATCACCTCCTCGTGGAACTTCTTGTCACTAAGTAGCTGCAACGAAATATGAGTTAACATCAGATCATGATGGCGAACATGGTCAATATTGATGCGGTGAACTATTTTCCAGCATGAGAGAAAATTTAAAGCTTAAAGCCTTGGTAGATCAAATTACAGGCTCGGCTAGTGGAGTCAATATGAACCAAGGTGCAACAGAGTTGCTTCTTATGTTGTCCTTAGCCCATTCGCATGCCAAATTCTTGGTCAACTGGTTCATTGCTCCTGCCAATCAATGCGGATAGAAAACAAACAACAAACGCAATTTGTTTAGCTCCATATTAATAGTGTTTAGATAGTTACTAATGATAATGCTATTACCTTTGGTGGCTGAGTAAATTGATCCGACGTTTATTGAGACAACGCCGCAGACGGATGACAAGAACACAATACTTCCAGCTCCCGAGGCCTTGAGAAGGGGATGTGCGAGCTGGCTCAGATGGTAAGTTGATTCGAAGTTAGTTGTCATGATGAAGGAAAAATCTTCTGCTGTGTAATCCATGGTTGACTTTAAGGTGTTGGTCCCGACGTTGTTTATCTACCACAAATAAAAACCGAGAACAAAATCTATTGAAGGACAAGCACAAACTGCGGCCTTGTTATAAATATCATTATTGGATCCATAGGATCAAAGTCGCCTTAGACTCACTAGGATGTTGAGCTTGCCGTCGAAGACCGAGGACACGGTGAGCATCAGCTTCTCTCGCTCCGATCTTGAGGAAACGTCGCAAGTTGAACCCGAGACTTGGAAACCTTTGCTCTTCCAATCTTTCAAGCATTCATTAATTTCGGCTTCATTCCGGGAGCAGGTATGCACGGTCGCCCCAAGCCTCGCCAGTTCCTCCACAATGGCATGTCTAATCATGGTACAAACAATATGATTATTCACCAAGTTTGTGATTGCGAAGAAGAACAGATTAAGCCCTTTTTCTTTTCCAGTAGGAGAAATTCTACGTGACAAGACCTCAGTACTTGTAATACACAAGAATGTACGGAAGATTCGGCTGCGGCATTTGCAATGAAAGTCAAACCAATAATTGAAGCCTTTGAATGCACTGGATTTTTATTTGGGAATTACAAAAGGAGAAAAAAATTCTATTGGCTAATGATATCACAAAGACGCAAATGATTTACCAACGTCTAAAGGCCACATAATTTCAAAAACGTTGTGCATGAATCAGTCACCCAGAAACATTATTCTCAAAGTAATTGAGCTCTCTAATCAAGTCTATTGTCATATAGAGTTTTAAGTGGCCATAAAATCAATTATCTATCTTTTTATCCGAGGGATCGAAGCTTATTAAATTCAAAAGCATCCGCTATCACTCGTGCGGTTCAAAAATTTTGTTGGTCGGGAGCCAGTTTGACATGCTCCAGTTGGAACAAGTTTTTCTAGGCTAGATATGACGGAAAAGTCCACTTAAAGTGCTTAAATCCTCGCTCAATTTGTTTTGAGTAGGACTGGGCTTGGCCTAGAAATCGCAGGCCTGTATGTTCTGGCTAGGACAAGAAGTATCTTGATCCTAGATTGCCCCAACCAGTGCATAATCGTACTATCATTCAAATTATTACAAAGGAACGAGATTTCAAGGTTAACGGTTTTCAAATACCTAATTCATGATGTTTTCTCTCCCAACCGAAATCATAACAGATAATCAATCATCGAAATCATCGATAGAAAACAACAAGGTGTTCGGTAAGGGTGAGAGAAAAAGAGACCCGATTCCTTTGGTTCCGCCAGTGACAAGAGCAGTCATTCCATGAAGCGACCACCTGTTTTTGTTGTCGTTGCTGCTGCTACAGCATCTACTTGCAGTCCCATCTCCCTCTGGAGCCATTCTCACTCTCTCTCTCTCTCTATCTCAGCTGTGTTTTTTCCTCGGAATTATTGTTTTACCTTTTCGTGGGTAATGCGTCTCTCTAACTTTCCACCCCGTTTTATGCTAAGTCCTTCACTGGCCCCAGAGAGAGTGACGGCGACTGGAAGAGACTTCCTGACCGCACAACTATGGTGGAGTGATGAGACCCGTTACCAGCACGACGCGGAGCCACTACTTACGTATAATCATAGAAGTCTCCAACCAATACTAATCGGCCAACGATGGTGGAGTGATGAGACCCGTTCCCAGCACGACGCGGAGCCACTACTTACGTATAATCATAGAAGTCTCCAACCAATACTAATCGGCCAACGATGGTGGAGTGATGAGACCCGTTCCCAGCACGAACTCGTAATACTGGGTTTAATAGGAGAAAGAAATGTAAAGTCGTCATTCAAAGACTTCTAAATTGATACGATGCTGGCATAAAAGACAAAATATTTTTTTTAGTGCCAATTATTTTTCAAATGAAAATTTAAATTGTGGGTTTAATAAGAGAAAGAAATGTAAAGTCGTCATTCAATTTAGTAATAAAGTAGACAATCAATTTTTGCTGAGGTGGTGTCTAGGTGGCAGCTACTTTCGTGGAAAAATCACCAAAAAAGTTTTCCTGCAATGATGAGAGGCTAATTTTAGCGACCTACAATCTTAGGTGGCCTAGTCATCTATGGTTGATCAAGATTTGAGTTAGAAACTATCATCACATATAAAAATAGGATATTTTGATTAGCACGTAAAATCTACAGCATCCGAATTGAACGGTTCGTCTCATATGCTTGCTACTTTGTCATCTATGATTGATCAAGATTGTATAAATTGACAATTCTGATGCATAAAAAATATATAATCACTGAAATTAATTTATATGACCGTATCAAGACATGGGCTACCACTAGTTAATCATCATACCAGTGATTACATGGGTGATGTGATGGTAGGATTGAAATTCAAGAAAGGGGTCAAGAAACTCGTTGCAAGTCTTTGTGGACAGAAATAGCAGCAACAATTCCTTCACTTGTGGCTCCATGGTGTGGAGCTTCCAAGGAGCTTTTCGTTGAGTAATACAAGCTGCCTAACTCTATCTTGATCAAAAGTCATGGTCACTTACAATCGAGGAGTGCAAAATTTCAAGCCTAAGTCGGAAAAGCCCTAATTGGACTCAACCGAGTTATGTAGTGCCAGCCAATTTACAAAGGACCGGTGGTTTGGCTTAAAAATTCTAAGCTGTATTTAATCTAGTTTGGCAAAGATATATCTTGACACCACCATCACTTGAATTATTATAGAGGAACGGAATTTCAAGAGCAGCAGTTTTCAAATGCCTAAATTGTAATAACTTTTACCTTAACCTAATTCACAACAGCTAGTCAATAATCGAAATCGATGACATATAAGAATGAAGCGTTCGAGATAGGGACCCGATTCCTTTGGTTCAACCGATGAATGATCCACCTGTTTGTCGTTGTCGCGGCTGCTACGTCTTCTTGCTGTCCTACTCCCCTCTAGAGCCATTCTCTTTCTATCTAAAAAATGATTTTTTTTTCCCTTCAACTCTATTGTTTTCATCTTTCTTCTTGGGGCCAATGCGTCTAACTTTCCATTGTCTTATGCACAAGTACGTTTAATCTCCCCCTCACGACAATGTGGAGGGATTCACCATCCCTGCTATCAATTGGCAATGTTCAAGCTTCTGTCTTAGTAGAATCTTCGTCATCATATCAAAGCCATTATGATCTATATGAATTTTCTCAAGTTCTAACAACTTTTCATCTTGAACATCCCTTATCCAATAATATCTAACATCAATATGTTTCGATCTAGAATGAAAAGATGAATTCCTACCAAGATGAATTGCGCTTTGATTATCACAAAATAGCACATACCTCTTTTGCTTAAACCCAAGTTCTTCTTAGAACTTCTTCATCCATAGCATCTCTTTACTAGCTTCAGTCACTGCAATAAATTCAACTTCGGTTGTAGAAAGTGCAACACACTTCTGCAATCTTGACTTCCAAGACACAGCTCCACCCGCAAAAGAAATCAAATAACCAGAAGTAGATTTACGAATATCAATATCTCCTGCCAAGTCAGAATCTGTGTATCCAACTAACTCAAGTTTCCCGGTCCCGAAACTGAGTTTCAAATTTGAAGTTCCCCGAAGATACCTCATAATCCACTTCACTGCATTCCAGTGCTCTCTGCCTGGATTTGACAAATAGCGACTAACAACGCCAACTGCGTGCGCCAAGTCTAGGTGTGTACATACCATCGTATACATTAAGCTTCCTACAACTGAGGCATATGGAATACTTTCCATATCTTTCTTCTCTTTATCAGTCGTAGGACTTTGCTTCATATTTAACTTAAAGTGGGCAGCAAGAGGAGTACTAAACACTTTAGCCTTGTCCATGTAAAATTTCTAAAGGATTTTCTCAATATATTTCTCTTGCAACAAAAACAACTTCTTAGCATCTCTGTCTCGGGTAATTCTAATGCCAAGAATCTACTTTGCCAAGCCCAAGTCTTTCATGGCAAAAGAATTGCTCAATTGTTTCTTCAATAACTCAATTATTGAAGCATTCTTGCCAACAATTAGCATATTATCAACATAAAGCAAGAGAATAATAAAGTCGTCATCATAAAATTTTTGGACAAACACACAGTTATCCGAGGAAGTCTTCTTATAGCCCTGTTCTGTCATAACTGACAAAAACTTTTTGTACCACTGCCTTGGTGCTTGTTTTAGGCCATAGAGACTTTTCTTCAATTTGCACACATAATCCTCTTTCCCTTTCACTTTAAAACCCTCAGGTTGTTCCATGTATATCTCTTCCTCCAAGTCACCATGTAGGAAGGCTATTTTAACATCCATTTGCTCAATTTTCAAATCTAGAGTAGCTGCCAAGCTTAGTACCACACGGATAGAAGACATTTTCACTACCGAAGAAAATATATCTTCAAAATCAATACTCTTTCTCTGACCGAACCCCTTAACAACCAAGCTAGCTTTGTACCGTGGTTGTGAAGTATGTTCATCTTGCTTCAATCTATATACCCACTTGTTCTTCAAAGCTCTTTTACCTTTAGGTAACTTCACCAACTCAAAAGCATGATTATCATAAAGTGACTGCACCTCATCTCGCATGGCATCAAACCAATTACTTTTGTACTCATCTTCTATTACTTCTGCATAGCACTCTGGTTCATCTGCATTAGTCAATAATACATACTCATCTTTAGAATACCTAGTGGAAGGTCGTCGATCTCTAATGGATCTCCGGACTGGAACATCTAGTGGAACATCTAATTGAGCCTCTGGTTCAGGAATAGTATTATCTGTTTCAACATGTTCAGGAATATGTGCGTTATTTGGAACATTGATTTCCTGCTACTCTTCATCAACCTGTGTAGGAATATTTGTAAGAGGAACTGGATCCAAATCAACCAAATTATCACTAACTTGTGGTGCTGAAAACATTTTTGTTTTCTTAATATCCTCTATTGTTTGATCTTCCATAAACACAACGTCTCTACTTCTTACAATTTTCTTTTCAATCGGATCATATAATTTGTAGCCAAGCATATCCTGTCCATAACCAATAAATATGCACTGTTGTGTTTTCACATCAAGTTTAGACCTTTCATCTTTGGGAATATGCACAAATGCTTTGCACCCAAAGACACGCAAATAATCATAAGAAACATATTTGCCTGTCCAAACTCTATTAGGAACATCAAACTCTAAAGGAACGCATGGAGTAAGATTTAATATGTGCACAACTGTACTTAAAGCCTCACCCCAAAAGGATCCAGGTAGCTTTGACTGTGAAAGTAAGCATCTTACCCTTTCAACTAGTGTTCTGTTCATTCTCTCAGCTAAGCCATTTAACTGAGGCGTCTTGGGAGATATCTTTTGATGTCAGATACCTTGTTGTCTGCAGTATTCATCAAAAGGTCCAATATACTCTCCCCCGTTATCAATTTTGATACCTTTCAATTTCTTTCCAGTCTGTCTCTCAACTGAAGCCTGAAATTGCTTAAAAGCATATAACACTTGATCTTTAGTTTTTAAGGTATGAATCCAAATTTTCCTTGAAAAATCATCTATGAAGGTAACAAAATAAATAGAGCCACCAAGTGATTTTGTTTTCATAGGACCGGAAACATCAGAATGCACTAAATCCAGTATACCTGACTTTCTTGAAGGGGGGAGCTTTTAAATGCAGCTCTGTTCTGTTTTCCTGCTAAACAGTGAGCACACTTCTTTAGCGCTGAACTTTTCAATCCTGAAAGGAGCTTCTTCTTGGCCAATATTGACAAACCCTTCTCACTGATGTGACTGAGCCTCTTATGCCATAACTCAGCTGCATCTTCGCTGTCTACTGCATTAATTTTGTCTGTGGACAACTTTGACTGCATAATGTACAACGAATAATATTTTTCACCTCTAGCTACAACAAGAGAACCTTTAGTGAGCTTCCATTGACCATTACTGAAGGTGCTGCAATGCCCCTCATCATCCAACTTGCATGTAGAAATCAAATTCAAGCAGATATCAGGTATATGTTTAACATTATTCAATACTAACATTGTGCCATTGCTGGTTTGTAGGCACACATCACCGATACCTACAGCTTGAGCTAGCCCATTGTTTCCCATCTTCACAGATCTGAAGTCACTTGACCTGTATGATGAAAAAAAATCCCTACAAGACGTAGCATGAACAAATGCACCACTATCAATTACCCAATTGGTCTCATGAGAAACAAAATTCACCACATCACCATAAAAAAATAATGAGAAAGTCTTCTTTAAGTGTAGCGACACGATTGTCATCACTGTCGTTATCACTTTTCTTTTCTTTACCTTTCTCCTTTTGTTTCTCCCTTTTTAACTGGCAACAAAACCTCTGAATATGTCCCTTTTGATGACAATAATGGCACTCAACATTAACAAATTTATTATACTTACCTCTGCTTTTATCTCGACTTTTATCTCTATTTCTCGGACCTCGAGACTCACTTCTTCCCCTTTTCTCAACAACCAAGGCATCAGAATGTGAAGAGGACGATCCTTGTGTTTTCCTTCTCATCTCTTCATTCAAAATACTACTCTTGGCCAAATCCATGGTAATCGTACCATCCGGGGTAGAATTAGACAAAGATGTTCGGAATGTCTCCCATGAGTCCGACAAAGTACCAAGCAACCATAGTGCTTGTATCTCATCATCAAACTCAATTCCCATCGCAGCCAACTGATTTATAATTCCTTGAAAAGAATTTAAATGATCAATCAAATGAGTACCATCTTGATATCTTAGAGCCATCATCTGTTTTATCAAAAATAATTTATTATTCCAAGTCTTTCAAGCATATAACTGTTTGAGTTTATCCCATAAACTGCGTGCATGTGTTTCCTCAATAATATGATTCAAAACATTATCATCCACCCACTACCTGATATAACCACACACTTGACGATGAAAAATAAACCATTCAGCATCAGTTTTATTCTCTAGTTTCTCATCGGCAAATACGGGTAAATAAAAATCTTTCACATATAAAAGGTCTTCCATCTTCCCTTTCCAAATATGATAATTGGAACCATTCAGTGTAACCATTCTACTCGTATTCGTTTCCATTGTTTAACACAAGGCAGAAAAATCAAGCAATAACCAGATGCTCTGATACCACTCTAATGGGAGAACAGTAACGATTAGAACAATATCGAATTAACACAGCGGAATAAAATAATCTCCTCTCTTGTGTAAATCTAATAAGAATTGATATAGTAGAGTAAAGTAAATACCAAGCACGCGAACACAAGACGATTTTTTTTATGTGGAAAACCTTCTCGATGTGAGGAGATAAAAAAAACTACGGGATCAGAGTCCACTCGAAAATCTTCACTATCAACAAAATTGGATGAACAATATTTTTCTCTAGCAAATACTAGAGGTATATAGCAGCAAAGACCTTAAGAACATAATTCTTGGCAATACACATGAACTTCACAAGAGATTAAGGATAAATCTGACCAAAAACACAGGTTTTGATCAATCCACAAAAAACCCGATGTATGGAGCTTCAGACGAAAATCAAACCATTCAGATTCGAGAAAATTGCGCCACAAACATGCTGACAAAATTTCAGCTCAATCGAACAACAAATCGACCTCCGATGCCAGCTTGATGTAAATCGGATATTACCTCAACCCTCAAATTTTCTGCTTTCTCTTTTTCTCTTGTTACTATTTCCTTTTGCGGCTACCACATTATGAAGATAGTGAGAAATTCTATTTCTCCATATAACTTATTATATGGGCTCAAGCCCTTTTTAGGCTTGCAACTCATTGGGCTTCCTCCACGTAGAAGTGAACCCAGCTAACACATTGGAGTAGGGTTCCACGGCGATTCAGGCAACTGCCATCCGTAGCCTGAGGTTGACAGAAGACGAAGCTTGAAATTACCATGGGACCGACCATGGCTGAAAGCCAACAATATTCGACCGCGTTTAATTATCGACATCTCTTTGTTCTTCTGCTCTTTTGGGTCCGCGCCACGTCTGTCCTCCTCCTTTTCCGCGTTTTAGAGAGAGAGAGGGAGAGAGAGAGAGAGAGAGAGGGCGCTTTTGAAACTCTGGTTAAACTTTCTTTTATTGAGATGCTCAACTATTATAACACCGATCGAAAAGCATATCACAGAATCGAACGTACCTTGTTTTCCACAAATTAAACACCAATATTGAAGTTCGAGGAAGAATCACGATCATGTTCTACCGAGGAGCGTACTTTTGCTTTGAAGGGGAGAAAACACTAATTTTGAGGGTACTGTTGTTACATTGTTTTTGGGAGGAAGAAAGAGAAAAAGAACGTACGTACGCCAAAAGGTACATTCTCCTTTTTTTCTTTTTTTTCTTAAAAGCGTCTTCTCCAAAAGACGTAACCCCTCAACGTAACACCCCTTCCAAAAGACGCAACCCCTCAATGCATCCTTTCATATCTCAACCCTTCATTCATGGGCCATTATCTTTCGGGCCGGGCTTTTAGGCCCAACATGGGCGGACGGGCCTACTCAGGCCCATCATCACAAAGATAAACCCATCAATCAGGATATCGGTGATTACATGAGCGATGTGATGGTAGGGTTGAAATTCAAGAAAGGGGTCGAGAAACTCGTTGCAAGTCTTTTTGTGGATAGAAATAGCATCAAAACAGTTCTTTCACTTGTGGCTCCATGGTGTGGAGCTTCCAAGGAGCTTTTCACTGAGTAGTACAATTTATTTTTTTTGTTTTTTTGTTTTTTGTCTGTCTTACGCTAATCCTACACTCACTCTCAGACTTTTGCCCTGCCTTCTTGCAGGGCGTGGGAGTCGAAAACCCACTCCTGAAATGAAATCGTTTCTACCCCCAATCCCCCCCGAGAAGGTGGAGATTTGAACCCCCAACCTCCCCCTTCTAAGATGGAAGGGTGGCCACTGGGGCGAACGCCCAGTGGTTACTGAGTAGTACAAGTTGCCTAACTCTATCTTGATCAAAAGTCATGGTCACTTACAATTGAGGAGTGCAAAATTTCAAGCCTAAGTCGGAAAAGCCCTGATTGGACTCAACCGAGTTATGTAGTAGTGCCAGCTAATTTACAAAGGACCGGTGGTTTGGCCTAAAAATTCTAGGCTGTATTTAATCTAGTTTGGGAAAGATATATCTTGACACCACCATCACTTGAATTATTATAGAGGAACGGAATTTCAAGAGCAACAGTTTTCAAATGCCTAAATTATAGTAATTTTTACCTTAACCTAATCCACAACAGCTGGTCAATAATCGAAATCGATGACATAAAAGAATGAAGTGTTCGAGATAGGGACCGATTCCTTTGATTCCACCGGTGAGTGATCCACCTGTTTGTCGTTGTCGTTGTTGCGGCTGCTACATCTCCTTGCTGTCCTACTCCCCTCTAGAGCCATTCTCTCTCTATCTAAAAGATGATTTTTCTTTTCCCTTCAACTCTGTTGTTTTCGTCTTTCTTCTTGGGCCCAATGCGTCTAACTTTCCATCGTCTTATACACAAGTAAGTTGGAGTAGGGTTCCACGGCGATTCAGGGAACTGCCATCCATAGCCTGAGGTTGACAGAAGACGAAGCTTGAAATTACTACGGACTGACCATGGCTGAAAGCCAACAGTATTCGACCACGTTTAATTATCGACATCTCTTCGTTCTTCTGCTCTTTTGGGTCCGCGCCACGTACATCCTCCTCCTTTTCCGCGTTTTAGAGAGAAAGAGAGAGAGAGATCGATCGCTTTTGAAACTCTGGTTAAACTTTCTTTTATTGAGCCGCGCAGCTAGGAATTGTAATGTTGTTTCGACGCTTGAGTTCGAATTGATATTCAGTTACTTTGAGTTTGAACTTTTGTATTTTTATCTTTTGCCTTCGACGTTCTGGACTTGACATACATATTTATCAGCGAATGACCCAACGGTGTAAAAGTATTTAGGTAAATATTAACATCCAAGATCATGTTAAAACGTTATGTCTGTATTTTGAGAAGGCCTAAAAAAATAATAAAAAGTCATTCTAAATAGGTTCTAAATATTTTTATTGATATTACCAAAAAAGAGTAACCTGCTACCCACGTTATGGCCGGCAGACGTTGCAGAAGCTTGTTTACAAAGACCACAGTAGAGTAGGCAACTCCACCACTCAAGGCCACAAAATGCCGGGAGTCGAATCAAACGATGGGTCGGAGTCTAAGGCAGCTCCAAACGTTTGAACTCAATTGATTTTACAGCATCGCGTTGCTATGTCCACGTTCATACTCAGAGACTTCCCAAGTTATGACTTTTGATTGATACCGTCGGCCATCCATCAAATGCAACACACGATGAGATTCAAGACAACATTGTTCAATTATGTAGGACCTTCTTAGGAAAACTTTTTAATTGAGCCTAAAAAGTTTCTTATAGTCATTTAAGAAAGAATCTCGTTGATTGTGAGATGATCGTTTGGTGATTGAGGTACTTATGGAAACAACCATACGAGGATTTGGAAAATTTTAGGAAGATTGTGCAGAAACGTTCGAATAAGCAATCTATATAAGGTCGATTATTTAAACTGGAGGAATTTTGAGATCACAGGAGAACATTTACGACCTCCGAGAATCATTTTGTGCTTATTTCATTACTCTAGTGTTAGAACTCGTGATTGTATTGAGACTTACTCTGCAATTTTATCTTAAGGGAGAGTATTTCTCTTGTGAATACAAATAGGAGTGCATTGGCTTTACTCGGTTTTTAGTGTTGCAGTATCTACCATTGCTGTAGCAGAAAGCTTCTGTAACTTGCGATCTACTTGAATTGATATCGCAATGCCAAAATGAAGCCTACGATGGCTTTTGTAAGTCGGAATCTGGTCTCTTTCTCTCCCTCACTGAACACTTCATTCTTTTATGTCAATGGTTTTGATGATCAATCATCTATATGATATAAGTTGAGGAAGAAAACATCTTGATTTAGGCATTCGAAAATTGTTGATCTTGAAATCTCTTTTCTCTATGATAATTTGAGTGATAGTAGTAGGATTGTACATTGACTAGGGCAATCCACGGTCGAAGTACTTCTTGTCCTAGCGAAAAAAATTGAGCCTGTAATTTCTAGGTCGATAGAATAAATCTAGCCAAGAAGGATGAATTTAAGCACTTTAATTGACTTATTTCCATCATATCGAGGCTCAAGAAAATCTTTCTAATCGGAGCATGTTAGACCGATCTTTCGACCATCAAGATTCTTTTAACTGCCTGAGTGACAGTGGATGCTTCTAAATCCAATGATGTTCGATTGCATGGATAAAAAAACCTAGGCAATTGATATCATCACCACTTAAAACTCTATATGATGGAAATGACGAGAGACTTATCAGAGACTTCAATTATTTTGAGGATGTCGTCGCTATTGATTCATAGGTAGCCTTCTTAAATTCTGTAGCCTTTTGACCGTGATAACTCATTCGACATTATTATTAGCTAATAGAATTTGTTTCTCCTTTTGTGATTTCCCAAAAAGAAATCCTGGCCCCTCAAAGGCTGTAATTAATGGTTTGACTTCAATTGCGAGTGCGGCCACATCTACTGCACGTTCTTGGGTATCACACGGAATTTCTTCTTCCGGAAAAGAAGAGGGCTTAATCTGTTCTTGTTTGCAATCACGAGTTGGTAAAATGATCTTGTCGTTGTGCCATGATTAGGCATGTCGCTGTGGAGGAACTAGCGAGGCTTAGGGCCACCGTGTATACCTGCTCCAGAAATGAAGCCGAAATCAATGAATGCTTGAAAGATTGGAAGAGTAAGGGTGTTCAGGTCGCAGGATCGGCTTGCAACAAGTGGATCCTTGTAAGTCTAAGTCGTCTTTGATCGAGTGGATCCAATAACAATATTTATAATAAGGTTGCACCTTGTGCATGTCTTTTAATGAATTTTGTTTTTGGTTTTCATTTGTGGCAGATAAATGACATTAGGACCAACACTCTGAAGTCGACCATGGATTACACAACAGAAAATTTTCCCTTCCTCATGACAACTAATTTCGAACTGGCTTACCATCTAAGCCAGCTCGGACATCCCCTTCTCAAGGCCTCAGGAGATGGAAGTATTGTGTTATTGTCATCCATTTGCAGCATTGTTTCAATGAACACCGGATCAATCAACTCAGCCACCAAATGTACATCAACATAATCATAAATAACTATCTAAACACTGTTATATGGAGCTAAACAAATTGCAGCTGTTTTCTGTTTTTGTATTCAAATTGATTGGTAGGAGCGATGAACCGGTTGACCAAGATTTTGGCATGTGAATGGGCTAAGGAAAACATAAGAAGCAACTATTTTGCACTATGAACCGAGCCCGTAATTTGATCTCAAAAGGCTTTAAATTTTCTCTCCTGCTCAAAAATGTTTCATTACATAGATCTTGATCATGTTGTCCATTGTACTTTTGATGTTTAATTCATCTGTCGTTGCAGCTATTTAATAACGAGAAGTTCCATAAGGAGGTGATAGCAAGGACACCGATCGGTCGCGCTAGAGAACCGATGAAAGTGCCGTCGTTGGTGGGATTCTTGTCCATGCCGGTAGCCTCTTACATAATGGGGCAAATCATTTGTGTTGATGAGGATTCACCGTGAATGGTTCCTTATTTCCTATGTAACATGAGTCCAACTTTCTTCTTCCCGTAAGAAGTTCAGAGTTCTTTGTCATCGCACGGACAAAGAACCAATAATGGCGAAATCTCTGAACATTGATGTATCCATTTCTGGACCATATATATATATATATGGAGGAGAGTAGCTTCAGGGTTATTCTTATGTTCACCTAGGGTGCGTTTGTTTGTATTTCTGTTCTTTTTTTGTTCCGGAGAGCAGAAATAGAAAAAACTATTTATGTTCCGAGAAACAATTTTTTTACCAAAAAACACATTTGGTAAACTTGTTCCGAGAATAAAAAAGAGAGCAGAAACACGTTTGGTAAATTTGTGCTCTTTTTTTTGTTTCTTTTAATTTTTTAATATTTTTATTTTATTTTTCCTTTTTTTCTTTCTTTTTTCTTTTTTCTTTTTTTCTTCTTTTGGCCGGTCGTCGGCCTCGGCCATGGCTAGTGACCGGCCGATGAGGGCCGGCGGCCTCGCCCAACCACGGCGAGGCTCGCCCGCCCCCGTCGAGGCCGAGCCTCGCCGTGGTTGGGCGAGGCTCAGCCTCGCCTTGGCTGGCCCGATGCCGACCTGGCGATGGCCCTCGACGGCCGGTTGCCAGCCATGGCCGAGGCCGGCGACCAGCCAAAGAAAAAATAAGAAGAAAAGAAGAAGAAAGAAAGAGAAGAAAAATAGAAGTGTTTCTTGAAAGTGTTTCTGAAACAAAAAAAAACAACTTTTTCTTGTTTCTTATTTCTATTATTTTTTTGTTCTTGAGAACAAAAAAACAGATTTGGAACAAAAATGCAAACAAACGTGTTTCTGTTCTTTTTTTGATCCCGGAACAAAAAAACAGAATTTTTGTTCAAAAACAAAACAAAGAACATAAACAAACAGGCCTCTAGTCCCTCTTCTATTCTTACTTTCTATTCCCACTTACAAGCTCTTAAATTTATATTTAGCGAAATTGACAAAGTATGTTTTATAGCAATCACATCAATATCAAATCATGCTATGCTTGTTAGGACTAGAATTAGCACCTAGAGGGGGGTGAATAGATGATTAAAGCAATTTAATCCGAATGAATTAAAACCAACAATCGCAGCAAATGTAAGTAATAAAAGATAAAAGGATTAGGGATAGAGAATCAAGACTACAGATTTATAGTGGTTCGGCTTAGATTAAGCCTACGTCCACTCTCCCGCACGAACAGCCCTTCCGGGCTGGATTTCACTAAGAATCAAAAAGAGTGATTACAGCTTCACACTCTTGAGTCCACAGTGTATACACTACACTTCCTCAAGATCTCACACAATATGATCTCTCTTTTGATTACATATAACACTCAACGAATATGATCGCAAAATAGAAAAGGAGATTCAGAATTTGGAATTTTTCTATCCGACACCCTTTAACAACTGGAGCATCTCTCTTATATACTTCTTCATGCCTTTTATACCGTTGGCACCTTCCAAAGAAGTTCTTCCAATCAACCCGTTGGACAAAATCAATTAGAGAGATCTCGAGCTCTTTTAGGTAAGTGTTGATAGCTCATCAATCCTACTCGCCCATACAATCAGGATCTTGGTTTCCATAAGTAGATCATTCCAAATATAAGTTGCGAAATCTTTAGAGAATCTATACAGATTTAAATACGAAAGTAAGATCTTCTAGTGCTGAATCCAGTAGAAAGATATTCTCTAGCCATTAGAATAAATCCATATAATATCGGAATAAAAGTCGATCTGGAGACTGTCCATGAGAGTAGACTTTGTAACATGAGTCTTGCTAGCTTCAGACTTTGATCTTCAGACTTTGTCAGTAGAGTCTGTAAGTCTTCAGACTAGACTGAGGAAAATGTTTTGTCATCTTCAAAATACCTGAAGAGAATTTATCCAACAATGCTAACTTCATGTCTTTTAAGCCTTTTATATACTTCTCAATGCATCAAATAAAAAGCCATGATTTTTTTTTCAAATATGAGCTAGCTTCATCCGACATGTAATGGATCAATTTTAATAAAAGTTTCTTGAACTTTTTAATTATGTCCTGGTTACCACGATATTTTTTATCACAAGATTAAACAAAAAAACTTGCTTCATGTATATCCACTCATCTCGTGAATATGGACAAGTTATATGTTTAAATGATAAATTATTGCAAAATCTCAAAAAATTCTCCACAAAAACAATGAAAATGTGGGTACATTACATGTTTTTTATTTTCTCGTTTTCAAATGCTTTTTGAAAGATGGTTCATAGTACAACCTTTAACCTTACAAAAGCTTTGGCTGACATAATTGTGTACGGTACATTATTATCGTGCCATAGGCACAGGTTTATCACTAGTTAACAGATATAAAATTAGTTTGATTGGGAAATTTTTACAGCCTCTTTATACTGGTTACACAAAGTTTTGCCGCTAGTTAACATATATAAAATCGGTTTGTGAAAAGCTCAAGTGTCTTATTTTTATGAGCGGTGTTATCATTTCAGATCATATGGATTTTAGGTCGAGTTCGGATCAAAGAGAGCACATATCTCTTATACTTCAAGTTGGGTCAGGTAAAGTAGAAATCCGACTAAACCCATTTATACTCTTAATTGGTATGGGTTTGGAAGAGTTCGCGTTTAGTTTGCGGAAATAATGCTGCAGCTCTTCTTTTGATAGTTTATCTTTGGGAAAGTCACGACACTATCACATTATTCACGTTGCACGAACGGCCTTGCACGACGGCCGCAAACGTTGGCATTATATGACATCTGTATGAATAATAACTATCATTTCAACAATTGCCAGATCGTTCGGTGTGTAATGTGAAAACAGGAGTCGACGGGTTGCTTTCGGCGAAGGGCACGCGTGGGGACTTGCGTACTTCCACGATTGAATGCAAATCCGTCGAGGGATCCTGAATCTTGTCATCGCCACTGTTCTCCCACTAGGCAGACTTCAAGGACCTTATGCAGTGAGCGGCTCCCAGTTCCCACGTGGCGTGAGGACCTCGGTCAGGAATCCCCTCTGCCAAACGATCACTTCTTGGTCAGGCATTGGACAGAAGGGCTTATATAATACAGGGGGAAGTGAGGGAGAAAATCACAAAGAAAGAGTTGGGAGTACAAACTCAAATTTTAGAGAAAGAGAGAGAGAGAGAGAGAATGGCTTCTGAGGGGAAGAGGATTGCAAGTACATGTAGCACTCGCAACGGCGACGACGACAATAGGTGGTCGCTTCAGGGAATGACCGTTCTCGTTACCGGCGGTAGTAAAGGAATTGGGTCTCTCTCTCTCTCTCCGACTCGCCGAACACTTCCTTTTTTTATGTTGTTCATTTAGATGATCGATCAACTGTTATGGTTTAATTTAAGAAAAAAAACATCATAATTTAGGCATTTGAAGACAGTCAATCCTGTGGCTATGGCAATCAAACTAATGTTATATCTGTTAACTAACGACAAACCTGGGAGCAAATCTCAACCGTCCACGTAAAATTAGTGAATTGATCTCGTAATGACACGTGGATGAAGTTGGGAGGAAGGTAAGGTTGCATTTGTGTTTTGGAGCATGTACTTAAACTTATATGACTACTGATTAGGGTGCTTAAAATAAATTATTTGTTTTTACAATTTTCATTTTGTGTGTGTTTTAAATTATGGAATATCTATTATAGCAAAATGGGTATGGTAGCCCAACTTAGGACTATCCGGCTCGAAAAATTCAAGTCAGGCATGTCAGATAAGGCTTTCAACGGTAGCATGTGCTTTTGAATCTTATTATATTCGATTTCATTGATAAAATGCTAGACAACTAATTTCATGATCACTCAAAACTTTATATGATGAAGATGATGAAAGATCAATTACTTCGAGGATTCGTAGCTGGATAGGCTAGTTTATGCTTCTTCTTCTTTTTTATTTAAAGTTTTGTTGTCTTTAGATGTTAATAGCTCATAGACATGTCACTAGCTAGTAGAATTTGCATTCTCCGATTGTCATGATCCAGTGCATTTAAAGGCTTTAATCATCCGTTAGACTTCACTTGCCTGTGCAATCAAATCTTCCACACATTCCAAGGTATCACATGTCAACTTCTTCTATTGGCAAAGAAGAAGGGCTTGATCTGTTCTCGTTTGCAATTACAAATTGGTAAATGGTCATAATGTCGTCCCGTGCTTAGGCGTGCTATTGTTGAGGAATTAGCGGGGCTTGGGGCTACCGTCTACACCTGCTCCAGGAATGAAGCTGAAGTCAATGAATGCTTGAAAGAGTGGAAGCGTAAGGGCTTCCAAGTGGCGGGTTCGGCTTGCGACGTTTCCTCAAGATCCGAGCGAGAGAAACTGATGCTCGCCGTGTCCTCCCTCTTCGACGGCAAGCTCAACATCCTAGTAAGTCTCGGTCGTCTTTGACCCCGTGGATCCAATAAAAACATCGATAAGGTCACGATTCGTGCTTTTATTTCGATAGACTTTGTTCCGTTTTTCATTTTCTTGGGATTGGTTTGTGTGTTAGATAAACAACGTTGGGACTCTGGGGACAACTGGTGGAATGCCGACCGTGGATTACACGGCGGAAGATTTCTCCTTCATCATGACTACTAACTTCGAATCGGCTTATCACTTGAGCCAGCTCGCACATCCTCTTCTCAAGGCTTCGGGAACCGGAAGCATCGTGTTCTTATCATCCGTCTGCGGTATTGTTTCACTCAGCGTCGGATCAATTTATTCAGCCACAAAAGGTGAATTGATAGTATCATGAGCAACTATTTAAACACTTTTAATATGGAGCTAAACAAATTCCATATGTTTCTTACTTTCTCAACTCATTGTTAGGAGCAATGAACCAGTTGACCAAGAATTTGGCGTGCGAATGGGCTAAGGACAACATAAGAAGCAACTCTGTTGCACCTTATTTTATTCTGACTCCATTGACCGAGCCTGTAATTTAATGTCCCGAGGCTTTAAATTTCTATCTTGATCATTTTTCCCATCGGGATCTAACGTTAACCCATCCGTCGTCGCAGCTACTTTGTAGTGAGGAGTTCCATAAGGAGGCAATAGCAAGGGCGCCGCTCGGTCGCACAGGAGAGCCGAAGGAGGTGTCGTCACTTGTGGCCTTCTTGTGCTTGCCGGCAGCCTCCTACATAACGGGGCAGACCATTTGTGTCGATGGAGGATTCACTGTCAATGGCTTCTCCTTTCCTAGAGCATGAGTGTAACTTTGTTCTGTGTCTGAGATGTTTGTCGTGCATTGCCGTCGCAGAAATAAAGAAGTTTATTAACCAATAATGGCAACATCGCAATACGTTTCAATGTGTACGTCGATCATTTGTTGACCGCATATAAGGAAGAGTATCGTACTCCCACTTTGTATTCCCTTTCGAGCTCTTTTATGCAATTGCCTATGAGTAAAATTTATGTACTTGACAAGCAATGATGGAACAACAAACATGACATACTACAACAACACTATCCGAGAATATAAAAAAAAATTTACACAAGACAAACGAAGTTTGATTCACATATATGTTATATCTGTTTTCCATATACCTAAACCCTAAATCAAAAAATTCAAAGTGCTATTTATTATTAATTCTTAACACGAAATTGACCAAGTATGTTTTGTAGCAATTGTATTGTCAAAATCGTCTTTGTAATGCTATGTTAATAATATTCGTGAAAGAATGCCTCATTTTATAGCACTGCCTAGGTCAAAGAGATGTTTTAATTTGAACATGAGATCCACAGCATCAAGTGGTTGGCCAAGGTTGCTTGCTGTAAGAAGGTGAAGAAAAACAGAGAGATTGAAGAACACGAGAGTGGAGAGAATATTTTGTGTATTCTATTGTCTTCAATGAATAGAATCGATGTACATCTTCGGTAATTATAATACTAGAGTAGGAGTGTACAAGGAAATTAATTATCCTACAAATCAATATATTCTAGATTCTAATCTTAATTGATCTGTACAAATCAGATTAGAATCAATCTAATATTCTGTTAAGCTGTGTATCTTCCAACACTCCCCCTCAAGCTGGTGGCTTATATATGTCTAAGACACTTAGCTTGTTCAGAAGATATGTATGCTGTCTTTGACACAGAGGTTTGGTGAAGATGTCTGCAGGCTGTTTTGTTGTCCCAATTCCTCTTGCTTCAACGACTCCTAAGATCTTGTCTCGTGTAAAGTGGCAATCTACCTCTATATGCTTGGTTCTTTCATGCACTATGGGGTTTGCTGAAAGTTTCAACGCTGCATCATTGTCACAGAATAGTTTTGTTGCCCCTTGTACCTGTATTCCAAGATCCTTAAGAAGACCCCGAATCCATACTATTTGACAAGTGGTTTTGGCCATAGCTCGATACTCTGCTTCAGCTGAAGATAAAGAAACAATGGGCTGCTTTTTAGTTTTCCAAGCGAGTAAAGAATCTCCTAATTTGATACAATATCCAGTGACAGATCTTCGACTCATTGGACAAGTTGCATAGTCTGCATCACAATATGTTGTCATCTCCATGTTGCATTTTCTGGATAAGAGTATTCCAAGACCTGGGCACTTCTTCAGATATTTCACAACTTTAAACGCAGCATTCAGATGTGACTGCTTTGGACTGTGCATAAACTGACTAAGTGTCTGCACTGCATAACAGATGTTAGGTCTAGTCATTGTTAAATATATGAGCTTCCCGACAAGCCTTTGATAGCTTGAAGGATCTTCCAAAATAAGGTCATTTTCTTGAGAAGTTCCCTTATCATAATCTGCGGTTGTCAATTTAGTGTTCTGTTCAATGGGAATAACAGCTGGCTTGCAACCTGACAAACCTGTTTCTGAAATAATCTCCAATATGAATTTTCGCTGACTAAGTGAAATCCCTTGTTCAGAACGGGCAATTTCAATACCAAGAAAGTACTTAGGTGCTCCTAAGTCTTTAATGTGAAATATTGCACGCAGATACTTCTTAAAATCTCCTATGGCAGTCTCATCGTTTCCCATAATGAGAATATCATCAACATATATCATCAAATAAATGGATGACATACCTTCAGTCCGCGTGAACAAGGCATAATCATGTCGGGACTGTTGGAAGCCTGCTGTTGTGAGAGCGCTTGTAAACTTGGCATACCACTACCTAGAAGCTTGTTTCAACCCATAAAGGGATTTTCGGAGGCGACATACTTTCTTCTCCCCCTGTCTCCTTAATCCCTGAGGAACGTCCATGTAAATTTCTTCATCTAAATCTCCATGGAGGAAGGCGTTGTGAACGTCCATCTAGTGTAAGGACCAGTTACGAACAGCTGCAACTGTCAAAAATGATCGTACAGTGACATCTTTGGCAACAGGTGAGAATGTTTCGTGATAATCGAACCCTTCTCGCTGAGTGAAGCCTTTGGCAACCAGACGTGCCTTGAATCTTTCAATAGAGCCATCAGCTCGATATTTGATCTTGTACACCCATTTATAGCCAATTGGTTTACAATGTGATGGTAATGTAACAAGATCCCAAGTCTTATTGTCAATCAAGGCCTGTAATTCTGCTTCCATGGCCTTCTGCCATCTTGGATCAGCAAAGGCTTCATTATAGCTGGTAGGTTCCTTATCCTCTGATAATCTATTGATACAGCATCTATGTTATGATGACAAATTATGGAAGGAAACATAGAATGAAACTGGATATTTGATACCTTGTGAGTTGAGAGCAGAGCATACAAAATCTTTGGTCCAAGTAGGAGGTCGTGTAGCTCGACCAGAACGTCGTGGAAGATCTACTCTCGGAGGTGAAGATGTTTCCCCAGTTGAAGTAGGAAATGTTTCTTCCATTTCTTCATTTGCAGAAAAAACTTGAAGTACATTCCCTGAGATATTTTCTGGAACCTAATCCTCATCAGATATAGGATCTGCTACTGAAGGATTCATTTGCACATAATGATTATGAGTAGATACTGCTAATGGTATATAATCAAGATCCGAATCACCTGACACAGGGCGACGGGGAATGCTCACTGTACTGGATTCTTCATGTGAGAGTGTTGTTTCATTGAAAGGAAAGACATTTTCATGAAATAAAACGTCTCTACTTACAAAGAATTCTTGTGTAGATAGCTCCATGACTCTATATCCCTTCTGAAGGTTGGGATACCCCATGAATACGTAGCGACGTGCACGAGGATCCAGTTTGTCTCGAGAGCCTAGTGTAGCTGCATAACAGAGACACCCGAAAACTTTGAGATGTGTCCGCTGCGGTACCTTGCCAAATAATACTTCAAAAGGTGTCTTCCCATTTAATACTCGAGTAGGCATTCGGTTGATAAGATAAGTTGCTGTAACAACACATTCTCCCCAATATTCATCTGGAATTGTTGCTTGAAATTTTAGAGCTCTAGCAACTTCCAGAAGATGCCTACGTTTGTGTTCAACTACCCCATTCTGTTGTGGGGTGTATACACAAGAACTTTCATGTTGAATTCCATGAGATGAAAATAGTGAGATGTAATCATGGCTGAAGAATTCCTTGCCGTTATCAGTTCGGATCCTTTTAATAGACTTTCTGAATTGATTTGTTGAAAGAGTAATGAATGTCTTTAAATGAGAATAAGTCTGGCCTTTAGACTACATTAAGAAAATCCATGTTGCACGAGAGCAATCATCTACTATGGTGAGGAAATAACGAGATCCATCATGATTCGCTGTATGGTAAGGTCCCCAGATATCCACATGAATCAAAGCTAAATTTCATTTGTACGAGTATTTCCTAAAGGAAATGGACTACGAGACTGTTTGGCAAGGGGGCATATGGAGCATTGTGCATAAGGAAAGAAAGTATTGTGGCCCATTTTTAAGTGCATAATGAAATTCTTTTCATTGGTAATCAAATTACACAATGATGTCTAATTAAAAGATGCACTAGAAAAACTGAAATTACTTGGAAATTGTGTCCAGAAATAAAGGCCTTTAGAAAGACTACCCAAGCCTATCAATCTGCCAGTCGAAAGGGCTTGAAAGAAGCATGTGTCAGCATCGAAAAATACCCGGCATGAATTCTCCTTGCATACTCTTGAGATAGAAATAAGATTAAACTGGAATTCCGGGACATAAAGAACATTCTCAAGTGTAATTTGAGGACTAAGCTTTACTGTTCCTGTCACATTCACATGTGTGACATTGCCGTTGGGTAATTGCACGGTGACAGGAGAAATTGATGCCTCATTCAGACTTGTAAAAAATGCCTTATCACAGATAATGTGATCGCTAGCACCTGAATCAATAATACATGCCTTTCTTGAAATCAAATTAATGAGACAATGTGAGATACCTGAAAAACTGTCTCCTTTGTTTGAGGTTTCGAATTTCTGTAGAGCATGCATCAATTGTTGATATTGACCATAAGAGATAGCTTGATCGGTACTTTGGCCGGTAGATCCAGTCACTTGATATGCAGCTAATATTTTTTTTTCCTTTTCTACAGGCCTTCCATGTAATTTCCAGCAGCTGTCAATCATATGGTTAGAGCGTTTGCAATAATTGCAAAACATTTTACCCTTTGCCTTGAAATTTGGCCGAAAATTCTTTGTTGTCGTGGCAAATATCTGGCCGTCTACTCCTTTAATCGCGGAATCATATCCACCGTCAGATCCATCCGCGCCTTCAGAGCCAAGAAGACCGTCCGATCCGCGCGCACAATCTGGCCCGTTCGATCCGCGCCCACAATCTTGCCCGTCCGATCTGGAGATTAGATCTCGGCCATCCGATTCGCGGATGAGATCTCGGCCGTTGGTGCCGTCCCTTTTAAAGGAGCGGGCGACATCTTCTCTGAACCCTAGTCCACCTCCAAACCCTAATCCGCCTCTGTTCCTCTCTCGATTTAGGGTTTTCGCGGACCCGTCTCTCCATTCGCCGCGGGCTGCGAGAGCGATGCTGTCGCCGTTCCTTGCATGCTCCGGCGACGCGAGACGTTGGCTCTCCTCCTGCACTGCCAACTGGTAGATCCGTCCGATCGGAGGGACAGGATCCATGGCCAGGATCTATGAACGAAAGGTAAAGTAAGTCTCGTTCAAAATCAGTAAGAAACGTGTAGCCTTTTCCCTTTCTTTGATCGAACGATATTGCTGTAAAGTGGGTTCTGGTCCCTCGAGTTTTTCCTCGACGGCTTCCAATTCGTTCCATAAAGACGATAGCTTGTTGAAACAAGCCATGACCGTCATGTTCCCCTGTTTTAAATTGCTCAGTTCCTGCATGAGCGAAAATTTTTTGGCACGGTCGAGTTTGCCGTACATTTCTTTTATATTCTCCCACATCCTTTGCGCGTCTTCTGTGGGTGGTAAACTGGCTGCGACCTCTAGGGAGATGCAGTTGCCGATCCAGGTTCGGACGAGCTGATTGCATTTCCTCCAGTGGCGCGCTAGTCGCTCGTTTGAAGGAACAGCGACGGTCCTATTGATGAATCCATCCTTGTCCTTAGTCACCAACGCTCGCCGGAATTCCTGCGACCACCTAGAATAGTTTTCGTGCCCGGTAAGTTGCTGGCTGATTAGCTTCAGTTCAGGTCTGTCGGCGGTGGAAACAAACAAAGGGTCGCCAGATTCTGGCCGTCCAGTGAAAATTGATCCAGGAAACGGCAAAAATCCAGGTGAGTAATTCGGGTAGGGATTCGCTCCCATACCCGGATTCGAACCGGATCCATGACCCGCATCTGTTGGCCCCGTATTTGCTCCACCTGACCCGTCGGTCACGCTTGCCCCGTTTATGGTTGGTGGGCTGCCGGCAGGTTGGCCAAAGAACCATGGTCCTTGAACTCATGGCGATGATGCATTCTAGTTAGGCCCAAATAGCCATGGGTTAGGCTGCATCTGAAACAGTGGCCACTGGTAAGAATGGCCCACTATTGGTTGGCCCGAATTGGGCTGAACCGAGTAGGGTTGCCCCATAATTGACTGAGCCAGAGGACTATAACTTTCTTGAGTTCGAACAGGTTGTTCGTGAGATCTGGCAGCATCTCCAGCGGACATAGTGTCCCGGCTTTCTGTAGTTTGCTCGGGATTTTCATCCTGTGGACGCTCATCAGAGGCAAAAGGTAAGTTATTTGTCATGATAGAGAAAGAAAAAAACTGAGATGTCAATTTCGTGCAGGATTGACGATATCGACTGAAAGAGGGAATTTGGAGCTCTCGACAGATGATGAGATAGAGAAAGCGGAAGCAATTCAGAACTCCATTACTGCTCTGATACCATGTAAGAAGGTGAAGAAAAACAGAGAGATTGAAGAACACGAGAGTGGAGAGAATATTTTGTGTATTCTATTGTCTTCAATGAATAGAATCGATGTACATCTTCGGTAATTATAATACTAGAGTAGGAGTGTACAAGGAAATTAATTATCCTACAAATCAATATATTCTAGATTCTAATCTTAATTGATCTGTACAAATTAGATTAGAATCAATTTAATATTCTGTTAAGCTGCGTATCTTCCAACACTTGCTACATTATTAATTATGATTGATCAAGACGGTATGAATCGAGAAACTTGATGCATTGGAAATATAGAACCACTGAAATTAACATATATAGCTTTATATAACCGTAGCAAGGTAGAGGTTATCACTAGCTTCACCTTCATATGAGTGAGAGATGTGATGGTGGGAGTAAAATTCAATAACGTAGCCTGAAAACATGCCAGAAAATTCTTTTTAGTGATCTAAAATTAGCATCAAATGCCTTGACCCTATAGGCTCATGGTGTTGAGCTTTGTAGGAGCTTTTGGACGGGCAATACTGACCACATAACTCTGCGTTGATCAAATATTATGTCTAGTTAAAGTAGAGGTGCACGAAATTCCAGGCCTAAGCTAGAAAAGTCCGGATCAGAGACGGCTAATTCATTTTGATTCGGGCCAGTGTAATTAAGGACTAGGCGCAACCTACAATCATTACGATCAATTTGTTTTGGATGGGCCAAGAAATACACAAGTGCTTGGCCAAGCACAATCCTACTATCTCGGAAATTATTATAAATGAATGATTATCAAAATTGACAATTTCCAAATGCCTAAATCATGAAGTTATTTTTCTCAACCTAAAGCATAACAGTTAATCGATCATCTAAATCAATGACATAAGAAAAACAAAGTGTTCAGTGAGAGACGGAGAGGGAGAGAGAGAGAGACCCGATTCCTTTGGTACCACCAATGACCAGAGCGACCATTCCCTAAAGCGACCACCTGTTGTCGTCGTTGCTGTTGCGACTGCTGCATCTACTTGTAGTCCCCTTCCCCTCACGCCGCATGTGAACTGCGAACCACTCCCAACGTAAGGTCATAGGAGTCTGCCGAGGGAATGACAAGACCTAAGACGCCACAACGATTTCGAACCACAGAATTTGCATTCTATCATGGAGGTAGGCAAGTCCCACACCTATCTTTTGTCGAAGCACCACGTTACTTGTGTTTTCATGTTACTCACGTTGTACATATTGAACAATCTTGTAATTGTTGCACTGATAGTTATTCATACATTTGTCATATAACGCCAACCTTCATGATCATCCCGGTGCAATGTGAGTAACATGATAGTGTCGCAACTTTCCCAAATGTGAATCACCAAAAAGAAAACTAATGAATTACTAAACCCAGAGACTTAGCACGAACTTTTCCAAATCCATACAGACCGTATTTTTCAAGTTTTTTAAATTTAGTTAGCATAACATGTAAATTAGTTTATTTACGAGTCGCCACTCATCAATTATCGGTAGGTTGATTACATATGCCGTATTTTTTGAGTTTTTTAATTTAATTAGCATAACGCACAAATTAGGTTATTCACGAGTCACCACTCATCAATTATCAGTAGTTGATTACACACGTAAATAAAGTATGGAAGAGTACTTTACTTTTAAGACTAAAAAATTCATGGATATAGGGACTTGATATGCCAAATAAATCTAACACTCTTTTGGTAGATTTTTTTCTTTATTTCAAAAATGTTTTGGAGGCAATTTTGATCAATTTTAATTTAAGTCACTAATATGGAGGTGATTATGCGGGTGCGCAAATAAAAATTTAACAATAATCAAAGCAATAAATAAATCGCTAGAGATTGGGCAAGAATATGAATACCTTAAGCAAGCAAAAGCCAATTAATTACTATAGATAGGATGTTTTGCAACATATTAACTATAAAATGCATACATGTCCATTTCTACATGTAATGACATCTAACGAGATGCAGACACCGGGAGTGCTAAGACTTGACACTGAGGAGACACTTAAGTGCTAAAAATTCTAAAAGGTACACTTAAGTATTAAAATCGGAAAAAAAAAATGGAACACTTAAATGCCGACGGCAAAAAATTCCGGCTAAACTGCTAACATGACATTCTTCCGACGAGACAAGTGCAAATTGATGTCGTTTTTGGCACTAACGTGGCTAGATGAGTGCAAAACGACATCGTTTTGGTGTTGATGCGGCTCCAAAATTGAATTTTAATATAATATCAATTAAAATAATTATTTTGAAAAAAAAAAAGATATGCGGTCGCATTCTATGAGGGCTTGCATAGCCCTCATTGTCGTCGCCCCACCATCTTCGGGAGGGGCCAATAACGGTAGGGCCCAACGACGATGGGGCGAGGGTTAACCGATGTCGTCAACCCTTGGGCAGGGGCCAGCGACCCTAGCCGACTGCCAACAAGGGCTTGTAGGCCCTCATCTAGATCTAAGGTGAGGGTCACGGCCCTCCCCCAGATTCGGTGAGGGTCACCAGCTTTTACCCAGAGGGACCAAGGGCTGCCATTGGCCGCGATAACCCTCATCCTAGATTTGGGTGAGGGCCTGCCACTACTTAGGGGCAGACAACCCAAGCCAACCCTCACCCTATTGTTGCCTGCCATTTCCAGCAATGGTGGCTGGCGGTGACAAGGGCCTTAACCCTCGCTGAACCTGTTCCCCATTCTTCTTCTTCTTCTTCTTTTAATTTAAATAATTTAATTTTTAAATTTATTTTTAATTAATATTAAATTAATAAATGTATTGTTTTACCCCTTCATTGCTGAATTGGCTTCCGGCGAGCCACATAGATCACATATATTATTAAAAAAATGCTACTTCAGATTTTTGGCTGCTTTCACTAGACTTGGCATTGAAGTGTCTCACTATTAAAATAAAATGATATTTAAGTGTGTCTTTTGGAACTTTTGGCACTAAAGTGTTCACTTATGCCAAGTTTTGGCATTCTCGGTATGCTTTTTCCAACATCTAACTATTAAAAAACTATTGAAAAAGTTTACGTTGGTGCCTGACATATGCCACATAGGACCGCCGACATCCACGTCAATTATTTCTAGTCTAAATTGACTTAATAAACTAAAATGGTACCAAAGTAAAAAGGTTTAGGACTAAAGTTTATAACTAAATTTGTACTAGTATAATAGATTTATGACTTTTTTTATACTATTCCCAATTATCAAGGTACTGCTTCCCCTTGTTATGTGGCCACATGTTAATTGCCCGCCTAATCTTGGTTAAGTGGGCAGTGATAGTGATAGCCACCCTCCTAAAGGCAACATGGATTCCCCGAGGAAGGTTGACAGATTGCTAACCAAGTGTGAATAGCTACTCTCGCAAGGTGATACCTTTGCCTAACATGAGCCCTCCCAAATTTACCAATCACAACTAAATTTTTCCAATAAATTATTCAAGCAATATTAAACTAAGAAGTTGCCACTAACCTATTAAGCGTCAAGTAGTAACCTGGATAGGGTGTAGCGGTCCATCTTACTCCCAAGAACCAAATTTCATTATGCTATATGAATCTAACATTGTTTTGGTACCCTTCTCTTTATAAAATCGTTTTGTCATATTATTGCCCAAAAGTGATCATGAATGGTTCTCAAGTAATAAAATAAACAATCAGACAATAAACATCAAATAACGAAATAATAAATATCTAGCAAATAAATAAATAACTTGAATAGCCGAATTGGGCAATAATTAACAAAGCTTTTTCATAGGCTTCAGGGTAAAACCCCGTGTGCTGTAGGTGGAAAGTCTAAAAGTACTCGTGCAAGCTTCCTAAAATAGACAATTGTATCAAAGGAAAGTGAATATGCAAATGTAAAATGCTATGTAAAGTGTTGGGATTAACAGATCCCCAAAAACCGGATTCGACACTAAATCGAATCCCTAAAACGAATGCGGAAGACAAGCCCGGGAAACAATCACGTATCACCGATCGTAAAGCACACCACGGATTCGAGCGTACCTTGTTAGCCACAGATTAGACACCGATGCCAAGAAGAGGAAGAGAATTCAGCCCTGTTCGATCCGAAGACGCTAATTCGCTTGGTAGGAAGACGGCGTCGCTTACTGTCCTTTTGGAGAGAGAGAGAACGTTGGAAGAGAGGGAGAACGTACGTACTAAATATGCCAAAAGGTACGTTCTCCCTTTCTCTCATCCCTTTTATACCTTCCTCCAACCACGGGCCTTATTCCTGTGGGCCGGGCTTTTAGGCCCAACATGGGCGGACGGGCCAACTTAGGCCCATCACCATAACTTAATAAAACCATCATCTCCCACTCGCACATCGTGGGCTGAACAGGATCCTCTTTACCTCTCTTCAACATTCATACCGGTGAATAATCCGTGCGACCAGCATACTTTGAGAGCTCGTTGCTAGACATATGTTAGGAATATATATCAGCTCATAATGGGCATCACTTTCCGAGTAAATTCAGTATGCAGTACCCTAGATCGATCGATCACATTTATATCTCTCTTAATCTCTTTTTAAACAATGATATATATATATATATATATATATATATTCATAATTATGATTATCCCAAATGATTATCCCAAAGACAGTCATAATTGGTCGACCAGTGAATACAAAACCACAATGTGATTCTCCAAATCCGATCTTCCTCTTTCCTTCAAACTCTCAATTTCAGTTCAACTTGCTTTTCTAGAAATATCCTATTAGATCGAATCAACTCATGACCATTGGCAACATTCTAAGATAGCAAACACTAAATAGAAATCTTGAGAATAAGTAAGAGTCATGAGGGCACTAAAATTGAGAAACTCTATTCCTCAAGAGTCTCACACGTCATAAAAGTTGAGATCAAACTTTTGCCACTCTTATAGGTCGTCTCATGCATACGTAGTATGAAATACGTATTACGGTATTAACTCCTTTCCCATGGAGCGTATGTCTACACAATCAATACCGTACAGATGATAGTTCAGACATTCCCAATGTCTAACTTGAGTTCACGTATTTACTCATTCACAAAAAATTCATCTGAACTCACATCTGGCATCTTAGACAGATAAAGTAAAATATGTGGGTTATCTTACTTTCGGACATCGTAAGGACTATGTCCTCATCTTAATACTCAGTTAAGGCGACATACGTATTTTAAGCTTGAACTCTCGATTATCACCTAAATAATAAGCTTAAAAATAGTCTCATCTCTATTTATCACATAGTAAATAGAGGCGATTACCCGTGTGAGTGGGCTAATCTCTTATCTGTCCGACATACTTTCTCAACTTAAAATAATGCACTGAGCATTAAGATGCATAAAGATCAAACAAAGATTCATAGGCATTAATAACGAAACAACACTAGTTCATACATGTGAACAACTCAGGGAAATTACTATCCAGTACATCAGACTCTACGCAATTCTAGAGATTTTACATGACCACAAAACACATCTCTAGGTATTGGCTTTATCATAGGATCTGCTACCATTCTATGCGTAGATATGTACTGTAAGTTCACATTCTTTCGTGCAACCATATCTTTGACAAAATTATACTTTGTATCTATATGTTTGGTCTTGCCATGATATTTTGGATCTTTGGTGTATGATATAGCTGCTTGGCTATCACAATTAACTAATAATGGATTTGCAGCTTTCTCAATAACACCTAAATGATCCAAAAATCTCTTAAGCCAAACTCCTTCTTATATTACTGCTGATAATGCCACGAACCCAGCTTCCATCGTGGACAAGGCTATTCATGTTTATTTCTTACTGCTCCAACATATGGTGCCATTATTCAATAAGAAAACAAACCTAGAGGTAGATTTCCTTTCGTCTAAATCTCCTCCCCAATCAGTATCAGAATAACCTTCGAGTCGTAGATCCTTTCCTTGATAACTCAGCGTATAATCAGCAGTTCCCTTTAGATATCTCAGTATTCTCTTAATGGCTTTCCAATGTGCTTGACCTGAATTTGATTGGTATCTACTCACCATTCCAACTGCAAAACATACATCAGGTCTTGTACACCTCATAGCATACATCAAGCTCCTAACAGCACTAGTATAAGGAACATGTTTCATTTGTTCCTTCTCTTGTGGAGTCCTTGGACACAGTCTATGGCTCAATTCTTCACCTTTTGCAATAGGAGTGTCTATGGGTTTGCAATCTGACATACGTAAACGTTCAAGAATCTTATTTATATATGTTTCTTGCGAAAGAGATAACAATCTCTTCGAACGATCTCTTGGAATCTTAACTCCAAGAATGTATGCAGCCTCACCCATATCCTTCATCTCAAAGTTGGAAGACAACCAACTCTTGACAGTATTAACAAACTCCTTATTGCTTCCGGCAATCAGTATATCATCAACATATAATGATATGATCACAAATTGATCCTTGGATCTTTTGATATATACACAATGATCCTCATCAATCATTGTAAAATCATATGCCATTATGGCATTATGAAAACGTATATACCATTGTCTCGATGACTACTTAAGGCCATATATCGATCTCAAAAGTCGACATACTTTTTTTTCTTGGCCTTTCGTTATGAAACCAACAAGTTGTTCCATATATATTTCTTCCTCCAATTCTTCATTGAGGAAGGCAGTCTTTACATCCATTTGATGTAACTCAAGATCCACACTAGCTACTATTGCCAGAATAATGCGAATCGAGATAAATCTCATTACAGGAGAAAACGTATCTTTATAACCAATTCCTTCCCGTTGATTATACCCCTTCGCTACAAGGCGAGCCTTATGCCTTTCTATCGAGCCATCAGCCTTTCGCTTTATTTTGAGAACCCACTTGTTCCCTAATAGCTCTGCGTCCTTTTGGAAGATCAACCAGTTCCCAGACTTGGTTTAATTTCATTGACTCCATTTCCTCTTCCATTGCATGAATCCATTTTTCCTTACTAGGGCAATTCAAAGCCTCATTAATATTTCTTGGCTCATTCTCATCTTGTGGAGCAACCATAAAAGTTTCCCCTTCAATGTCAAAACGTCGACGGGGAATACTTTGGCGACTTATTCGCCGTATGGGAGATTGTACACTTTGCACGTCATTTCCCATTATGCTCCCACTTGGATTAGACAATGATGATGTCATCTCATTATGTGGTTGCAAGAGAATGAGTTGAATTCAATTCATCACTTCTCATATTACTACCACTTGGATGAACTATACCAAGATCATTATCTTGATCCAAGGTTTCAAATAGGGAGTAATCTTCCCCTATTTCGCCCTTCTTAGGAAATTCATCCTCTAAGAATGTGACATCCCGTGATTCAAACTCAGTTATACTCCCACTTTCCTGCTCACCTATGAACACATACCCTTTTGAGTGTTCCGAGTACCTTATGAAAATACTCTTCTTTCCTCTGGGACCCAATTTCCCAAACTTGTGAGAGGACTCATGTGTGTAGGCAGCACAACCCCATGGCTTAAGGAAACTTAAGTCCGGTTTTCTACCTGTCTATAACTCATATGGAGTGGAAGTAACTGATTTGGAAGGTACACGGTTAAGTATATAGGCAGCAGTTAACAACGTATCACTCCAAAAAGTAATGGGTAAGTTAGCATGCGCCATCATGAACCTAACCATTTCCAATAGGGTTCTGTTTCTTCTCTTCGCAACATCATTTTGTTGAGGAGTATATGAAATAGACAACTGTTTTTCTATTCCTTTTTCATCACATAATTTTCTGAACTCATCAGATAAATATTCTCGACCTTGATCGGATCTCAATCCTTTTATTTTCTTGTCTAATTGATTCTCAACTAGGTTCATAAACCTTTTGAAACAACTTATTGCTTCAGATTTATGAGAAATCAAATAGACATATCCGAATCGAGTATAATCATCTATAAAAGTGATGAAATAAATAGCCCCATGCTTCCTTTTACATTCATTGGACCACAGACGTCAGAATGGATTAAATGTAAAGAAAATTCAGCTCTTTTACTTTTCCAAATGGTTTCATTGTCGTTTTCCCTTCTAGGCAATGCTTACATATGGGCAAATTGACTTTTTCAATGTTGCCCAACAAGCCCTCTTTGGCTAGTCTATTCATACGTTGTTGGCCAATATGACCAAGTCTAGCATGCCACACATTCACATCATTATCATATGAAGTAGGAGACGTGAGAAGGGAATAACAAACATTTGCATTAACATAGTCAATTTCTAATACAATGAAACCATCCAGAAAATAACCACAATCATAGTAGTTTGTATCCAAATACAAATCTACACTTCTATCATGGAAGTTCACATTAAAACCTAGCTTGACCAATAATAAAACAGACACCAAATTCCGACGAATCTCCGGAGCATACAACACATCATGTAGGAATAACGTGTGTCCACTACGCATGTTTAGTTGGCAGATGCCAATTCTTTTTACTTCAGCTCTGGAGTTGTTTCCCACATAAATCCACTTAGTTCCAGTTGGTACTCGTCGGAATTCCACGAAGGATTCTCTATCCTTCGCTACATGATCCGTCGCTCCTGAATCTACAGTCCACAAATAATTAGACTCAGTCAAGAATATAGAACTTGACACATATGCAAAATTCTCAATAGTACAAAGGGTGTGTACCTTCCTTGGCTCGCGACAATTGCGGGTATAGTAACCCCTCTAGTCACAGTTGTAACATTTCACCCTTGAGATATTCTTCACATGAGAACGTTTTCTTCTCTTCACATGAGGACGTTTTCCTCTCTTCACACGATGACGTTTTCCTCTCTTTTGTTGGTTAATTCTTGGTTTCTTGCAATAAGGACTTGATCCCTTGCTTTCCCACATATTGAACGAATCAATGCGCTTGTGCTTAGAGCTTGATAATCCTACTAAGCTGAAAGCAACACAGCAAATATTTGTATTCCGCTCAAATGCCTTGTGGTGATCATCTGCTAGCTCAAGGTAGCGCACAGCATTCTCAAGATCTTCCATAACATGGTCAAGAGCTTTTAGTGCTTCTTTGTCCAAATCAGCAATTATGTTTTTAGTTGCTGAATCCATTTATCTGAACATATCAGACATATATGCACGAAATATTAATGCCTATCATTTATGCATCTATTTTGCACAAACCCATCATATTAATTAATAATTTTAAGTAAGGTTTCAGAATCAAAAGGTCACTACGTTTCCAATCATCCTCCAAAAATCCTAACTTAAAACTATCATTAATATGATTGTCATATGCAAAATCAATTCTATGAAGTTACAAAAACTTCTATAACTACCCACATCTAACTACCCACAAAGAACCGCACAACAGAAAGCAATAGATAATTGACATACAATATTAAAATAATGGTTCCACATAATACAACTAACATATAGGTTGCTACATCAACAACAATTAGGTAGTAAATATTACATAAGATGTCCACCAAGCACACTTAATAAAGATCAGCCATAACATCTAAAACAAAGGCATCATACAACGGATAGGAAAAGTTTCTACTTGGATCAATTTCTTTTTCTTTTTCTCTGTAAAATTTTCGGACATTCTTGATAGCCACGGGAAAACAGACGGATATCCCTTAGGATTTCTCCTACGCACATTCATTCCTCGCTTAATCAAAGTCATTTCTTGGGTTGCAGTCTTTGTGGCTCCAACCCGATGATACTCATCTACAAATTCCATTACTAGCTCCTTATAACTAGTAAATCCTTTGACCTCCCATAGGCGATTCAACACTCCTTGCCATTCTAATGAAAGAGTGTTCATAAAGAATCGCACCATATGAGTATTTGGCATAGGACAACCGTTCCAAATGACCTCTTGAATTTTATTGTTGACCTCTATGACATGATCAATTATGTCGTCACTCTCCCATCGATAACCATTCAAATTAGCTATCAATCTTGAAAGCCTTTCCTTTTGTTCATCTGATATTGTGCGCACAGATGCGCGCGGCTTTCGGGGAGGCATTGTTCCTGCAACAAATGCAGAACAAAAAAAAAAATGGATTACATATAACCCATATAGACATAATTGAAAAAAGAAACAAATCCTTTTTTTTTTTTTTTTGTCAACGGTCGGTCAACGGTCGGTCAATAGTCAACGGTCAACTGTCGCAGTCAACGGTCAACGAAAGTCAACGGTCAACGGTCACGCGAGGTCAACGATCAACCGGGTCGGTCGCTAGGTCGGGCCGGGCCGATTGGGTCAGACGAACCGACCGCATGTGCCGCGCGCGTGCGCGGGCTGACGTCACGCAGACGTCAGCCGGCACGTGCCACACGCGTGTCAAGCATCCGCGGGTCGGGTCGGGTCGGGTCGCCGGTCGGGTCATCGGCCGGTGACCGCCCGGCCAATGGACGTCGACGCTGACGTCATCGATGACGTCATCCCAGCGGTTATTTACCGTTGGGTGACGTCATGTTGACGTCAGCACGCGTCGGTCCGTCGACCGACGCGTGTCGGTTCGCCAGCCGGCGGCGCGCAGGCGCCGGTTCACCAACCGACGCGTGTGCCGCACACGCTGGACTAACCAGCGCGTCGCGCCCACACGCAGCGCCTTCTGGCCTCGCGTGTGGGCTCGTGCGACGTCTCCCGGCGGCGTGCGACATGTCGCCAGACTCGTCTCGACGACCCCTTTCTCCCTATGCCATCAGAATTCGATTTCGACTTACGAAAAAAATGGGCGAACAACGCTCGGGTGTCGGGATTTCTCGCCCCGATCCGTACGGCTGAATTGCTTTTTGCGAAAAATCAATCAAAAACATCAAACAGGTCGGGAAAAACGTGAACTAGGGCTCTGATACTAGTGTTGGGATTAACAGATCCCCAAAAACCGGATTCGACACTAAATCGAATCCCTAAAACGAATGCGGAAGACAAGCCCGGGAAACAATCACGTATCACCAATCGTAAAGCACACCACGGATTCGAGCGTACCTTGTTAGCCACGATTAGACACCGATGCCAAGAAGAGGAAGAGAATTCAGCCCGTTCGATCCGAAGACGCTAATTCGCTTGGTAGGAAGACGGCGTCGCTTCTTTCCCTTTGGAGAGAGAGAACGTTGGAAGATAGGGAGAACGTACGTACTGAATATGCCAAAAGGTACGTTCTCCCTTTCTCTCATCCCTTTTATACCTTCCTCCAACCACGGGCCTTATTCCTGTGGGCCGGGCTTTTAGGCCCAACATGGGTGGACGAGCCAACTTAGGCCCATCACCATAACTTAATAAAACCATCATAAAGTAAATATACCAAATGAAGTGTTTTTTGAAAATGAGCCATTAAACATGGGAATAGAATTTAACATTATGCAATGCAATACTAAGACTATATTTCGTAGTTAGGTTAAAATTCAAGATAAAATACTATCCTATCCTGCATTAAGTGGCGCTCAAGATAGGATATAGTCACATATAAATGGTATAGACCGGATAATATTATCCTATAGCAAAAGTGGGATGAAGATTAATGGGATTTATAACATCCATAATGGGAAAATTATTTTTTTTGAATGACAAATTTCTTAAATTGAAAAAAATTAAATTATATTTCAATATAAATAATATTTGGATTCTAATATAAGATATTCAAAATAACAAAAAATAACAAATTATTTATTTTAATTTTATTTATATATTTGAATTTAATTCTTTTTTATAATATAAATTCAATATATAAATATAAACATATATTATTACATATTTTAGGTACTTTAGTATTTTAGATATATTGGTACAGTTTAGTATTTTATAAAATTTTATTAGAGAATGATGGAAGGGGAAGAAATAAATAAAAAAGAAATTAATTGATAAAAGAGAGAAAAAAAATAAAATAAAATGGGCAAGAGAGTCACAAGAGTTTTTTACCATTTCTATTTGTAAAATTTGTTTATCATTTATACTAATACACTGTTAATATCAAGCAATGTACATGATATAATGTGAATACATCTGACTTGATTACTGCAATCATTAAACAATGGATAAGATATAACAAAATCTTTGGATTTCATATCTTATCATATTCAATCATATCCTAATTAAAAATTCGGACAATCAAACGTAATTTAAAAGAATGAATCTACTTATATAATATGAATATGCCCCTGAATGCACCCTCATACATATTTTTGTGATTATTCAAACGAAGATGCAATCTAATTACTAGAAGAAATCATTTTTTTATATTTTTATTTTATAAATTGTGATTATGGTAACGAACATATGAATATGGCAATAGAATAATACTTCAATTTAACGAATTTAGTCATAAACTTTTCAATGTTTTAACAATGTAATCCAAGGCCGAACACTGAAGTAGATGTGAGGGATTTTATGTGGTATGATGAGTTTTGATGGAGATAATTTTTTAAAAAATTTTAAAATTTTCTTCTTTCCTTCCTTTCCTTTTCTTTCTATTTTCTTTTTGCCAATGGTTGGTCACTAGCTTGGACCCTCACTCGCTACATTCGAGGGTCAGCTGTGGCTAGGCAAGGCCCGATGAGGAAGCCTTGGCTTGGGTGAGGGAGCCTCACCCAAGCCAGGGCGGCCTCACCAACATTCGCCCTCCCCTAGAGAAGGTCGGTCCTTGCTAGCCAACAAAGTTCAAAAAAATTGTAAAAAATGTCTACATCAATGCTAACTATATCATATAAAATGGTTGGCATCTAGCTAGTGATTTTTAGTCAAAATTGGCCAAATCGACTACATTGGCAAATTGTCAAAAGCTTTAGGACTTGATTAGACAAATTGAAAAGTTTATGACCGAATTAGACTTTATTAATAATTTCCCCTGGCAATTTTCTATATACTAGATCTCTAATTATTTAACATGTGATTCATGAACCATGAAAACATTTACTTATGTAAAAAGCCATGTCCATCCTAACATGCAATCGAACAATCACGAACAAGTGACGTGCAGGAAACACTTCTATTGTCGGTCTTCTATCTTTTTGGAAATGATAGGACGATGCATGCAAAAGAGTCCATATTTTTATCACGTGAGATGCATCCTAAAGATAATCAATTAGGCCCTTCATCTCATCCCAACCTGGACAGCACGCATCTCCGATTCCGCTCAGGAATTTGGTTTGATCCCTCGCATCGTGCAATCCTGTTTAGTCGATTATAGCGAGCTAAGACAGATCACGTTCAGGAGCCGCGTGCAGATGGTTTATGACCAGTTCCTAAGGGTAGTCGCGATTAGGGACCAAATAAAATCAATAGCGAGCGAATCAACAGTCTCAATGTGTTCAGCAGCTCGAATAGGATGGCATTGTCTCGATCGATTCATACTAGCAAACACAGTCACACTCGTTGTCTCGATGTGTTCCACGGCTTGAATAGGATGGTAGCAATTCATTGCCTCGATCGATTCAAACTAGCAAACACAGTTACACAGCTTTGCGATGAGGACTACACTAAGAGCAAAAATAAATGCTTGGTCCCGACCGAGAGAGTACATGCTGTCTATGGCCGAGGGTGTTGCGGTATTTGCTGAAATCCCTTTCATTGAAGGGCGCTGGCTGAGATTTCATTAGAGGGTGGCTGGGCTTATGGGGGCTCGGGCTTGGAAATTGAAGTGGGTTTATCTCTTTTAAATTTAATTTCATTTAGCCTGACGGGCCATTTAAAATGCAATTCACAACCAAACCAATTTTAATGGAATTCATTTGATGCGGACATGTTACTAGTGAACAAAAAATGGTCATAACGCCTAAATGCAATATGCATGCAAAATTGTGTGATATCAGTATTTTGTTTGAAGGGTCAAATAATGTCATTGTCAACAAATTCAATCCCAAAGTTTTTTATGAAACGTATGAGATTTTAGGCAAAAAGTCATATATCAACAGATAATTTTAAAAGATGTTTAAATTTTTTTTTAGGAACTTATCTTTTTCTTCGCCCTTAATTAATGTATGCTTGCCATGACAATAAATTTGATCATTGTAAGTAATGGTCATGCTTGATCTATCAGCTAAGACATACTCAGTGGAAATGAATCAAATTTTCTCTTCAAATCAACAACTTCAAACGTCTTTAAATATAATTTAAATTTGAAAGGAGTGTTAGAATACTTAAATGTTAAATCATGCTTCAATATAACAATTTAGACTTCTAAAAAGTTAGCAAAGTAGTCTTACTAAATCTTATCCAGAGTTCAAATGCTCATTATATATTTTATCTCTAATGTAGGTTAGATGAAGAAATAGTATTATGCTTAATGTTTGTATCATCAAGGATATCAAGCGACTCAATATTCATAAAATGCTTAAATCTAGTCTACATCGGACAATGTAAGTATACAAAAAATGCAATATATATATATATATATATATATATATATATATATATATTCAATTTACAATCATAAGATAGGCTCTATATTGGCCTTATTAATTGTTTGAATATGATCCATTCGTTCAAATATCCAACGACAACTCACGACTTCATCTTGCAGGTCAACATTACAACAACCCATGTACTCTCGAGATTTTTCCTCTATTGAAGGCTTTAATCATCTGTTAGACTTCAATTGCCAGTACAATCAAATCTTCCGCTCATTCCAAGTTATCACGCGTCCTAAAGCCTCGACATTTGGAACTTCTTCTATTGGCAAAGAAAAAGGCTTGATATGTTCTTGTCCGCAATTATTAATAAAAAAAAATCAATTTAAAAAAAATATAAAAATTGTCCACTAAATTTGTATTGCATGAAAGTGTTTTGATAATATAATTTTTTTAAATCATAAAATTAAAAAAAACAATTTATTTCAAATTAGATTAAATAAGGATGTGTTTTAACAATATAGATTGAATTAAGTATGAGTCAAAAAATTTGCATTATAGATAAATTGATCATAAATAGATTAATGAGTCAATTTAGGTCAGATCATTCATAATCCAACCAAACCCACCCGTTTGACAGGTCTAAGTGCCACATATAATTTATTGTAGCTGAATCTTTTCTAGGATTAAAAGTTGTACTATGAACAATTTTTTTAAAAGCACTTGGAATTGAGAAAATAAAAAAGAAATATGTATTTTTTTTTATGTAATGTATTTTATGTTCTTATCATTTTTGTCCAATTGTTTTGCACCAAACTGTAATTAAAACTTCTTTCTAGTCTATATTGGCGAGATGACTGGACATGCATTAAGAATTATCTCTGGACAAAATTTCCTAATAATTGGGATATCATTAAAAAGTTCAAAAAACTACTTATTTAAATTAATAAATTACCTATTGGATGAAGTATCCTGACTTAAATATTGAATAAGATTAGAAGAACATAGATGACTCGAAATGTGTCAAATTAAGATAGCATTAGCAGACAAGATTTTGATAACAATGCAATTGCTAGGAAACATGCTTTGTCAAATTTATGTCAAGAATTAATAATTAATTGCGCATTGAATTTTAGGATTTAGGTTTTAGATATATGAAAAACAGATTTAATATATTTACGAATCAAATTGCGTTTGTCTTATGTAAAAAAAAAAAAAAGTGCAATCTCGTATTGTGCATTGTAATATATCATGTTTGTCATTTCAATCGTTGCTTGTCAAGTATGTAAATTTTCTCAACCAAAACAAGTATGTGAATTTTACTTTTGGGCAATTGCATAGAAGTAAGAAAAATATCATTGAAAGTAAAGAGAAAAAAAGCTTGAAAGTGGGAATAGAAAGTGGGAGTAAGACTCTCTCCCTCATACATGGTCAACAACAAATTATCAACCCACACACTTTAATGTATTCGATGTTGCCATTAATGGTATATAAACTTCTTTATCCCTGCGACGATAAACGTACGATGAACATCTTAGAGGTAGAAGAAAGTTGGACTCATGCTTTAGGAAGCAAGAAGCCATTCACGGTAAACCCTCCATCGACACAAATGGTTTGCCCCGTAATGTAAGAGGCCGCCGGCAAGCACAAGAAGGCCACCAACGACGAAACCTCATTCGGCTCTCCGATGCGACCAAGCGGTGTCCTTGCTATCGCCTCCTCGTGGAATTTCTCATTGCCAAGTAGCTGCTATGACGGATGAGTTAATGTTAGATCGCGATGGCAAAGGTGATGAAGATTTATGGGGTGAACTATTTTCGAGGAGGATCGGAAATTTTAAGTCTTGGTAAATTAAATTACATGGTCGGTGAATGGGCTTTCTATGAAATAAGGTGCAACAGAGTTGCTTCTTATGTTGTCCTTAGCCCATTCGCAAGCCAGATTCTTGGTCAACTGGTTCATTGCCCCTGTCAATGAGTTGAGAAAATAAGAAATAGACAGAATCTATATAGCTCCATATCAAATGTGTTGAGTTAGCTAATTATGATACTATCAATTCACCTTTGGTGGCCGCGTAAATCGATCCGACACTCACGGAAACGACACCACAGACAGATGACAAGAACACGATGCTTCCGGTTCCTGAAGCCTTAAGAAGAGGATGTGCGAGCTGGCTCAGATGGTAAGCCGATTCGAAGTTAGTTGTCATGATGAAAGAAAAATCTTCTGGCGTGTAATCCACGGTTGGCATTCCACTATTGGGCCCAAGAGTCCCAACGTTGTTTACCTGACACACAAACCAATCCCAAGAAAAAGAAAACGAAAAGCACAAATTATGACCTTATTAATGTTGTTATTGGATCCACGGGATCAAAGACGACGCAGACTTACTAGGATATTGAGCTTGCCATCGAAGAGGGAGGACACGGTGAGCATCAACTTCTCTCTCTCCGATCTTAAGGAAACGTCGCAAGCCGAACCCACCACTCGGAAACCCTTGCTTGCCCAATCTTTCAAGCGTTCACTAATTTCAGCTTCATTTCTGGAGCAGGTATACACGGTAGCCCCAAGACCCGCTAATTCCTCAACAGTGGCACGCCTAATCATAGGACGACTTTATGACTATTCACCAACTCGTAATTACAAATGACAACAGATTATGCCTTTTTCTTTGCCAATAGAAGAAGGAAGAAAAATGGGTGGTAGTTTTTAATCTATTATAAGAATAACAATCTATTATTGACCATAAAAAATTAAATAATAAATAATTATAAATTGTTGTGGGATTCACTCGAAGTAATTGTGCTCCGTCTAGTCTCTCATCATCTTTATCAAATATAGTTTTGAGTGACAATGAAATTACTTGTCTAACTTTTTATCAATGAAACCGAACATTATTGGATTCAAAAGCACCCCCACCCCCACCCCAAAAAAAAAAAAAAAAAATAGGGGGCCTTCCGAAAATCTTGGTTGAAAGCCCTGTTTGACACACCCAATTCGAATTTTTGGGGCCCGGATAGGCCTGTGATGTGCTACTATACACATTTTGCTACAATAGATTTTCCAAAATAATACTAAAAAACACATAAAATGAAAATTGAAAAAACAAATAAACCTAATAAAGTTATATAAGTTTGAGTACATACTCTAAAACGCTAATTCAACCTTAACTTCCTCCCAACTTCATCCACTTGTCATTCCAAGATTAGCTCACTAACTTCATGTGGACATCTCTTTCACTTATTTTGCTTCCCTTTTTTCTCATTTTTGGTTGCCAACCTACCATAGAGCTCCTCCCTTATTGGCCAAAACTTAACTCTTCACTACTTTTCGTTTCTTACTTTTTCATATGGACATCTCTTTCACTTATTTTGCTTCCCTTTTTTCTTATTTTTGGTTGCCAACCTACCATAGAGCTCCTCCCTTATTTGCCAAAACTCAACTCTTCATTACTTTTCGTTTCTTACTTTTTTCATGTGGACATCACCCTTATTCGACCAAAAAAAAAAAGTTTTTAGAGAGAATTTGTATACCCTTTTCGTTTCTTACTTTTCCATTACTTTCTTTCCCTTCGTACTTCATTTCAATTGATATCGTTTTTTTTTATTTCAGTTTTTTTCCCCTCTTAGGCAATTAATATGTACTTTTATATATTAATTTCTAATTTTTTATTTGTTCCCTTTTGGTAATTTTTCTTATTTAGTACATCAGAAAAAATATTAAACATATTTAGTATAAGTCGTAGTTTATATCTTGTGAGATATAAGATTTTTATTTTGTAATTCTTAACTCCACCCAATCAGAAAGAAAGGACGCCTCCTTTTATAGCACTACCGTAGCATCAAACGGTTAAACAGGTTTATTTGCTACATTATTAATTATGATTGATCAAGATTGTATAAATTGAGAAACTTGATGCATTAAAAATATAGAACCACTGAAATTGACAAATACAGCTTTATATGATCGTAGCAAGACACGCGTTTTCAATAGCTACACATTATATGAGTGAGAGATGTGATGGTTGGAGTAAAATTCGATAAGGTAGCTTGAAAACATGCTGAAAAAGTCTTTTTAGCGGTCATAAAATAGCACCAATTGCCTTGACCCTTTAGGCTCACGGTGTTGAGCTTCGTAGGAGCTTTTGGACGGGCAATACTGACCGCATAACTCTAGCTAGATCAAATCTTATGTCTAGTTAAAGTTGAGGTGCGCAAAATTATAGGCCTAAGCTAGAAAAGCCCGGATCGGAGACGACTAATTCATTTTGATTCAGGCTAGTGTAATAAAAGACTAGATGCAACCTACAAATATTATGACTAATTTGTTTTGGATGGGCCAAGAACGACATAAGCGCTTGGCCGAGCATAATCCTACTAACTGAAATTATTAAAAAGGAATGATATATCAAGATTGACAATCTTCAAATGCCTAAATAATAATCTTTCTTCCCAACCTAAATGATAACATTTCATTGATCATCTCAATCAACGATATAAAAAAAAAATTAAAGAGAAAATGAAGAGTAGAGAGACCCGATTCCTTTGGTACCACCGGTGACGAGAGCGGTCATTCCCTGAAGCGACCACCTGTTGTCGTTGTTGCCGTTTTGACTGCCGCGTCTACTTGCAGTCCCCTTTCCCTCAGAAGCCATTCTCTCTCTCTCTCTCTCTCTCTCTCTCTCTCTCTCTCTCTTTCTCTAAAATTTGGTTTTTCCTCCCAACTCTTTTTTCGTTCTTTATGGGTCTAATGGGTCTCCCTGACTCTCCCCCGCTTCATATAGGCCCTTCAGTCCAGTGCCTGACTGAGAGTTAGGATTTGGTAGAGGATTCCTGACCCAGGTCCTCCCGCCTCATGTGAAGTGGGAACCACTCCCTACGTAAGGACATGGGAGCCAGCCGAGGGTGAGAACTGTGGCGATGACAAGATTTAGGACGCCGCAACGATTTCGAACCACAGAATTTGCATTCTATCATGGAAGTAGGCAAGTCCCACACCTGTCCTTTATCGAAGCACCACGTTACTCGTGTTTTCGTGTTACTCAGGTTGAACATATAGAATTATCTTGGAATTGCTGCATCGATAGTTATTCATACATATGTCATATAATGCCAACTTGAGTAACGTGAGTAACGTGATAGTGTCACGACATTTCCAAATGTGAATCATCAAAAGAAAACTAATGGATTACTAAATCCAAAAACTTAGCGTGGACTCTTCCAAGCTCGTACTAACCGCAACTTTCGAGTTTTTAATTTAATTAACATAACATGCAAATCAATTTATTTGAGAGTTGCCACCGATTAATTATCGGTAAGTTTGTTAGACATCTAAGTAAAGTGTGGGAGAGTACTTTACTTTTACAAATAAAAAATTAATGGATGCAAGAATTTGATTATACTAGATAAATCTAACGCCCTTTCGATATATTTTCTTTTCATTTTAAAAATATTTTGTAGTCTTCATCAATTTTAACTTAAGCCACTACCATGAGAGAGGTAATCATGTTGGTGCACAAACAAAAATTTAATAATCAATAATCAAAGTAGTAAATAAATTGCTAGAGATTGGGCAAGAATATAAGTACCTTAAGCAAGAAAAAAACCCATTAATTGCAATGCATCGTATGTTCTACAATATTAACTAGAAAACGCATGCATGTCCATTTCTACATGTAATGACATCTAATTCTTAAAAAATTATTAAAAATATCTACGTTAACGCTAGTCATGCCACATAAGACCGTCGACATCTACATCAATAAGTTCTGGTCTAACTTGGCCAAATAGACTAAATTGGTACTGATGTGAAAATGTTTAAAACTCAATTGGCTCAATTAAAAAATTTATGACTAAATTTATATCAATACAATAGATTTACGATTTTTTTTGGTACTTTTCCCAATTATGAACGGTACTACTTCCTATTGTTTTGTGGCCACTTGCCATTGTATCCAACATATTAATTGCACGCCTAATCTTGGTTGAGTCGGTAGCGACAATGACAGCCACCCTCCCAGTGTACAGCATGGATTCGCTAAGGAAAGTTGACAAATTGCTAACGCAGGCCCACCTAACAAGTTACTCTTGCATGGTGACCCTTTCGCCTTCCAGTAGCACATGCCCTCCCAAATCTTACCAATCGCAACTTGATTTTTTTCACTTAATTATTCACGCAATATTAAACTAAGAAGTCACCACTAACTTATTATGCATCGAGTAGAATCCCAAGTAGGGTGTAGGAGTCCATCTTACTATCGAAAACCAATTTTAATTATACCTTATGAATCTAGCGTTGCTTCAATACCATTCTCTTTATGAAATCATTATGCATGCAATTTGTCATATTTTATTACTTAAAAGTGATCACGAATGGTATTCAAGCAATAAAATAAACAATCATGCAATAAACATCAAAAAAAAACAAAATAATAATTATATAGCAAATAAATAAATAACTAGAATAATAAGGAACCCTAGCTGAATTAGGCAAAAATGAACAAAGCTTTTTTATAGGCTTCAGAACCAGAAGTAAGCATGATCCTGATTGGACCAGTGCACCCTCTAACCTTAGGACTAACCCGCATCATGTTGGTCTTCAATTTTTGGGACGAAGAATTGACCCTATTAAGCCTGAGATTGAGAACCAAATCGACCCAATGGGTTTGTCCGATTCTAGGGTCAACCCGGGACAAAACAATAATTTTTTTTGTTTCATTTTTTGTACTCCCTGAAAAAGTAAACCTACCATTTTAAATTACATATACATCAACAATACGACATTATGTAACCAAACTATAAATACTAGTACATATTCAACAAATTTAAGACAAGGCAGCAATAGAAATTTCACACCTATTAAAAGTAAGAAACCATAAAAATGATTAAGATCGTTTATAGAGATATGGAACAAGATGAGAAGTTAAGTGGCAAGTGGGGAAGTTGAGCAATGCGATTGTTGAGCGGTGAGTGGGGAAGTTATTTCTTTCAATTTCAGGAAATTGAAGACTAAGAGAACAAAGAAGACAAAAGAGCACGTGTACTAAAGGAGGACACCATGAGGAACCATTTAACGCTATTTACGTCGTTTTGGACGCTGTGATGAGCCGTTTAATATTGTTGATGTTGTTTGACTTTGGGTTTTCCCTTTAGAATATATATATAGTCAGGGTTCATTCGGGTTTGACCGACCCTAAACTCTTAGGACCAAAACTTACCAATATAATATTGGTCCAAGGATCTCAGGACCAAGGACCGACCCAGTCCACCTAAGAAATGGACCAGGACCGACAGGGTTAAGCCAGTCTAGGGTCGGTCCAAGGTTAACCCCGGATCGATGCTCATCCCTATTCAAAACTGAACCCCATGAGTTATAGGTGGAAAGTCTAAAAGTACTCTTGCAAGCTCCCTAGACAAGGCCAGCCCTCGTTGGCCAACATAGTTCAAAAAAATTATATAAAATGTCCACGTCAACGCTAGCTATATTATGTAGGATGGCTAGCATCTATATTAGTGATTTCTTGTCAAAATTGACCAAATAAACTGCATTTGGCCAATCGTCAAAAGGTTTAAAATTCAATTAGTCAAATTGAAAGGTTTAGAACTGAATTTGACTTTATTTATAATTTCTCCGGCAATTTCCTATATGCTGGATCTCCAATTATCGAATCGTGAACCATGAAAACATTCTTATGTGAAAAGCCTGTTGGAAATTTTTTATAATATGGGCTTACATTAATTAATTAATTTTCTACATGTGGTATCAAAGCATGTCATATATGATTGTAGAACCCAAAAATAAAATTATGAACAAAATTCGAAATTTTCCTCTTTGAGCCGAATATGGGTGTTATTTTTTCATGTGGATTTTTTGCTCGATTGATCCTGAAACCTTAGGGCTTTTGTTCTACATGTCGACATCTTTCCAACCATATATAATTTGTATAATTGAGTGAGAATTTTTAATTTGAAATTCTATGGTTTATACATGAAAAAGTTCTAGAATTTTCAAATTACTTGCAATTGATTGATGTTTGTGGTAAATCGTTGCATGGGTATTGTTAGATAGATAGATAGATAGATAGATAGATAGATAGATAGATAGATAGATATATATATATGTTGCATTAAGGTAAGTTTTTAGTGCTTAAATTTAAGAAAACCGAATTTTCGGCCATGGGAGGCTTAGATCCGAAACTTTGAAGCTTGAATGTGGAAGATTTTCTAGTTCTTTCTTCGTTTAATTAATTCTAGTAAATCATATTGATGTTATATGCAAGACCCATTGAGAGATTTAATCAAAAATCAAGTTAATAGGTGTTTTCTTTTGTTCCAGGTCAAAACCGGGTCGTGTGACCCAGTTTTGCAGAAATTCGAGACCCAGCTGGAGGTTGAAGAAGACCTCCTGCCGGGCCTAGGCCTAAATATGGGCTTTCGCCAATATTTTTTTAAAATTTCGTGGGCCATTTAAAACAGCCCATTTCATGGGCCATTCTTAATTAAAAGGAAAATGGGCTCCTGCGCGCATGGGCCATTTTTTTTAACAATTTGTTGGCCCACAATCTCACGAGTCTGGCCCGCGGTCCGATTTGGGCTGCTCACGAGTCCTGGGCCCGCGGGAGTCTGAAATATTAAAATAATAATTTTTTGAAAAAAAAATTGTGGCATAAATTGTTGCTTGATAAATGCAATATGATCTTAGGAAGCACATGTTGTAAAGTGCTTTATATTTTTCGATGAATTTTGGACATAAATTTTGTGGAGTTCCATATTGATAAAAATTAGTATATACAATAACTCGTCCAAATGGGGTTATTGTGTATATTAATTTGGAAAATAGCATGAAAATTAATTCCCATATTTGAAAGATGGGGATGTATAATTGAAAAATATTTATCTACCCAAAGGGGATAAATGTTTTGAAAATTATATTTTATTCCCCTCTATATTGATATTATGGAGATGTATAATTTAAAGGATTTGGCTGCTTAAAGGGGATGGATCTTTGATAATTATATGTAATTCTCTTTATTGTTGCTTTATAAACTTCATGCTATGGACAATAATGGTGCATTGTACACTCTACCCAAATGGGAGTTTATAATGTACTAATTATTTTTGTTGAATTGCTTATTGCCCATGATTGATCTTATTGCATTATGCGTGACAAACAGTTTACCTTCGATGTAAATAACAACAATACTTCGGTTGAAATTTTAATTGGATCAAATATTATACTATTAAATACTTGGTCAAAAAGAGAGACATTGTGATCGAGAATATCATAGTCCATGTTGGCTGATCCTTTCACAAAAAGCTTACAACCCATTTTGTTTAAAGAACATGTGAAGAATATGAGTGTTTTAGATTCTTTTGATTTCTTTTGTTAGTGAGAGTTATATAATTTGTATTTTTGGATATTATAGTTATATGCAAATTGATAATGCTCTTATGATGTCTATTAAAGTATTTATTTTTAATGATCATTATTGTTGATTCTATTGTTATCATTTCTCTTGTTGACAGAGAAATGGAAGTATGAAACAATATTTTTAAACAAATTTTAGTTTAAATATAACTGGATGTCACTGATTATGAGATCTCATGTTGGATTGTGATATAGTCGTGCAATTTTATGTTGTTTAGAAATTGCGTTAATGCAATTTCATGTCGTTGAGAAATTGCATTGAGGATCGATAAGAAATAGTGTATAGTTTAATCACATGTTGGCACTATTTCTTACTTACACTACTAGGCCCATGTACCATGAAAATAGAATGCTTATTATATGTGATTATGGAAGGTCATGTGTTGTGTATTTTCTTAACACATTGATCTCCATAGTCCTATACTGAGATTATATAGGATTGGATTAGTTTTGAGATGTTGTTATTGAAATATTATTTTTTAAGTTGTGGCCACATAAAACAAAATTTTCAGTTATTAACCCGATAATGTCGTTTTAACTATAAAATCTTTTTCAAAATAAAATAAGTTAATTAATGTAGCCCAAGTGGGAGAATGTTGGAAATTTTCCATAATATAGGCTTACATTAATTAATTAATTTTCTATTTTAAATGATCGGGTTAATGGATATTCCAATATTTGTTAAACCCTAAAGTGATCTTATTGAATTTAGTGTTGGCATCTATTAATAACGGGCCTAGTTGAGCAGCAAAGTGTACGCAATTATGTTTAACTGAAGCCCATAATGGGAAGAGCCGAGTTGACACGCTGTTAATTAGGATTTGCTAAGTCCCCTCTCTAGCCTATAAAAAGGTAAATTATACATATCAGTTGCTTTAATCCCATTGAAAGCTGTTATATTGAAATATGTCATAGAGAGGAAGATCTGGCATTTTAATAGATCTCTAATTATCAAACTAATCTATTTTTCTTCAAGTGAAACAATGGCTCAAACATGTAACTTTTAATTCCGCTGTGTTTATTGATCTCGGTGTTTTATAGTCATATATGGATCCGATTCTTCTTGATTAATAAGTTGTTTATATGAATAATTTTCTACAAAGCCATTTCCTCCTACCATGCAATTGAACAATCACGAACAAGTGACGTGCAAGGAAACACTGCTATTGTCGTCTTCTATTTTATCGGAAATAATAGGAAAATGCATGCATAAGAGTCCATGTTTTTATCATAGGAGATGCATCTCAAAGATTAACCAATTAGGCCCCACGTTACGTCCAAACCTGGACAGCACGTAGCCCATGTTGCGCTATGGAATTTGGTCTAATCCCTCACATCTTGCAATCTAGTTTAGTTGAATGTAGCAAGCTAAGACAAAAACACGCTCACAAACCACGTATGGATGATTCACAATCAATTTCTAAGGGTAGTCGCAATTAGGCGCCGAATCAAATTAATAACGAGCAAATCAACAGTCGATCTGTTCGGCAACTCGAATAGGATGGCAGCAACTCATTGTCTTGATCGATTCAATCTAGCAAACATGGGTTACACAGCTTCATGATGAGGACTACAACTAAAAGTGCAAAGATCGATGCAAGTGACATCAATGCCTTGATGCCAAAGGCATGCATGATAACTATTCAATTTCTAGTTAGATCTATTTTTTTATTCCCGATAACAGATTTGGAATAAAAATCCGTTTGGTAACACAATTTCATTGTTCTATTTCTAAAACAAATGTTTAGTTCAAAAGCAAGTTTGGAAAATAGATGAAAAGCAAAAAAATTCTACATTTTTGTTTCTGGAACAAAAAGAGACGTAAGAACTCTTCTCATCACTCGCTCTCGTCTCCCACTGCCACCATTGCCCCTTGTCGGTGGTTCTCTCCCATCGTCGTCCATCTATGAATGGAAAAGAGTGTAAGAGAGAGAAATTTCATGTTGGTATCAAATGAATTTCTATTTCAATAAGGGAAATTTTGTATTGTTTTAGCAAACTTGTCCAAAGAATGGCTAGAAATTCATTCCAGAAACATAAAGGTTATCATTCGTGCCCTAAGGAACTATTATGGAGGGCTGTTGAATTCGGCGACCCCTTGGGCTACGCAGTGGCTCGAGATGGACGCGACAACTATGATGTGAATGATGCCATGCGATCAAGTCGAAGAAGAGTCGAGCATCGGAATCTAAATTTGGCCTGTAGTAAGCCCTTTCATTAAAGGGTGTGGGCTGAAATCTCATTAGAGGGTGGCCGGGCTCATGGGTTGGGGGAGGGGGGCGGCTCGGGCTTGAAAAACGAAATGGGTTCATCTCTTTTAGGTTCAAACTCATTTCACATGTCAGGGCAGTTAAAATGCAATTCACGATCGGGCCCTTTCACCAAATTCATTCGATGCAGACATGTTACTGCTAACCAAAAAACAGCCATGACGCCAAAATGCAATGCGCATGCTACTTTTTTTTTAATGGTTAGGTTATGACGTTGTCGACGAATTTGATCCCTAACTTTTATGAAATGTATGAGATCTTTCGACAACAATTCAGGTGCCAGTGGAGAGGATTTAGAAGGCCTTTAATCAATCTTCAAGGAAATGATCATTACCTTCACCCTTAATTAATATATATGTTTGCCGTGATAAGAAACTTGATCATCGTAAGTAATTGTCATGTCCAATTTATTAGCCGATACATGCTCAATAGGAATAAGAGCGAATCGAATCTTCTCTTCAAATCAGCGATTTCAGACATCTTTAAATTAAGCGTTTAGGATATTTTGAATTCAAGAGAGGAGTGTCAGAATATTTAAATATCGAACCACGCTTTTATATAACAGCTCAGACTTTTACAAAGTTAACGGTACTCCCACGAAATTTTATCCGGAGTCCAAATTATTTCCAATCCATTCATTCGCCTACCTCGTCATATACTTTATCTCAAAGTCCAGACATGAGAAGGAGCCCAAGCAACGAATGGGCCACGTGGAGGAGCCCAAATAAATGAATGGGCCTCCAAGCCCGAGGCGAGAGCGCGATGGGCCGTAGGCATAAGAGTTTCGGCCCAAGTCCGAAGTCCGGATCACGTGCGAGCGCGCACGGTTCGCCATGCCAACGCACGCGCGCTCCCTCCCTCCCTCGCTCCCTCCGAACCCCATCCATCTCCTCACTCCGCAAGAAAAGGGGAAAAAAAGCAAAAAAAAAAAAAAAAAATCCAGAGTGACGTGCAGATCTCGACACGTGGACCCACGCGCACAATCGGATGCAAACATATTTATATTCCGCTCTTTATTCTGCTTTTCTCGTCCGCCCTTCCCTCATCTCTCTCTCTCTCTCTCTCTCGAGCATCATTCGCGAGAAACGCACAGCCCTCCTCTCTCTCTCTGGAACCCTAGACCCCTCCCCCTCCCCGTCGATGCCCGTGTCCTCCGACCTCCGCCGCTGATCCTCCCCGCCGCGTCGCCGCGTCGCCGCCGCCTCCGCCGCCGCCCGTTCGATCTCCTCGAGGAAAGGAAAGGTCGCTCCTTTTTTTCCTCCCCCGGCGAATCTAGCGAATCGTGCAATGGCGGCCTCCTCGACGACGAGCTCCGTGTACCTCCAGGTGATCGAGGACGTCATCGCTAAGGTCCGCGAGGAGTTCGTCAACAACGGTGGCCCCGGCGAGGAGGTCCTGAACGAGCTCCAAGGGGTAATTTTGATTCTCGCCCTCTTCGTCTGGATTCCACGGGAACAGTTCATTTCTTCGCCGCTCCCATCTCAATTTGTTGGATTCTCGAGAGAATTGCTTTGTTGTGTAGTCTGTGGGTTTCGATTTGATTTTTAGATTCTGGATGAATTGAGCGTAGCAGTAGATCTGTCAAGGTTTGCCCTTTATTTAGGGCTCCTAGTGTGCTTTCTCTCTCATTTTTTTGAGATTGGGTCTAATTTTATGCGGAAAGCGTGTTTCCGTTCTCTCGATGCGTCCAACCGCTGTCGGGATTCCTGATACTTGTTGAATGTGGAGACGACAGATGTGGGAGACGAAGATGATGCAAGCGGGTGCTGTTCTCGGTCCAGTGGACAGGTCGGCCACCGCCAAGGCTCCACCTGGCGGCGCGGCTGCTCCTGTTCACGATCTCAATGTACCTTACGAGGGGACAGAAGAATACGAAACTCCCACAGCTGACATGCTCTTTCCTCCAGTGAGTTCGGTCCCTTGTCCACTCACATCATGTCATTTTACTCACCTTTTAAGTGACTCGGTCTGAATCTTGTGGTTGCTGCCATTTGATTGGGATTTCCTTGAGATGTAGACGCCATTGCAAACTCCCATTCCGACCCCGCTACCCGGGACTGTAGATAGCAACTTGTACAACATTCCAACTGGATCTTCTGATTACCCTACTCCTTCAAATGATGGTGTTGGCAATTCCAGCGGCAACACTGAGATAAAAGCTGGGAGACCCAGCCCTTACATGGTATGGAAGTTCTATTCCCCAGGACATAGAAAGTTAAAGTAGTTTTCGTTGTATTATACAGCATGCTGCATACGATGCTTCTTGCTTTTGACTTTCCCATGGTTAGCAATTCAGCTTGGTGCAATGGTTTTCCAAGCTGATTAGCTAAAACCACTGGGCCTGACATATGACCATTGTTCTTCAATAATGCAAGCTGTTAATTATTGTTTAAAGAAAAGGAAAATGAAATATTGAAACCCTACTCCTGTAAGTCTGAACAGTTCTTTTTTATTTGGTATCTTACTTTTTGATTTTTAGTATGAGTAGTTGAGTGATTGCTAGGTTGATTTCACGATGCTTGTATAATCAAGAATGCCTCAGCATGATGGCTAATTTTAATCTCGTAACTTATCCTTTAGATGATTATGGGAGGATAGTAACTTTAGCTGTTATATGTTTTGATGCTATATAAAGGCTCGAATGTTAAGCCCTATTTATATGGACAGTATAAACCTGTCAGAACTGATAACAGATAGAAGTGTAGGTTCGGTTTCAGAATTTTTTGATTCTCTACTGAAGTCAATGTTTGTGCACTTGTTTTATGATTAAAAGAATTTCCAATCTGCGACGTGTGCTCTAGTGTTTAAGGGACGATAGATTTTGCTTCATTGAGAATACCACATCTAGTGTACCTGGAGACATGCCCTTTATGAACTTTCCCCTTTGCAAACAGCCCTTTTTGTTCAACTGCTTTTTAAAACCTTGTCCTGTACATTTTCCATAAGCAAATTGGTTTTGTGTTTTTGGCAGCCTCCTCCTTCACCTTGGATGAATCAAAGACCCCCCTTGGGTGTCGATGTTAATGTTGGTGAGTAAAATCTTAGAGCTGCAACGAGTTTCAATCTAATGGTCCTATTGTAATTTCTCTTCTATCCTAATATATGTAGCTTATATGGAGGCTAGAGAGGATGGGGACAGAGGAACTTCTCATCAGCCCCATACACAAGTAAGATTTCACCTCTTATTTTGCTCTAAATTGTGAATTTCACATAGCTTCCTGGATGTCTAGTGAGTGGTTTTCTTGCATAAAATGATGGTAGTATTATCACTTGAAGTTTGAGCAATGATCTTGATGTTGAAAAATTCTAGGATTTCTTCACGTCCTCTGGAAAGAGAAAACGTGATGATTTTGTTCCGCACTATCAGAATGGTGGATATATACCACAACAGGATGGAGCTGGAGATGCTGTATTTGAGGATTCACAGGTCTTATTTGATTTTCATTGCTATTGTCCGTATGTGTTTTTTCTAATTCTTGTGAAAATACCTAGTTGTTATTTGGTTTGGCTGATATTTTTGTTCTATTTTGCTGATTTTTGCCAATTGCTGATTTGAGTTTCTTTATGCTCAAGCACAGAGAGAGAGCGTGTTCAGTGGGTTGCTTTTGTAAACCGGTTTTTTGGTTTGGTAGTTCAAAGTTATAGCAAAAGATGCAGTATTTAGATGTTGATCAAGGGTGTGCTCAGTTTCCCAAGGCATTGGAAATCCAGACCAGCTCAGAGAATCACTGGCGCTAACACAATGTGAAACATTATTTCTAGTCTTGTATGTTGTTATAATGCCGTTTTCTCAGGCCGTGAAAATTCAGACTCCACGAATTACTCTTTGTAACTGAATTAGCCACATGATTTTGACCTAGGGAGAGTTGTGGGAGTATAAATGTGTAGATTTGGTTCTTGAAGTTTGGTTATTGTTTTCGAGTTCATTTAAGCTCAGTTTTTTATCGTTGGCCAATGTCTACTGTTTACTAGATTCAGGATATTTGATCCGTTTCCTGGTGGATTTAGTTTCAGCATCTCTTTCGGAACTTGTGTAATTTGCTGAGTTGTACATTTGCTAACCGGGTGTGGTAAATTTCCAGATCACAGAGAAGACGACTACTCTACCCGCTGCAGACACCAGAAACAGGCAGATGCCGGCACATGTGGGGAGGCCACTGTCAAAGATTCCTCAAGTAGATGGGCAAACTCCTGATCCATATGATGAGATGCTTTCTACTCCAAATGTGAGTCCCACCTAAGATATTAGAACATCGAATTGGATGCTTGATCCTTTCTTCTGCTTCTTCTGATAATAGAATTCTGAATTTTTGTATGTTTGTGCATTACCCTATTGCACACTGGGCAGAAAGTTCTGTAGTTGTCTTCAGGATCCATGTGATGAGCATAACTTGGTAAAATATATCTAATAGCAGATCTTTGAGAAATCTTCATAAGGTGCAAGGGTATACCATGATCTGTGTTAAAAATTCATGCCTTGTTCATGTGGTATGTATAGCTGCATCTGCAGAGTTCCCCCCCACCCTTCTCTCTTCTCTTCCCTCTGCCCCAACACACAAAAGAGCAATGAGGAGCAATCTCACTGGTTGGTTCCCTTCTGATGTGTTTTCTTTTCTTGGCATTGAAGATATACAATTATCAGGGAGTCGTGAGTGAAGATTACAATATCGCTAGTACACCAGCTCCAACGGGTAATTGCAACTTTTGCAAGTTTATGATATTTGAGCCAGTCCTTTGGCATCACTAGTGTATTAGAAAACTCAGATGATCTCCCTCTTGTATTCTTCAGACTTACAGGCAGGTACTCCTGCTATTGGAGTTCATAATGATGTTGGAGAGGATGAAGATGAAGACGAGCCACCGTTGAATGAAAATGACGATGACGACGACGATTTAGATGATGTGGACGAGGGGGAGGAGCTAAACACCCAGCACCTAGTTCTAGCCCAATTTGACAAGGTGACGGTTGCTTTAGAATGACAATGATGATCTGCCTTGGAGCTATCGTATTTTGTTTAGGTAGAAACTATGTTCTAAGATTGTATTTTTTGTGTGGATAGGTGACACGGACTAAGAGCAGGTGGAAGTGCACACTTAAGGATGGCATAATGCATATAAACAATAAGGATATCCTTTTCAACAAGGTCAGGTTCTAGAGTTAATTGATTGTATTTTTTCATGCTTTCTCGGTTCTATCTGTTCTTTTTTGTTTTAAACGCGAAGTTCTGATGGATTTTTTTTTTTTTTATGTTGATTTCTGTCAGGCAACGGGAGAGTTTGACTTCTGATGATGTTGGAGTATTATTAGTTCTGCTGTGTGGCAGGAATTTACTTGGAAGAAACAATCGAGATATGTAATTGGTGTTACGTATTTTTTCCCCTTTTATCGATTATTACCGTTATTAGGTGAGAGAGTAAGGGAAGCGAGGTTGAGGTCCCTCGGGCCTCGGTTGGACGGTCTGGCCTATTGTACATAATGAAAGAGTTTTATTCTATTTTTTCCCCTATCGGCCTTTAAACGGACGGTCATATTCAGGACTCTTTTGGGAATTTTTCCATTTCCCTAATGCAGTGCGATCCAAGTATCTTATGTAACCTATACCTTCAACTCTCCAAGACTTTTATGTAATTCGTTTCGATTGCATTTCTTTACCTACGAATCATGATCTTATGGTTGGTCCTTTGGTAACTTTCTCGAGGGCACATTTGAGTTTTGAGCACATCGGGTGGCGTTATTTTGCAGCTCTCTTTGTTTCCCATTCTTTCTTTGTTACTAAAAGTCTTCCATTCTTACCGACCAAAAGAAAAAGTCCTTCATTCTTGAAAGGTCCGTTTAGACATCTATTTAGTCTTTAAGGCTAGCCTTAAATTTTGATGAGTGTCATGTATGATAAATAATCCAATAAGATACTGTGCATTAAGGGTGCGACTGTTATGTAACCGTCACTATATGATGTGGCATGTGGTATGCGCGTGAGCGTGTTGGCAAGTTGTAGAACCCATAAAAATGAGCCACGGTTTTATGACAAATCTCGTAAATCGCTGCCTCGGATTCGATCTTTCACGATCCTCTCTCGTCAAAGATCCATACATCCCTTATTAGTATACTATATATTTAGGTTCGGCCTTAATGTATCTTCATAAATCAAGAATTACGAGATCACTGTTTTCATTCTAGGGTGACGGAGGGATTGTGATGCTCGAGCCTTTTTTTCATGCTTTTCTCAGAGGTGCGAAGAAAGTTACCATCAATAAGATTTTGTTAATCCTCTCTTCCTCCAAAAAAAAGGAATGTGAAATTCTTTTTCTTTTATGTAGAAACCAAGAAATTGGATTTAGTTGTAAAAAGAATGATTGGATAATAAGGACACGCATGACAAAATTTCTAGAATAGAAATTAATTTCTTGCCAAACATTGAGAATCAATTTCTATTTCTTGGACGAGTTTTTAAGTAAAGAAACGCGTTTGATAACAATTCAAAATTTCTATTTTTAAAATAAAAAATTCGTTTGATAACAGAATAAAATTTCTATTTCTAGGAAGCGACAACAATCGGCGGCCGCTAGTCGTAGTCTAACATTTGGTGATCAGCGTTCGGCATCCAGTGACTGGTGGCGGGCTGCTGAAGTCTAAAGTCTAACATTCAGTGTTCGGCGCCAAGTTTGGTGATTGGCGATGGGCGGCCAAAGTCCGGAGTCCAACATCGAAGTCCGACGACTAGCAATCGGCGTCCAACGTCCAGAGTTCGACGTCTAACGTTCAACATCCAGAGTCTGGCGACAGGAGGCCGGCAGCGGGTGGCGAGCGGCCGACATCCAGTGGCGAGCTAGCGAACGGTAGCGGATGAACATCCGGTGGTTGGTGGTGAGCCTCCGGCATCCAATGATTGGCGATGAGTGGCCAACAACCGGTGGGCATCCAGGCATCCAACGACCGGCGGTTGGCGATGGGCGGCCGAAGTGCAGTGGCCGGCAGCCGACGTCCAACAGTCGGTGGTCGACGGCTGATGGCCGAGGCCGATGGTGGGCAACTAGCAACTGGCGGCGAGCATCCGGAATCCCACAAGCAGCAAGTGGGCAACAAGCAGTAACAAGATGATGAGAAAAATTTTGATTTCTCATTTCTGTTTAGAAATAAAAAAGTTAAAAATTTTAACTTTTGATTTTTGCTCCAAATCTATTTCTGGAATAGAAATCTATTCCAGAAATAGAAAAATGAAATTGCATTACCAAACGGATTTATGTTCCAAACATGTTCTGGGAAATAGAAAAATAGAGAAATAAATAAACATAAATTTTGTCATGCGAGCCATATGCCCTCAATTAAAGTGACATGACATATCTATTTATCTATCTCTTGACTCGAAATGAGAGTAGGTTTGAAAAAGAATTTTAGATTGGCGAGCATGACAACATTTCTATTTCTCTATTTCTCTATTTCTCTATTCCCCGAAACAGGTTTGGAATAAAAATTCGTTTGGTAATGTATTTTCATTTTTCTATTTCTAACAAATTTCTATTCCAAAATAGATTTGGAGTAGAAATCGAAGTTAAAATTTTTAATTTTTCTATTTCCTGGAATAGAAATCAAAAATAAAAATTTCTTCATCTTTCACTCTCGTCATTGCCCGTCACCCACCCACTGCCCGTGGGATGTTGAATGCCCACCATCGATCGCCACCGCCGCCACCAACCTCGGCCATCAGCTGCTCGCCATCGACCGCCGGCCACCGAACGCCAACTGTCAGCCACCGGACTCTAGCTGCTCATCACTGACTGCCGACCGTCGGATGTTGGATGCCTATCAATCATTGGCCGCTCATCGCCAACCACCGGACACCAAAGGCCCATCGCCGCCCGCCAAACGTCCCCGCCGACCACCCGTCTATCACCATCGGCCGTCGAATGTCGGCCGTCGACTTTGGCCATTGGCCACTAGCTGCCAAATGCCGGTCGCCGACCACTGGACTCCGGCTATTGGCCACCCACCGTCGGCCACTAAACTCCACTTGGCCACTCGCCATTCAACCGTTGGCCACCCGCCACTAGCCGCCGTTGCTAGCCTCCGAACGTTAGAAACTGAATGCCAGATTCCAACCACCCGCCATCGATCGCCAAACACCGGACGCCGATCGCCAAATGTCAAGACTCCGGCCACCGAATGCTGACTGTCGCCGCTCCTAGAAATAGAAATTGTTTTATCTTATCAAACAAATTTTTACTTTAGAAATAGAAATTCCAAATCGTTATCAAACGCATTTTTTTGCTGAGAAACTAGTCCATAGAATAGAAATTAAGAAACCAATTTTTGACTAGAAATTGATTTCTATTCCAAAAATTTTATCATGCGAGCCCTTAATGCCTTCTTTTTCCTATTTATCGGAGTTATTTCACAAAACACTTGTTAAGGAAGAAGGGGGAATAAGCACATTTGGAGAGCGTAATACAACGGACAATTATATGTTGTGTTTGGGAAGAACGAATCGTTCTGAAAAGGAATCTATTAATTGTCTTCATTAGATGCCCTTGTTCCATCAGAATGATAAACACGAAAAGATAAAATGAACAAAGTCTTACAAATTCACGGGATTGGCGATTGAAAGAAGTGGCGATGAATCTCACAAAATATGACTCAAGTGGCCTTAGTTTAATGAATAGCTCGCTCATTATGCCAGATCCATGGACGAACGACTGATCGAGTGTATAGCAGTCGAGCAAGAACCATCCGATTGGCATGTGTGCTACCATGACCCTGAGCTAAGTATTGTTCCTAGAACTTTTTCTCTTTGCATGTTTGGATAGCAGGGATTCAGTTTTCTGTCTGCTTGCGATTGCATAATTGAGATAAAATGGAGGGCCCCCGGTTCTTCTCGAGAGGCACACAAGTCCCCCTCCAAAAACCCATCCCGGCGACCTCCATTTATCCACTTCGACCTGCTAAAAAGCCCTCCCACCCTTTTCAGTGGCCGAGAAGCCTGCGAGAACGAATTGGGGATATCTTGTTTCGTCTGTACGTGGTAATGGCCTCCAGGAGGCGCCACGTGTTCCCTCATCTGATCCCCTTTGTATGGACGTTAGAATCTCATAAAGCTCGTCCTTAATAGCCCACGCTTCCCTCAAACACTTCGGACGAGAAAAAAGCTCCGCTCCGAAGCAGCAGTGGAAGCTTCTTGACTAGCCAAATGGCTGCTGCAATTTCAACTGCCGGAACTGTTAATGGGAAGCCGGTACTTCGCTTTGCCCGATGTTCTCTATATGGCCGTGCTTGTTTTGTTCAGTTCTTTTCTTGTCGCTCCGTTCCTGTTGCTAATGTTCGTTGGTTTTCTAGCTCATGCACAGTAACATGTATGTCATTCTTTAATCTTTGATAGTTGATTCTGTAAGTAGTATGATCCCTAGCGGAGCAGATAACACGGAAGAAAAGCGAATCGGTTAGGGAATATGTTTTCTTTGAGAGATGGTCTTGCCATGGAGAGAGTTTGTAGTTCGAGTGGGACTCATGTTGGCTTGTGTAATGGAGTTTCTATGTGCTGTGATGCAGTTGAGCTTTAACAACTCCAGCCCGGCGATCGCGAGCTCAGCCTTCTTGGGCAACAGCCTGAAGAAGGTGAGCTCCAGAACCACCCACCCGAAGCCCTCATCGCGAAGCTTGAGGATCTGCGCCGAGATCGACGAGGGGAAGCAGACCGAGAAGGACAAATGGAAAGGCCTCGCTTACGACACTTCCGACGACCAGCAAGACATTACCAGAGGCAAGGGCATGGTCGATTCTCTGTTTCAGGCTCCTATGGGGACCGGAACCCACTACGCCGTCCTGAGTTCCTATGAATATCTCAGCACCGGTCTTCGCACGTAAGTGATTTACATGGTTATTCGATTCATACAATCAGAACAAAGGTCAAATTATCGACCAAACTCGATTGTCATACGTACTGATTACATGTTCCCCCTGATATAGATATATGGATAATAACATGGATGGATTCTACATTGCTCCTGCTTTCATGGACAAGCTCGTTGTTCACATCACCAAGAACTTCATGACCTTGCCGAACATCAAGGTTAGAAGTCTGAAGTTCCTATACTGAGAAAAAAACGTATAGAAATTTGGTGGACTAGTCTGAACTGATAATTAATCTGGTTTTCGATCAGGTTCCCCTGATTTTAGGTGTCTGGGGTGGCAAAGGTCAGGGAAAATCCTTCCAGTGCGAGCTCGTCTTCTCCAAAATGGGAATCAAGTGAGTTCTTCATCTGAAATCTAACCAAAAGACCAGAAGCCCCCGTGATTGATTAGACTTGATTGTACTGTTCGTTTGCTCTGAATGCTTGGTGATGAAATTTCAGCCCCATCATGATGAGTGCTGGAGAGCTGGAAAGTGGAAATGCAGGAGAACCAGCAAAACTCATCCGGCAAAGATACCGTGAAGCGGCCGACATTATCAAGAAAGGGAAGATGTGCTGCCTCTTTATCAATGATCTTGATGCAGGTGCAGGTAGGATGGGAGGTACCACGCAGTACACAGTGAACAACCAAATGGTGAACGCTACACTCATGAATATTGCTGATAACCCGACCAATGTCCAGCTCCCTGGTATGTACAACAAGGAGGAGAATCCTCGTGTCCCGATCATTGTCACGGGTAACGACTTCTCCACGTTGTATGCCCCCCTAATCCGTGATGGTCGTATGGAGAAATTCTACTGGGCTCCCACTCGAGAGGACCGAATTGGTGTTTGCACCGGTATCTTCAGGACGGACAATATCCCCGGTGAAGCCATCGTGAAGCTTGTTGATTGTTTCCCTGGTCAATCCATTGGTAAGCATGGTGTAGATCTCTTGATACTTTGCTAATATTGCAAATTCAGTACTAATGTGGAGGAGAATAGTTGACTAAACTATCACGATTAGGCAATCATGAACTTTTTGCTAAGTATCCTTTATGTAGGAAAGGATGACATGTATCTGTTCTCCACAATTAAGATCATAACAAATATACCCAGATCCCAAAATCAAATAAAAAGAGCATAACAAATTTGCAGAAGCTTTGAAAATTACAGGGTCCTATGAGAGAAAAAAATGATGGAGATGGGGAAATCTTGTAAGTATTTTCTGAAGCGCATCGTGTCGAATCTTTCTCATCACAAACCATAATCTACTTTGCAGACTTTTTTGGTGCTCTAAGAGCAAGAGTCTACGATGACGAGGTTAGGAAGTGGATATCGGGTGTGGGAGTCGACACCATTGGGAAGAAGCTTGTAAACTCAAGGGAGGGCCCCCCAACTTTTGATCAGCCCAAAATGACTCTTGAGAAGCTGATTGAGTACGGCAACATGCTGGTGCAGGAACAAGAAAATGTGAAGAGAGTCCAATTGGCCGACAAGTACTTGGCCGAGGCAGCTCTGGGAGATGCCAATGAAGATGCTGTGAACCAGGGAACTTTCTATGGTTAGAACCCCGGTATCCCTGAGGTTGTTGTTAATGGATAGCTGCACTCTCTTTAATTCATTTACAGGATTTGGTTAAAGCGTCTTATGAAAACTATAACGCAGGCAAAGCAGCCCAACAAGTCAATCTTCCTGTTCCTGAAGGTTGCACTGACCCAGATGCAGCAAACTTCGATCCAACAGCCAGGAGCGACAATGGTAGCTGCCAGTATTAGAATCCATTGTTATCGTAGGTTGGGATGTTCTATAAACGATATTGATAAGATCAAACCCTGTTTATATTTACTAGATTTTGAATTTGAAAGTCTTCCTGTTTATATTAGTAGTTTTTTTATATGACATATGCTTCTCATTCATTCTTGAGGATAATTTCCCTTTTCCACATCTATTATCTCTTAAAGCATTGCACTTGCTTACTGGGGATAAAGTTTACGTTCATTTAATAGTCAGTTCAATTCCTAACAGAATCGCAGTAGACCATGCTAGGTTACATTTCCATAATTTCTCAGATGAAACCACCTGAAGAAGTTTGCATACATCCTTTGAAAAGGATGAGAGGGAAGGCATAGCTATAGCTAAGACCATACTGCCAGAGGGTATCATGATTCACGAATATCAAAAACGAGTTCACCTCATAAACATGATCTGCGAATATGGAAAATGAGTTCCCCCAGATAAAAGCATGTCAAAGATGGATACTTTTATGACATTATCGCTTTAGGCAGCCTAAAAAGATTTTTGCAATTCAATGCTGTAGTGAAGATAGTACTTACAAGAAATGGCTGAACGGAATCATTGACAGCCAAGTATGCACAAAGAGAGCATCATAATGAAGTAAGAACTGCAAATTCATGATCCGCTGGTAAATGGATGTTTCACTTGTGGTCACTTCAGCTGGTTTGTAGCATTCTTCTTCTGTAGCTTCATTCCTCGTCAACCGTGGTGATAGCAAGTCTCAGCCAAACAAAGCGATTAATGAAGATACAAAAACAAACATTGTTGTTTACTAGATAACACGGGGGCAAAACTACTAGATCCCAGTACTTCTTGTAAACTGATTCCGTGCTCAAGGACCATGGAATTTTATAAGGTGCTGCTATCTTCTGTATCTGAAGTTTGTCCTCAGTAGTCATATTACCATTTTCAGAAAGTTACAAAGAAGTTATTATTGGGGACAAAAGTTGTGATGGACTCCTTCACCTTGTCACATTTTGATAAATACCTAAAAGAGATTTATGCTTCTGGGGACTAACAGAGGTAATCACTAATTTCTCCTCCTTCTATGAGGGGGAAAAAGACAGCCACGCACATGTTCTGACAGTTGACACCACCCAGGATAAGGTTTCCATGTCCCAGAAAAGAAAATTCAGCACATATCCTCCTTCAGAGTTAAAGCCAACTAGAACCTGGTTTCTTCTGAACTCTTCTATCACACATGAGTGCCCGTATTTCTGCAGCATCGATCCATTCACAACCAGTTTGCAAAACATTGGATAGCAGAACATAAGTGGCAGGATCATCAGGATACAGCTCCAAAAGCTTCTTTGCAGATCGTAGAGCAATTTCCTTGTTTCCATGAATTCTGCAAGAGCTTAGTAGAGCTTTGTAGACCGAGGGACCTGGCTTCACTGGCATGCCATGGACGAATGCCTCTGCTTCTTCAAGATGTCCAGCTCGACCAAAAAGATTGACAACAGTAGCATAATGCTCTAATTTTGGTGGCTCAAGAAAATCACTGCTCCTCATTAAGGAAAAGAATTCAAGTCCCTTCTTAACCAAACCAACATGACTACAAGCTGTCAGCACAGCTAGGAAGGTGGTGCTATCCGGTTTAATATCAGTTCTCCTCATTCGCTCAAATACCTCAACAGCTTCCCCACCAAAACCATGGTGCGCATAGCCGGATAACAATGCGTTCCAGGATATAACATCATGCTCTTCCATTGATGAGAACACTTTTTCTGCATCACCAAGAGTGCCGCATCTAGCATACATAGAGACAAGTCCGTTCTGAACGTACATGTGAGAAGCATGCCCGGATTTAAGAATCAGAGCATGGATTTGCTTCCCCTCTTCAAGAGCAGAGAAAGAACCTACAGCTTTGAGAGTGCTCGCAAATGTGAAAAAGTCTGTACAGATTCCAGCCTCTCTCATTTTGCAAAAACAGTTCACGACCTCTTTTCCATCATCAAGATTAGCATATCCAGCGATCACCGCGTTCCATGAGATTTGATCCCATATTCTTACACCCAAACAAACCTTGCGAAAGTCCTCCAAGCTACAACCGCACTCGGAATAGACAGTCACGAGCGTGACTGCTATATACATGTTGGACTCGAAACCTGCCACGATCACCCTACAGTGAACTTGCTTGCACCAATTCGAATAATCTGGATTAGAAAGCGAGCAGAGTACGCTATTATAAGTGACATAGTTTGGTCTAAGATCTTGACGCATCATCTCTCTCAGTAATATCATCGCCTCACTTGGCTGTTCACTCTGCGCCTGCCCGGTGATCATGGTCGTCCAGGTAATATCGTTTCTGCACGCCATCCGGTCGAAAACCCTCCTCGAATCTTCCAAATTCGAACATTTACTGTACATGTCGATCAGGCCAGTCCCGAAGACAACATTACGCCCGAACCCTGCTTTTAAACCCAACGCATGCGTCTGTCTGCCAATATCGCTGTCTCTGAGTTGAGCACAAGCCACCAAAACAGTGGAACCACTGTGCGGCGTAGGAGCAATTCCCGCTTCGAGCATTTTCAGAAACAAGTCCACGGCGATCAGCGGCCAACCCACGTGAAGATAGCCGGAGATCAAGGAATTCCAAGTGACCGCACTCCTCTCGCCGAGCTCCTCGAACAGGTCACGGGCGCGCGAGATTCTACCGCACTTGCCGTACATATCGACGAGAGCGCTGCACACGTAGACGTTCGAAGCGAAACCCATTTTGACGACGACGGAATGGAGCTGAGCCCCCGCGTCAAGCGAGGCACATTTGGCGCAGCAAGAGATGAGCCTGCTGAGCGCGCGAGGTGTCCGTAAAAATTCATGTCGTTCTGACGGAGTGCTGCCACCGAAGTGAAGCGGGTGGCGACTGTTGAAGGAGAACTGGCTCTCGTCTTCTGCGCAGTGGAGGCTGAAGGCCCTCTTCACGGCGAAGGGAGAGGAGGAAGAAGGAGATGGGTGGCCTCTTCTCGTGGTCGTTTGCTTCAGGATACGAGCGGCGAAATCCGGTCCCATTCCATGGCCATCGCTTGTCGTCTTCAATTCCTGCCGCTTCGCTATTCACTCGGGAGTGGAGCTCGAAAATCTCGCTGTAGATTGTGTTTCAAAAGATCTTACGTTGCGCATGCAGCTGATCAAACGAGTCGAGCTCGGTCGGATTACGGATTTAAACAGGGTGTAAACCTCATCCATAGCGGGCAAACTCAACGGCTCGTATCTCTCGTGTATCTCTTAAATCAGCAGCAGTTTCATTGCGCGTGTCGAAATTTCAGGGGACCGGTGTTGCATGCAACCCCCACGTGGGTATCCAAGAACATAATCCATCCCTCCCGGCATGATCTACTGCTTAGGGGTGTCCAGCCGGACCAGTTCTACCTGCGAACCGGTCTGGATAGCCCGGAAAACAGGTCCCGGAACCATTTCCAAATTTACGGAACTGGTTAAAACCGGTCCAGTCCCTCGTTCTAGCTGAATCCCCACTCGAGAATCGGACTGCCCAGACCTATTTTGAAATCGGTTTCGAAACCGATTTTCTAAGTTTGAAAGGCCAAAATCCTAATTTCGTTTTCACCCGAAATTCTAACCTCATCGGTTAGCGCTCCGTCCATCCTCCGTCTTCCCTCTTCCTTGCACAATCACATATTCGACTGGTTTTGCTACCTCTTGCCGACCAAGAACCTTGTGCCTTCGCCGTTGGCGATGTCACCGAATCGGTACCCAATATCATTGCCCAATACACCACCTCGAGAGCGTTTTGGAACAGCGCGAATGTCCACAATCGAGTTCGAGAGTTGCAAGAGACGCTCGCGCGAAGTAAAGCTATGGTTGTCGCCACATTGCCACTTGATTCTCTGTTTTGATGTTCGCTTCAGTTTGAATTGTTCTTAGCATAGTGTTAAGCAAATAAGCACATTGATAGGGGGAGGGAGCTTGAGTTGTTGGGGAAGACTAAAGAATCTAAAGCTTGTGCGGAAGATGTTAAAAATGGGACTTGAGTGGTCCTGTGCATGAGTTCTTGAAACATGTCGAGAATAAGGGCATCAATTTGGAGTTGCAAGAAATGCGCTCGCTGGAAGTTGCAAACTCTCTTATTTTGGAATTGAGAGCGTAGCTTGAGCCATTCAAAATCGTCACGAATGAGGTGAACAGGGTATCCCTCTAGTTTAAAGAAAAAAAAAAAAAAAAAAAAAGTAAGTTCACGGATAGACCCTCGAGCCATATCCGAAATACACTATGTTTCAGAACCAATTCCAAGCAAACAGAATAGGTTACAAGTTCCAAAAATTGAGAACCAATTATAATAAGGTAGATTCTAGATTCCATGTCTTGAATCATGTCTCGAATCAATCACCCCTACACCTCTTTATATTGTGGAATTAACAGCTCCAGTAGACGATGCTCGCAATTTCAATTCTTTCTCAAAAGGAGTTTGCTTACCGATTCTTTGGCATCGAAAGTTCCAGAAAACAATCGCAACATTTTCGCGGCATGGTCGAGGATAGACACATGAAAGACTGCTTTTATCGTACTCTAAAGGCATATGCAACTTTGGGTGAATGTCTCAAGGCAAATTACGGGCGCGTTAACTAGAGGTGTGCATGATCTGAGCGGGTGGCTCCCAACTTAGAATCAGGAACCGCCCGCTAAGAATCGATTCCAAAAAATTGAAACCGGAAACTGCCCGCTAGTTGCATGGATCCACCCGGGAACCGGACCACCGGTCCAGTCCGGTCCAATTCGCGGGTGGATCCATAAAACCGGTCCAACCTCCGCGCCTTCCCATTTTCGCCCTCCCCACATTTGCTTATTCTGACTCTGCCGACCATGGTAGCTTTATTCTCCTCAAGTACTAGAACCGCAATGGCAGCAATTGCGACCCTCGCTCCGCATCCGTCCCGGCCACCATCACCATCTTAACCACTGCCTCCGTCGTCTCCCACTCTTCCCTTGAGACTGACAATGAGGAGGACAACGGGGACGATAAGCAGTTCTCAGACCTGGAGTTCGCCCGTCCCCGAAGATGAGGATGATGGGGAGAAGCTTGAGAAGGGGGAGGAGGAAGAGGGGAGGTAGAAGTGAGATGAGCCCAACAACGAAGAGGATGATAGTGATAGTGAATGCGGAGGTGGTGACAACGTGAAGAGAGAGTTCAAGTTCGAGAGATGAAAAAAAAATCAACTCACTGTTTCGCCGAGTTCGAATTAGGACTCAAAGGGAGATGAGTAGATCCGGAGGTGAATCGGAGAGAAAGAGGGAGCTCAGGGGGATTTTGAATTGAGAGAAACGAAATGGAATAGGAAAGTAGTAAATTGAGACAAGATGGTGATTGGAGCCCTAAATTTTATATTTGCTAATTTCAAATTTTTTTAATATTAAAAATTAATATATTGTTATAATATAATCGGTCCGGTCCGAGTAGTAAATTGAGACAAGATGGTGATTAGAGCCCTAAATTTTATATTTGCTAATTTCGAATTTTTTTAATATTAAAAATTAATATATTGTCATAATATAACCGGTCCGGTCCGAGTAAGCGGATTTGCCCATGGAACTGGGAATCGGACCGGTTCCCTTGCGACTCACCAGTTCCGGGCGGTTCCGGTCCGATTTTGGGCGATCCAAGCGAGTCCCAATTCTTTACACACCCCTAGCGTTAACGATATAAAGTAGACACGACCGGTCAACCAGACTCTAATGAGGAAAGATTGTCGAAAATTTGATACAAATTGAACTTTTCAGACAATGTCATTCCCATAAACATGATGGAAACAGGCGTATGGTTACTTAGAGCTTTTTAATGCAACCACCACAACATGGAAGTGGAGACAGCAGAACACCGAAAACAGTCTTTTCAGCTGACATTACTCACATAACTGCCCAGAAAACATATTTAAGAATATGCAAACTTAAAAAGAAACAGCTTTTCATTTCAATCAGAATGAAATTTGAGCTCCAACATTACTCCTGAGTTGTACCTATCATTCTATGATCTTTGCAGGACTCGATCTTAATCTCCTACTCCTCCCTTGGCCTTCATCACTGACCTTTGTCGGTTTCAAAGATTATTGAAGCCACAGGTATCACAACATATCACATCTATACAAACACCAACATGAGTAACGGAACAATTATGCGGCACAAAATTATTGTGAATCAATTACAGGCCTAGTTCCTTTTTCAACCGAGCGAGAGTAGCTTCTATCTCATCAATATTTTCCTCGATGCCGCTTCCCTTGCTAGCTTCATTTTCACTAGCATTTTGCGTACCTTCAGTCCCGGAACTTCTCTGCGACCCATCATCATACTGATTTGCTTCCACCTCTGAATCAGTTATGTTTAGCTCCTTCTCTAGAAACTCCACAAATTCTTCACCGATATCCTTCAAGCAACAAAATTCAAAGCATAAGGTCCTAGCCTCAAATCATGGCTCTCAAACCCCAAGGATAGAAGACATTAGGTTGAATTATTCTGCATTGCTATTACTTTTTGCCATAAAAACAGGTTCTAAAATGAATAGCACGGAAGAGTTTTGTTTTTTCCAAATGTAGCAACATTTTAAAAGCAACTCTCACCGCCAATTCCTCCCACAAGCTCTTCGGCTTTCCTTGTGAAGATGCACCCGATTCCCAGTTACGAAATTCTTCCTGTAGATCTCTGAAGAGATCCTCTGCCATGCGAAACAAGATGGTAAAAATCGAAGTAAATTTTCTAAATACAGGAAACGATATAGGCCATTAGATTAAAAAGTAACAGGTAAGCCAAGAACCAGATGGCACTTGCAATGTCTCATAGAGAAAACTATCTACCTATTGTTATCTGAACATCCCTGAAAAAGTTACCTGCAGCATAAACGGGTTAAACATAAGAACATACAAAATCCCTAAACTAACGTACACTTGGAAACACATCAGAAAAGAAACTTTGCCCCAGACAATCACATGCCAACATCAATCTGAAGTTGATGGAACAAAAGAAAAGCTAGAACCAAGCTAAACAACAAGTGAGGTGTGCTCCAAAAGTATTTCTTCAATACGAATTGGCGAGGGCCATACCCAATTTACACTATACTAAGTTGCATGTCCATGCGGTCTCCACCATAAGTTTCTACTGCATTATATCCAGACATTAACCTAGAAATTACATAACTACTGATGGTCAGGAAAGAACCTACTACTTCATTTATTGGAAAAATATTCCCTTTCCAAGATGTTCCAGATCTTAGGATGTCATTTTGGTCAAAACATGCCAAACCCACCTAAGCCCTGAAAGAATACCATATAATGCACAAAGTAATGACTGCAGCTCATTATTGAATTTACCGAGTCCATAGAATTCTTCATCTAGGGTGCTTCTATCCTCAGTGGAGTATGAAAACCCAGTTGCACGAGTTCCAGTGTTGTATCTCGTCTTGGAATTCGAATCACGAGAATTAAGGAGAGTGTTGTATGCATGTTTAATCCTCAGGAACTTCTCCTGTGCATTCGCCTGAAATATGAGACATTTTGACATATGAGATAATTAAATTTTAGTCAACAGCAGTTTGAGAAATCAAACTACATCGCATTGCAAACAACCACTTTTGTGAAATTAATCATGATTTTCTTTTAGAAGGAAATAAAATAAGTCTTTGATAGTTAAAAACCACATTCATCAGGGCCAAATGCAGAGCTACAAAATAATCTACCCACAAACTACAGAATAAGTTTTTCCAATTTTAGTGACGATCACTTGAGTGGTCATCTTCGTCTAATTTTCTTTGCAGAGGCTGCTACTGCAACAAAGATCTTGCAAGGATATAGCTAGGAAAGCTACACAGCTAGGAATGTTCTGCAGATTAAAAAAAAAGAAATCTCTAAACCTTTTAAGTCGCTTAAGGGAGCAAATGTCCACTGGAGACAAGGAATGACCCATTTGCAATCATGTATAATGGTTACAAAAATTACATTCTCAACGTCTATTGCTGATGAAATCAATGCCTATTGACAGAACAAAATAAGCATGGATGAAATAAAAGATCCTACTAAAAGTCCTTATGTCAACCACATTTCTAAATGGTTCTCTAGCAACTGCATCTGCATTTCCCAATTGAACTACCCCTGCCCTGTCAACAATCATGATCCAAATGTCTCTTTCTTCATCATGCAAGATAGCAAACGGCATTACCAAGGGATATTAAGTGCAGACTAACAGCAGACAAGTACTTAAACAAAAATATTCCTCAGAGAATGATATATGCATCTGACCACTGCCATTAAACTTGCAGTCTGTAAGTATGATCACCTAAAGAAGAGACAAAATGTGTGAACAGATCAATCACACAAGACAATTCCCACACTTCCACTTGACCAGTCAACAATTCCACCATAGCATCGAAGATAGGTCCTTACCATTTTTCAAATGCCCATATAAGATGGCATTAAACATATGCAAGACAATGTGAATAGTCCCAAACCCTAATGTTCGGGGACCCTATGTAACTATAGCTCATTCGATAGAACTGAAAAATGAGTTCTGAAATTTAAATACAAACTAGTAAGTGCTGAAAATAACGTTAAAAGTTGTTTGATTGATAACACATGAAAATTAAATTTTAACTTTTTTCTTGCTTCCTTACCGAACTTGCAATAGTGAGTATTATTGAAATGTTTTGACAATATAATTGGTAAGTTCTTACTTTTCATTGTATATTTTATCACTCAACCAATTAAGCACGTAATTATTACTTACATGATTAAGTGACTTTTTACTTAAATGAATTAATTAAATTGTGTATAATTAGTGGTTATCAAACACACCTACCGACATTAAGTGCTAATGGAGTGATATTTTCAGCACTTAATGTGGTTAACAAGACCATCTCTATGTAGCAAATGGAATGATATTTTGTTGAAGATATTCGTCTTGATGTGAAAATTTTGCACTAACAAGTCTGAGAACACACTAAATGCAACAATGCACAGCGAGAATCTCAATATTCCTCTGTCACTTGTCTAGAATCAAAGTTTTCTGGGACAGTCAGGGTCCATGAGATTTAAATGGCTTTATAAACTGGAACAACCTCGTCAGGATCTATGAGCTCTACCAGCTCTAATGCTTAATATCAGAACAATCCATTGACATCTACACCATTGAAGCACATAAACAGCTTACAGAATCCAAACAATTTGTTCAGGCTGAATTCCAAAATTTGGATAACTTTAACCAGTCCGCATTGACTATTAAACTACTTCGTAGAGATGAAAGATCAACGAGATTAAAGGATAAAAATAAAGCAGGTTTTGGTGCTACCCCTGACTTAAAGATGCGATCCTAGAATGTCTCATGAAAGGAGAAAAATCCATCATTCTGTGATCTGTCTGTGGATAACATTAGGAGCATCAATGCAGACTAACTTCCAACTTTAGATCGAAGGAAAGATACCCATGATTCAAATAGATTCCACCAAACACTACTTCTCCACCAAACTGCAAAATCAAATAACCTCCCCAAACTACTAAGTTCTGCAATCTTAACTTCTTCTAGCCATCAATCAACAAAAGAAAGATGAGCACTTGTCTACAAGAGCCATAGCAAGTCTCGTGCCAGGCCGTTAGTGGGCCATATTCCACCCCGATTAAGTCCATCATGTAGCCTATCTGGAACAGCTTTCCAGTTTTTGCTGTGAAAAGGGACTATGCAAGTTTACTTACAAGGTATTTAGCAAAAGACCTACCAGCTGCAGGGCCTTCACCAAACACACGGAAAAACACAAAGTAACTGCAACAGCTACAGTATAACCATTACCTACATATATCTACAATTAGACTAGAGGGACAAGCAGCAGCAGAGCTGATTCGAACCCACAAGCATCTACACGGTTCATCTCGAGCTAAACACACCAAACCGCGCGGTAAAATCAAGGCCCATCATGGAGACACGCGCTCATACCTCTTTGTTGACATCAGGGTGATACTTCAAAGCGAGCTTCCGATAAGCCCTCTTGATTTCATCGGACGTCGCGGAAGGAGACACCCCGAGGACCTCGTACGGGGACTCCCTCCCGCTCGCCCGCGAGAGGGTACACGCGTTCCTCGCCCGCCGACCCTTCTCCCGGTCCCTCTCCCCGGGCCAAACGAACGACTGGGGAGCGGACGGGAGAGGGCCGAAGACGCCGCCGCCGCCGCCATGGCCGCGGCCGTGACGGAAGAATCGACCCGGCTGGGGCGGAAGATGGAGGCGAGAGGAGGAGCAGGGGAAATCCGCGGTGGAAGCGAGGTGCGAGGAGCGACAGGGTCGAGGTCTCAGAGGCGAAGCCAATCCATGATGCATGTTCATCAAGCGAGGTCGTGTGTGGATCTCATGCCGTAGAGAACGGCAGAGAAAAAAAATGGAATCTTTGTTCTGTAGACGTGTCGGACCGAGTACAAATCAGCCTCTTGTCGTGAAATTGATCCAATCCGCACGATCGACTGCTTTGGATTCTCAGCTGGAGAAACCGACGATGTCAGCCGTCGGATTGCATATGCTCATGTAAAATGATATAATCCTATGATACGTAAAATAGTATAAACCCAAACTTATTCATCCGTAATAAATTTACTTTAACTTGATACATTTATGATAAATTTACTTTTACTAGTTTCATTAAATTAGATTAATATCATGAAAAATTCACAAACCAAATACATTCATAACAAACACATAATAAAATCCCCAACAAAATATTGGTTAATTGTCACGTACCATCTAACTCAACGATTTTTTATGGTAAAATTTAATAAAAACTAAGGAAAAGTAAATTTATTATAAATATACAAATTCGAAGTTTTTAGTAATAATAACCTTATGTAAATACAATTAGCTTTGTTACAGAATTATGTTTTTCTCGATCCATGGTTGGTAATATTCCTCCTACCACTCTCTTGATTGTTTTGTTATGAACACACGTATCTCCTATATATATATATATATATATGGATTGAGATGCTAAAAAGTTATCCGGTCAGACAAAATACTCATTAGGCTTATAACAAATTTACTATACCCACCCAAAAAATAAATAAATAATCAGAACACATACCCTCTCTCTTCTAGTAACTTGTGCATCGGCTATTTTGCCTCGCCACATTGACACCGCAATTGCCTCTCTCTGCCATGTCCTCGCATTCCATACCCATGCCCCATTCGCTCATCACGACTTCACCATAGAGAGAGAGAGAGAGGCGGAAATGAAGGAACTCGGTTGAGCAACCGCGACTCGAGGGTCCATGGCAGCGCAATGACGACGTGTAAATGGGGAAAGAGAGGGCATTTGGTTTGGTCCGAAATGAACTGGATTTAATAACCGGGAGGGAGATGAATCAATTGTTATAGGAATTTTTAAAGCTATTTCATGCTTAAGTGCAAAACACTAGGGGTAAGCGGTTTTAGGCTCAGTACAAGTTCTACCTAAAATTTGAAATCTATCCGTTGAAACAGATTCCTCATTTTTTGAAACCTAAAACCTATCCTGCATACCTTAGAACCTAGAACCTACCCTATCATAGGTTCTAGGGTCAGAACCTAAGGTTGGCTCCAGAGTCTATCCAAGTTCCATTTATATTAGATTGTAATGAATTAAAACATTTAATGATCACAATTTGATGCTATAATTCACTGATCATAACCTATACTTAAATACATAAAAAATATGAACATAAATAGAATAAAAATCTCAGTCATAAAATGAAAGTTCATACTAATGCTTTTAAATTATATATTCATCACCGAACGGTATGAAATATTGTAGAATCGCGCAAAAACATGGACTAAGAAAAACATTAAAAGTTGCTATAGATTCTAAGTTACAAATTACAGGTTTCAAATTTCGAGTTCTTCCCGAAACCATGCTCACCCCTAAAAGAAGATGAAACCGTTTATATGGATTCGGCCTTTTCACTTGGCCTACTCCACTCACCCTCCTCTCACGGTGTAAAAAAAAAGGTCGGAATCCACCAGTGCAGCCATACCTTCAGTCAACGCGCAGGTACTCATCCGACCAAAAAAAAAAAAGGGATATGTGTAACACAAGTCCTAAAACTTACAAGAAAAGTGCAATTGAGTCCTAAAACTTACAAAAAGTGCAATCGAGTCCTAAAACTTGTCAACTTGGTTCAATTCGGTCCTAAAGTTAACACCGTTAGATTTACTAACGGAAAATCTTGCCGACGTGGCGGTCACGTGGCATTTTAAATGATTTTTTATTATACACGTGGCTTTTAACATTATTTTTATTCTTGTTTAAATTAGATTTAAAAACAGAAAAGGAAAAGCTAAATTTATTTTAAAAAACAAAACTGTGCAAAAAAAAAAAAAAGCACCGGTGGTGCTTCCGACGCCGCCCATCGCCGGAGTGGCCGGCGACGGTCGCCGGCCCTGGGCGGGGTGGCCGGCCCTCGCCCGGCGAGGCCTCGCCGGCCCCGGCGAGGGCCACCACCCGCCCGGGTCGGGCGAGGAAGCCCGATCCGGGCACGCCGCCCTCACGGCCGGGCGACCATCGCCCGCCCGGGCGAGGCCTCGCCTGGTCCTCGCCCGGGGTCGGCGATGCTCGCCCAGATCTGGCGTCCCCGACGCGGATCGGGTGGAGTTGTCGGTGGCGGCCGGGCGACGACGGTAGCGGCCAGCCCCCGGTCCAGGTGCGGCGGCGCGACGGAACCCCGCCCTCCGGAACCCACTCACTCGATCGGATACGGACGGGGGGCGGCGAGGCCCGCCCGGGGCGGCGAGGCCTCGCCGGCGAGGCCCGCCACCCCGCCAGGGGCGGCGACCATCGCCGGCCACTCCGACGATGGGCGGGCGGGCCTCTGCGCTGCGGCGAAATGCCCGTGCCATTTTCTTTTTTTTTTTTGTTTTGTTTTTAAATAAATTTTAGTTTTTCATTTTAAGATTTTAAATCTAATTTTTAAAAATTTTGAATAAAAAATAATTTAAAAAAGCCACATGTATAATAAAAATCATTTATAATATGACGTCGCCGCGCGTCGGCATTTTCCGTCGAAATCTAACTGGTGTTAACTTTTGTGACCGACCGAACCAAGCCGATGTTTTGGTGACTCGACGACTTTTTGTAAGTTTTTGGTGACTAATCGCACTTTTCTCAGAAGTTTTGAGGACTCATGGTTGACATATCCCAAAAAAAAAAAGGCCCGGACTCAAGGGACATTGAACCGGAAGATGAAGAAGATACACGTGAACCGGACCGCCCTTCTCTGATCAGAGCAAAACCAATTTCAGACCGGTTCGGAGCGGCGCCGGCTTTGATGTCTTTCTTCACCAAGCGCCTCGTACGGAACGAGAACCTGCGTGCAACTCCATCGATCAACCGTGCGTACCACTCTTCTTTTGATGCCTGCGCCGAGCTGATCGACGCTTGCGCTCGTAATCGAGCACTTCGCTCGGGCAAGGCCCTTCACGCCCATCTGATCGTGACGGGTCTTTGTGCTTCCGCTCACATTGCCTCCAAAGTCATCGGCTTCTACACCGACTGTGGGAGCACGGTCGATGCCCGACGCGTGTTCGATGAAATTCCTGAGACAGATGCTCGCCGCTGGGCCGTCCTCCTCGGTGCCTTTGCTCGGCGTGGATACCATCAGGAGGCTTTGCATGCGTTCCTCGAGATGCGGAGGGAGGGGATGGAGCCCAACGAGTTCGTGTTTCCCAGTATCCTCAAAGTCTGTGGGCAGCTCTCGGATCGGCGGGCCGGAGAGAATGTGCACGCTTTGGTTCTGAAACTTTCGGTTGAAGACGACTTGTTCGTCAATTCCGCGTTGATTGATATGTACTCGAAATGTGGGCACGTCGAGAAAGCGCGCGCAGTATTTGATATGATGGCAGAGAAAGATTTGGTCACATTCAATGCCATGGTTTCAGGTTATGCTCAAAACGGCTTTGCAAAAAAGGCAATTGGATTGGTAGAGAAGATGAAGTTTTGGGGTCTGAAGCCAGATGTTGTGACCTGGAATTCATTGATTAATGGGTTTTCACAGAAGGGCGATCCTCTGGCTGTTCGAGACCTGCTCAAGTCAATGAGCTCTGCTGGTATTGAGCCGGATGTGGTGTCTTGGACTTCTATTATATCTGGACTTGTGCAGAGTTTCAAAAACGAAGATGCTTTTAAGACATTCAAGGAGATGATGGCTTGCGGGGTTTACCCCAATTCGGCCACCATTAGTAGTCTCTTGCCTGCTTGTGCTACATCTGCCAATGTGAGGCTTGGGAAGAAAATGCATGGTTATGCAGTTGTGCTTGGAGTGGAGAATGATATCTTTGTGAAAAGCGCTCTTCTTGACATGTATGCAAAATGCGGTCTTATAACTGAAGCTAAGTTGTTATTCTCTGACATGTCTGAAAAGAACACAGTCTCTTGGAATTCCATGATCTTTGGGTTGGCCAGCCATGGTTATTGTGACGAAGCAATTGAAACTTTCGCTCAGATGGAGAAGGAAGATAGTAAGAGGGTCGATCACCTGACCTTCACGGCAGCTCTCACTGCTTGTAGTCATGGAGGTATGATTGAACTTGGACAGAGTTTGTTCCACAAGATGCAGGAAGCTTACAAGATAGCACCAAGGCTCGAACATTATGCTTGCATGGTGGATCTTCTTGGTAGAGCTGGAAAACTATCGGAAGCTTATGACTTTATTGAGGCAATGCCTGTGGAACCTGATTTGTTCGTATGGGGAGCCCTACTAGGGGCATGTAGGAACCACAGGAACTTGGAACTTGCAGAAATAGCAGCTCAGCATCTTTCAAGGCTTGAGCCTGGAAATGCAGGGAATAATATGTTGCTGTCTGAATTATATGCCAATGCCCGTAATAATTGGAATGCAAGGTTAAGAATGAAAAGAAGAAAACTGATGAAGTTTCTTGGTTCTAGTTGGATAGCCGGCTGATGCTCAGACACAGCTTGAGTGAATGCTATTATGTTATCTCCATCCTGAGAATGAAAAAGTTTACTCTTGCACATTATAGCAGGTGCAATTACAATCACAATCAGTTACAACTACATTGTTACAACTCAGTACATGACTACTGTGGAAGAATCAGATGATGAGCAGAGATAATTGGTGATTCCATTGGATGGTTCAGATCAAGAGCAACCATTTGAATGAGGAGATCAGGAAACTGGGAACTTGCCAAGAGAAAAGATAGATCTATTGCAGTGGGAGCCACATTTCTTGTATCTATCTCAAAATCCTAGTCAACACCATCGACTGGTGACGAGTATTGACATGCCCTGCGGGGTTGGTGAAGGAAGGATTGGCATTGAGCCATGTCTTATGGTTTGATAGGAGTGTAAATGTGGAACCTGTATGATTAGACAAGCAGCATGCTTGTTTCTCATTGCCTGAGAAGTTAAAACGCATCTTATTACAATTACCATGAAAATTGCAACAAATGGGCCAAATAAGAGAAATATTTTTGTGTCCAATTCTCCAAACCCTATTTTAAGCCCATGAAGATACTCCTCCGGGCACTTTCCTTAGCCACTATCTCATTTTTGCTGCAGCTGTAAAAGAAGAGAAAGAGAAGAAAGAAGAGAGGAGGGTACGAGAAAAGAAAGAAACCAAGAGAGAGAGGAAGGGTTTTGGTTCATCAAGCCATGGACAACTGGACACACTGAATCAACGTCATTTCAAAGTGCTTGGTAAGAATTCCGAGTCTTGATTTCTTTAATCGAAGAGAAATTCTTAGCACAGATGTAATTTCGGATTGTCTTGAATTTTGAGGTGCTGGGTTGGTTCTCAAGGTTGGTGAATTGCGAAATCATTTTATAAAGAAATTTTGGCGTGCTGTGGATGCGAAGAATTTTATAGAAGTTGATTTGGGTGTACAGTCTAGTCAGAGTGAAATTTTGAAGTTTCTTGCACATTATTGAAACCAAATTCGAAGTACTATGTTCAGCATCAGCTTTTGCCCATCTGCTGCCATCTTTTAATGTGTCTAGTTAACTTACCAATGACTCTGGACCCACTTGAGACAAGCATCAGTAGAGTTCAAACGAATGCTTTTAAATTCTGGGCGCAAGCCATGCAGTATTGCAGTACAGCAGTAGCAGACAACAGTAGTTAATACTGCTTTGGGCAAGCTTTTTGTTAGTTGTTGGAGTGGCTTTGTCACCAAATAAACTTACTTTTGTCGAACCTTAAATAAGGTTGTTATTTCCTTGATTTCATGCATTTGTCACTTAATTGATAAGATTTGCCGACCAAAAAAATTGATAAGAATTAGAGTTTTCTTCACTTGAGCTAGTTCGCATTTTCAGGTGAGTGATGCTTATCTTTTCAAGGATTTGTGAACTCATGTCCTGAAAATAATAGAAAAGAGACATCACATGATATGATTTCTGTAAAAAAGAGAAAGAAATGTGGTATTTAGAGCATATTTTGTTGAATCAAGCTAGAAGATCATACCCTTTTGGCTATTTGAAATGGCATAGTAAAGCATTTCTTGAAATTAGTTGATTTTTTGTAAACTGGTTTGAGAAATGCTATATAAAACATATGTTGCTTGATAAATTGAACTAGGAAAGGTTATGGTTTTCATTTGTGTCCAGATTATAAAATGATTTTTAGATCCGTTTTGTGAGTTGTCGGAAAATGAGTTTGTGGTTTTATGCCTATTGTTGCTATGTGCCAAATCCATTGAGGGGTTGTGTATGCATAATGTCTCCAGACGCCCAATTTGGGCAAGGCACCAACTGATATAAGTGAAGACTCACGCGAAGGGAGAAATTTTGATAGTCCTTGTCACAAAATGTTAGACGTGACCATAGTTTGATAGTGAACGTTATATTAATAGATGGACTCGGTCAAACTTGCTTTAATATTGTTGCTCAAATAAATGTTTTTGAAGGGATAACTCATCTTTGATCTTGTACGTGTTGTATATACTAGATTTGGATAAATATATTTGGATGCCATTTGTATATGTGTAAAATAATTGCTCAATTTGCTTATCAGAGATTTAGACTACTCACCAGGCAATGATTTGCTCATACCATTCATATCAGTTCTTTTCAACTTTTATAGCTACGACATATCAGAAGAAAGCACTACCAGTGGCGATTTCTGAGAGCTGAATTTTGATATAAGTTTAGATAATTTTTTAGTCGCTGGAGATGTATATATTCTATTTTGTGGAATTTAAATCTCTAAACCTTTAACTAGCTTCTTGTTTTGTCAATTTTCCACATATGGTTATGTATATGATGCTGCTGCATCCTTCAGAATGGAGAACGGACGTGTCATTTTCCCTATACTTGAAGAGTTGGGGTGTGACGAAAATGATCGACAATATGGCAAGATCAAAGCAGACGACTGATACCGAAGATCTGAAGCCATGTTAAATTAGAAGCATGTCTGTAAAACTAGCTAGAGTCAAACAACTGAACAATTGTCCAATTTCACTCTTCACCGGCTACAGGATTCTATACTTCCCTCAATTTCTTTGGCCTGCTTCACAATAAGAGTTCCAGCAGGCGGCTCCTCTTGGGACTTCATTATTCCCCTTCTGAAACAATAATCACCAATGAGAATGCTTGCATGGCAATAATGCTGGAAAGGAGGTATAAAGAATCTAAGAGAAGCTCTTCCACTCGATAGAAGTCTGAACAGCTTTGATAGGTAATCTGCCTCGACATCATGGTTCAGCTCACAGCCCCTCCTATTGCACTTTTGCTGCTTGCACAATGAAATGACCTCTGACGGAAAATGACAAGATCAGCGTGTTAGTATGTTAGTGAGAGAGCACCACATTTATAAGTTCTCAAGCCACCCGGTTCCAGTCCAATGTCTCTAGCATTGGCGCAAGATGCAATATTTCTCAACAAAACCCAGTCACCAAAAGGTAAGAGAAGTGTCTATTGAATAGATGTAGGCTAGTTCCATTATCCTTAACATGCTTGTTCAGACTGATGTGGAACCAGCTCATTCCACAATTAAGCTAGGTTGGAGTAGAAATCTTTATGCAAGATTGAGGGGGGTCGGACCATACAGCTTCTTGCTTTTCTCCTACAGAGTAAACTAGTGAAGGTACTAAAGTAAATTCGACCTATAGCATCATTCTCAGTAAAACATTCTGAAGCTCACAATAAGGTCAAACAGAATAAGAGTATAAGATAACAGTAAATGCTGACATTTTTGTGAACATGATAGCAGCTTCCTCTATACAAGAAGCACTTTTATGAACAGTCTAAACTAGGGAATCAGTTTAAGCAGGAATAGCGCAAGTTGACAAGGCCGGAAGAATCTATTGAGGTTCGTAGCATAGCGAACCATGCATTCCACCGCCATACACTGATATATCGTAGCAACATTTAGAAGAACTTCCATAATCTTTTTTGGCCAGAATAAAGACTACCTCGGTACATAAATTACTTTTTTCGAGAAGGATTGAAGCAAGTACCAAAATTTCCATAATCAAATAATTCCACGCGACTTCAGATGAGGAGGCGTCATCTACTAACCTAAAATGCCAAAAATAGTAGAATGATGAGAGTTGCATCACAATTCAATTCTCTGCTCTAAGCTTTTAACGAGCGAACAAGCAAAAGCCACGATGCCAATTCATCATTGATGTCTTATCTGTATCCGCCGGTCCTCCATCACTCATACAATATGAATTAGAGGCTTACACAGGCCACTGTGGCCCGGCTTCCTCTTTCTCTATAGAACCAAAAGAGATCCAACTTTTCCCAACTTGCCAAAGGATATTTCTCGACTCATTTCTAACCCACAAAATTTCACTCCACTCCAAAGGGGAGTCGCAGTTGAATATAAACAGTGACAAACGGAGGCAACGGCCCTAAACGTGTATAAGTTACTTCAAGCAATGGCAAAAACAATGAACACTTGTTAATGGAAAAGAATGGCAAGTTCCACTTCTTTGTAAACAAAGCAGTGTAATCACCCTGCAAAACAGAGCTAGCAGATGCGCCACGATCATAAACAATGTTAAAATTCGATGGTACAGGGAATAGCTGATGAGACAAAGAAGCTCACCTCAACCCAACAGTGCTATGTAATTCAGGAATACAATCACTTATCATTAGAACCGGAGTTCGGATATGATACTAGCGATCCACATCTATTCCCCGACCAGTCCATCTGCGGTAACATGTACGGGTTCGACTGAAACCCCTGCGAATTTCCCATCTGCATCCCCATATGCCCATATACAGGCATCGGCATATGAGAGGGCACGCCATATGGCATCGGCATCGGCATCGGCGTGTGCCCGTTCGCATGCCCACCTCCGCCTCCAGGGCTCTCGTGCAAGCTCTGTGGCACAGGGGTGGACGCGAAGAGCGGATCCGATGCGGACGGACCCTCGCTGGACAGCCCCTGCATCCTCTTCAAATAAAGCCTGTACTTCTGCAAGTGACTGGCGACGTTCTCGCGGGTCAATCCCTCGACGTTCATCAGCTGCATTATCGTCTTGGGCACCGCGTTCTTAATCCCTAGGTGCGCGACCACCTCCACGAACCGCTTGTGCAATTGAGGCGTCCAGACCAACCGCGGCCTCTTCATCGCCTTGGCCGACGGATCCTCCACCGAATTGTCCGTCCTCATCGCCGAATCCGCCTCCTCGGCGGAGTCGATCTTCCTCATCTTCCTGGAATCGGACCCGTCCCCGTCCCCATCCCCATCCCCATCCGCGTCCGCGTCCTCCGCGACCGCCGCGTCGCGATCCTCCACGAAGGACTTGAACTCGTTGTTCGACGAGAACCCCTGGGACAGCGTCCGGTGTCCGCGCAGCCCCGCCAGCGTGCTCTCCAACGCGCGGTTGACGTCGTGGAGGGTCCTGGACGGCTCCGGCGCGATGCTGAACGCGGACGCCAGCTCCGGCGAGATCAGCGCCTGCGAGAGCGGCGCCAGGTCATCGGCGCTCGGGAGGCCGGCCTCCCACTCGGCGACCCGATCGTCGCCGCCTCCGTCGACGTCGACGCCGCCGCCGCCATACTCGCTCATCCTCACCTCCTCCCCATATCCACCGTCGTCGCCCCCACCGCTAGGGTCACAGGGCAGCTCGGAGCTCCGTGATTGAACCGGAAATGGCGGAAAACCCGACCCGAAACTGCGGATGCTCCGGAGATCGTCCGGCTCCCGAGATCCGATGGAGAGAGAGAGAGAGCTGATCGAAATGGAGAGGCGTAAAAGGGGAAAGATATTTCGTGCGCAAAAAGGGCGAGAGAATTTCAGAAAGTTCATTAAAAAATAATTAAATTTCGCCCTTTTTGGAGGAAAAAGTGCAATATCTGATTCCAGATCAGTACTCCCCTCCGTGCCGACGTGGACGACTGGCGCGGATACTTTAGATCCTTCCCCGGCCCCCTTCCCCACTCGCGCACGCACTCGCTCCGGTCGCCGTCCACGTGTCCCGCGATCCGATCGGATCGCGCCACGTAGGCGGCCGGATCGGGCGCCCAATGCCGGGGTCGCCCCAGAGGGCGTACGAGGGGGGCATCTTAAAGTCGCGTGCCATTCGCTGCGGGTGGCCACGTCGGCGGAGCGCGTTGCGCTTTTGGAGGGCTTTTTGGGTAATTCGGGAATTGTATTTTAGTTTTGTGTTTTGATTGGTGCGGCGGTTCGGCCAATGGGGTAGGGGGATGTTGGTGTACAGCTGGTTCGGGGTTCGTGGTACGTGGGAGGTTCTAGAGAAAGCGAGGAACACGTGTGGAGTTGCCGGATTAAAAAAATATAAAAGCATGTCAACCCCTATCCATTCCAAGGGCGTGTTTGATTCGGTGAAGGATGAACCAATGAGATGATTTTTTTTTTTTTACAATTTTCATGTGTTTAGTTCACTAAAAATGAATAATCGATGGGAAATTTTTCAAAGGAGAATAATCATGCATGGAATTTAAAAAAAAAAAAAATCTCGAGCTTATTTTCTTCTTTTAAATTGTTTCATCTTCCCTTTGGATTTTAATTCCTACCATTGGCCCGTTGTATATATACACTCAATTTTGTTATTAAGGATGCATTTGGTAATGTTTCTATCCTTAGAAACTGTTTTTTTTCGAAAACACTTTTTTTCTATTTCTATTTTCAGGAATAGTTTGAGTATTTTAAGATATTTGGTAACTATATAAAAAAATTCCCGAAATATAAATACCTTTGATACGACCCCAAATTTTTTTGTGACTTAAAATTTCTTTTAATTTATTAATAATTTTATTTTTTTTTTTTTTTTTTTCTTTTTCTTTTTCTTCTCTTTCCTCCAGCCGATCAACCTTAGCAAGGTCGTCGACCTCAAGAGAGGCTTGTTAGCCATCGGCGAGGTCTCCTCGAGCCTCGCCATCTTGGCCTTGCCCAAATCTAGCGAGTCCGAGCCTCGCCCCACCACCGTGAGGCCAGGCGACACCGACATTGCGATGCCAGACAAGGCACGAGGGGGCCTCGCTAATGGCCAGCGAGCTCGAGGTAACTCGCCGAGGCTAGCAACTTGCTAGGAGAAGAAAAAGGAAGAGAAAAAGAAAGGGAAAAAAAAAAATTGTTTTTTTGAGTTGTTCCCAAAAAAAAAATAATTTATTTCAAATATATTTCCGAAAACAAAAACTTACTAAACACATTTATGTTCAATTTTTGTTTTAGGGAATAAAAGAACAGAAACACTTATTCCCTCAAGTGTTACCAAACTCTCTTTAAATCATTGATTGGTCACATGAATTTTTAGGAAAACATTCAAATTGCAACTTGAAATGTCCTTATTTTTTCAAATAAAGATTTGAAGTGAACTTTATATCAAATAAAACCATTTTAAAAAAGAATCTGATCTAACTGGCTAGTTAAGGGTATTTTCGTCCTATATATTTTTATATTTCTTTCCTTTTTTATTTCTTTTTCTTGTTTCTATTTTTTCCATAAAAATGATAAACTAAAAAAAATAAACATTAAAAAGAAAAAGAAAACATAAATAAATAAATAAATAAACAAATAAATAAATAAATAAATAAATAAATAAATAAATAAATAAATAAATAAACTTAACCATTGCCCTATCAACGATGGGGTGTCAACCATGGCTAGCAAGTTGGTGGCACCTCGACAAGGCTTGGGGCCCTTTGTCCAGATTTGGGAGAGGGCCGCCCTCTCTTGATTTTGGTGAGGAGACCTCAACTTTGGCCGTGGGGTTACCTAGGATAACCCTAATAATAATAATAATAAAATTAAAAAATATTAAAATATCATTAAAAATTATCAACGTTAGTCTTTGGCCTACCACGTAGAGACGATTGATGTTCACATTAACGGTTTCCAGTCAAAATTGATCTAATACAATTGATTCTCAATTGATAAATTTGAAATGTTTATAATTAAATTAGCAAAATAGCAATAAATTTCTGTTTTAGAACAATTTTCACAGCTTCACTAGGAAGATATGGAAAATTTGCAAGCAGCTTCAAGCCTCTAAACAATCTCAACCCTAAGTTTTGGAATTTGGTAACACAATTTGAAGGACTTTTAGTGCAAAATCTTGCTTTGCAGTTGCTCAAGGCTTAAGACATAGTCCCAATCCAATCCTCTACGATGAGAAGAAGACGACTCGATCGTGGCTAAGAAGCTTCGCGGAGGAGGTGGAGGGATGCCGGCGTAGCTCCCGCCGAGGGGGTGGTGGTGGGTGGGGTGTGGTGTTGAAACACCGGCGAGGCTTCGCTAGGATAAATGCATGGGGGAATGCGTGTGCTCGAAACCGCCGGCACTGGGCTCGTCCGTCCTCGTAACAGCCTCTCTCGGAAAGCCCAAGCTTCCCTTTGGACCGCAAGCGAAAGCTTTTCGGAGGGCCCAAATGCGCCGTGCGATGCCGTATCCTCGACCGCTGCTGCGACCTCGTGTTCCCGTGCATCCCGATAAGAAGTTGCAGACTAGCAGATGTGCCATGGCCACGTCTCTCTTCTTTCCATCTTCTTCCTCACCCCACATCTCCATTCTCAAGACGAAACCCTTCGCGCTTCCTCTCAAAAGCGCCGCTCTCTCTTTGCCCGCGGCCTCTTCGCTCTCTGCATCTTCCCAAAGAACCGTCGGAGGTGGCTCGTCTCTCAGAGCGTCGGAGCGAAACCCCAGAGCCGGAAGCTGGAGACTCCGCGCCGCTGCTGAGGATGCCCTCGAGAGTTCGGAGCAGATAGTGTCGTCCGGCGGCGTCGGCGGCGACGACGGCGTGTCCACCGTCGTCTCGGTCCTGCTTCTCATCGCCTTCGTCGGTCTCTCCATTCTCACAATCGGGGTAATTCTAACGCAGGCTTTCGCCCCGATGCTTCATTTTCCATGTTCCGGGTCTTTGTTTGGGTCGCGCGCGCGTGCAGGAACTTCGCTCAAGTCGAGATTTTTCTGACGCGGGTCTGTTGTTGAATTGGCTGGGGCGGGTGGGTTCGGTTCTGTTCTTGGGAACAGGTGACCTACATAGCGGTGACGGATTTCCTGCAGAAGAGGGAGAGGGAGAAGTTCGAGAAGGAAGAGGCGGGGAAGAAGAAGAAAGGCGGGAAGAAGGGGAGGGTCAGGGCGAGGGCGGGTCCGAGAGGGTTCGGCCAGAGGATCGACGAGGACGAGGACGACTGATTGATGAAAGAGGATTGGCGCTTGCTTAGCAGCTTGCATCGGTAGACTGTCGTCGTTCATTCCGCGATTGCTTGTTTTGCGAGTACGTTAGAGCTTCTCTCTCTCCCTCTCTCGCCGTGTTATCTTTCCTTCTTCGTTGGACTTCTACCTGGGTGTGTGAATTTGGGCCGATCTTTAGTTGAAAGGCCGCCGGCAATTGAAGGCTTCCTTCTTCGGTCGGTGACCGTGAATGAATCCTTTGCTCGAGACAGTGTCGAGTATAAATCCTCGGACTGTACAAATGGTCCTGTAATTTCAAAATTTGGGAACAGCAGTTCGATCGCACGGCTGCGCTGCAGTTTGACCTGTCAGTGCGATGTTAATTTTATAGCCCCGCCCTCCACCGTCCGCGAACGGTCTAGATGAGAGGGGAGTAGTCTTTTGCGTGCATTCGATTTATGTGAGCTCAGTTAAATAGGCCATCGAGCCACGTGGGTTCATGTAAATCTTATCGAATCTAAGTATCTATTTGCTAAATTATTTTTGGACCATTCGTTGTTTAAATAACAAAAATCTAATCTATTTCCGGAAAATGTTTTCCATAGAGCGAAAACAATAGGTTTACATTGGAGATATGACTTTGTCTTATGATAGAAAAGAAATCACTTTTCTTGAATCACTAAACAAAAAACAATTAAACCATTATTTTGAATGATTTTCATAAAAAATATTTTCTTTTATCAAGAAGTTTTCAACGAAACAACGGTGTATTTGTTTGAGTAAAAGAATTTTCGAGAATTAGTTTTATAGACTTTCACGCGTTTGGATTGTTGAAAATGATTGATTATTGGAAAGTCATTTGAAGTCAAATGAAACATTCATGCTTAAAAAAAAAATGAATTCCCTAACTTAGAAAGAGAAAAGCATTTTCCTTTATTATGAAATTTTCCTGAAATGAACACACTTTAAGGACGCAACAATGAGGAGTAACAAGGGACTTCCAGTCAGGGTTGGACATACGAGACAAGCTAAAGAAAGCACATATCTTTGTCCCTTAGAATTTATTTCAAAGTAGGAAAAAAAGGATGTTGGATTACGCATGTGACAAATTTTATTTTGACCAGATGACATATTAGACGAAATAAATTAGACAGTATATAAACAAATACATATAAGTCAAACTTGTAGAGATAAGACCCAGATGCAATTACTTTGATTCTCTTAATTGGTTAAATTTGATAATGCAAATCTGAAAGTAACATTTCTTAAGTAGCACAACTTCATAGCTTCCCTTGCGTTTCACGAAGAAACTAAGATTCTAAATTATATATTGACAAAAGAAAATGATAGTTTTTCCTCATTGGAAAATAAAGTAAAATTTTCTTAGAAAACCTTAGGTTGGCCACGTTCTCGTTGCATTGTCGAAATCTCAAATGTCTAGCAACATACGTGGCAGATGAAAGTTTTAAAATACTCTTATAAACAATCGAGAGTATAGACAATCGGAGAAAAGAAGCTTGTAGCATCCATGGACTCAAAAAAGCTTTAAAAAACCGAAAAAGGTGACGAAGTTGTAAATAAATAAATAAAAATTCAACTCGGACACGTCTCCGACTAATTAAAAAAAAAAAACTTTTGTTTATCCCAAAAAACAAAAAACAAAAAACAAAATGCAGAACTTATACTTGGGACATCATGAGATGTGCAAAAAACTACTGCACATGAAAATCCTGCATGAAGACAACTCATGTCACGTCTATTGGACTTTTATTTCAACGGATGATAAGGTCAGTGATTTTTATCCTATCTTGCATAATTGAAATGGCTGTGTTGGCATTTAGAATCCACTTATACGAATGGCTAATTATGAATAAGGAATCAATTAAATTACTTGAGCACGGAGCAATGAATGAATGGGTCAAGAGACTCATTTAAAATCCGTTTATCAACCAAATTAAAAATGAGCGTTCTGGGAGAAATTCTCTCTTCTCTATTTAACTTTACAAAAATATATATATATTTTTTATAAAAATTGAAATTATAATTATTTTTGTTTTAATTTTTCTTTTCTTTTTTCTTTTTTCTTTTTTTCTTTTTTCTTTTTTCTTTCTTTTTTTCTTTCTTCTTTTTCCTTTCTTCTTCCCTCCGGTCAGTGTTGGCCGATGGTCGGCGGCAAACCCGGGCAAGTCTTGAGCACGGGTGTCGGGCGAGCTCGAGCTCAGGATCGGCGAGGCGGAGGCCTCACGACGCTGACGTCGGGCGGGCTCGAGCCTCACGGATCAGACGAGTGAGCTTGGCTCGAAGCTCACCTATGGCCGGCCGTGCATGATCGTCGTCGCGACGGCCAGGCCAAAGAAAAGAAGAAAAACAAAAAAAATGAAAAATGAAAAATTATATTTAAAAAATACAAAAATAATTAAAAATTTAATTTTTAAATTATTTTTAAAATAATTATTTTAAAAATTATAAAAATTGTCCATTAAATTTGTGTTGTATAAAACTATTTTTAGTAATACCATTTTTTAAAACATATATATATAAGAAATAAGCTTTTTTAAGTTTACTTAAATTGGTCGGAGTATGAGTTGGAAAATTTACATTAAACACAAATGAATCATAAATGGGTTAATGGGTCAATTTGGATCGAACCAAACCATTACGACACATAGGCCACCCGTTTAGTTTACTTATTATATTGGTGACACAAAAAGGCACCTTATCCTAATTAAATAGCCAAACTAGGGGGTAAAAGGATAAACATATAAGTACAAAGATGATTCTCTTTTTGTACAGGCGCAAAACTTCTTACATGTCCAAGAAGATCCATTGAATCCGTCTGATAAAAGCCAGTATTCTTCTTGCCGCTTATTATCTCCAGAAGCAGCACTCCCCCGAAGCTAAACACATCCGACTTTACGGAGATGACTCCCTCAAGGCATACTCCGGAGACATATAACCACTAGATATCAATCAATGGGGTCGGGTTCTTTAATTACCACAAGGGACTCCATAGAGCAACCCAAATTAAATCTTTCTTAAGAAAATGTATAGTCAACGAAAGGTTTGATAAATGCTTCATTAGGCCAAATAATGCACTTACTATGTTCCCACAATTCAATTTGTGTTTGCCTCAGACTCATTTCCACCAAACATCTTTCTTTCTTCCGAAATCTGACTATCTTGGGGTTCATTTCACTATCAATAGAATGTTGCTAGCTTTGAGGTCTCTGTGGACAATGCGCAATCTAGAGTGTTGATGAAGATAAATAAGCCCTTGAGCAATTCCTTCAATAATGTGCACGCTTTTCCCAATTTAGGAGACGTCGTTTTGCTTGATCTGTTCCAATTTGATATTACTAAGACATTATTTTGAATGAATTAACATAGGAAGTTAAATTGAGACACGGAGTATATTCCTGAGGGAGCAAAACAGTATACCAAAGAGGAAGGAATCTAAGCTTTTGTTGGGCATATATTCGTAGATTAGAATCTTTTCATCTCGCTCTAAGCAGCAGCCCAGGAGTCTAACAAGGTTCTTGTGTTGTAGCTTGGCTATAAGCATTGTTTCATTTCTCAACTCTAACATCCCCTGAGCAGACTTCTTGGAGAGCCTCTTCACCGCTACATGTTTTCCGTTCAGTAATTTACCCTGGAGAGAATCCACTTGCATATTATTTACCAATGCAAACTTGCCATTTTGAAATGGAATTTGCAAGACAATAAAAGTTACTACCTTGTAAACTGGTCCAAAACCTCCTTCTCCTAGCTTGTTTGAATTCGAGAAGTTTTGCGTCGCTGCAGTTACACTTGAAAAGCTAAACAAAGGCAACAAGGCATCCTTCATATTCTTTTCATTTCCAATTCCTTTTCAGAAGTTTCATTTGTCCTTGCAGCAACGCTCATATCGACATCGAACAGTAAAATGTCCTGAGTCGGCCCCATTTTAGCTGTTCATCAAAGGCACATTATTATTCAGACCTTGAGAGACCTCAAAACATAAAAATTAAAAATTAAAAAAATTAAAAAAAAAAAAAAAGGAGAAAAAAGATCAGAAGACTTGCCCTTCCTTTTCTTTTTCAATTGGCAACCCATGTAGGTGGCTAGGAAGAAAGCAACAAGAGGAACAGCAGAAGCTAGGGCTATCTTCAGTGTTTTGTTAATCCCTGAAAACATGCATTTGAAGAAAGTAGAAGTCTTCTGCAGAAAAATAATATAATATGTCAACAGGATTAGAATAATGCCTCTACCTCTGGAGTTTCGGAGCTCAGATGCGGCAAGTTTGATGTATATCGTTTTGCCATCAGGATCACGTCCAGAGAGTTGCCTTAGATTAAAGAGGTCTCCATGCCACAGCAAACACCCGCCACTGCCACTATAAGCATATGCAGTGCAAGAACAATCACCTGAGCAGGCTGATACACATGCTTCGGTGGATATTCTGTCCGAGGTATTGTAATACGTCGGAAGTCTCACGTGGTCCATCCTGAGGAATCCATCCTTATCACCATTTCCATATCCCTTTTGCTCACACTGCAATGGTGTTCTCCTCGCACAACCTGCAGATGTATCATCCTGTGGCCACTTCTCTGGATCCGAGGGCCTAAATCCATCTAAGCAGGCACAACAAGAAGAAGTATAGTCTCCCAATCTGCTGAATGAACCACAGAACTCGTAGACATCACATGGGTTCTGTGGTTGAGACCAAAACAGATTCCAAGCCTTCGAACTCTCTTCCCAGCTGAGATGTTCAATCTTCCCAGACAGGTCCATAACTAATATTACACTTACATTAAACGAACTATAAATCGAATATGTGAAATAAACCTCATTGGGATTGTTAATGAAGCTGCGATTGAAAATATAGTTTAATCTCGTCTCAGAAACAAGTGAAAATACTTTTGCATCTCTATCCCAAGGCCCACTAGTCCAATATTTCTCACTACCTTTAAGAATAACGAACTCATCTGAGCTTTCGGAATCTAATCTCAGGAGAAATCCCCGGGGCTAGGGTCCGTGGCGTTCTTCCACGACGTCAGCGCCCATACCTTTTAGTCTCTCTGCTGTATCCAAGCTTCATTCCAGGCAGAAAAGTATCCGAAGGATCATCAAAACTCTGCCACAGAATTGCTTCCGAGCTCTCCTTCCTCAATACAAAATTCCCCGAATCCAACAGCGTTGCGCTGACATTGCCTCTGACGGAATGATTGCTCAACTTGTAGGTCATTTTGCCATCCAGGATCACAAGATTGGCTCTGTCTATGGCAAGAGCAGGAGCGGAGGTGGTGAGAGGCAGATCTCTGTTACCCACCCAGACAACGGTTCTTTCCTCAATCTTCTTGTACCATATTCCGAGGTACGTATAAGAAGATTTTCCTGGGGAAAAGAAACCCAACTCAAATACCCCACCAGAAGATACTAGAGTGTCTGAGCCTGTGAGACTGTGTCCCACTGAAATCGTGCTCATTTCAGCAGCATAAACGACAGAGAATCGAATGCAATGGCACGAGAACATCAACAGGGACAGGAGGGCCAGTTTCACAGTCGGCACATTCGTGTTGCTGGGTGAATCCATTGAACTGCTAGCAGTTCAGGTTGATAATGGTTCTGGCAATTGCCGAAGAAACAAAAAGGATATTTCTTCTGGTTACAATTCCATGGGAAGTGATAAATTATAGGAGGGAGACGTGCAGAGACTTGGCAACTCTCGAAGTCTCGGCACCCGAAGTACTGTAGCGACAAGTCAACGGATTCACTCACGAAGTTACGTCCCACGAATAATTGTCTTCTACCGAGGAGACAATGGATGCAGGCACAAGCCTAAATTTATATTATCACATAGTGAAAGGTATCGGTCGATGTGGACGTGCCGCAGTGGTTTTCGGGCATGACTAGAAATCCTGTATGCTCTGCCCGCGCGATGTGGAGTGCCGCAGTGGTTTTCGGGCATGACTAGCCTCGCCGCAGGTTCGAATCCTGCCGTTCGCGACTTTTATCCTCTTCCTTTTTCTTTTTCTAGGATCATAAGACGAAGGTTCGACAGCTTAATCTGCGGGGACACATTGACGATCAAAAGCAATGTACCGCCGGAGATCCATGGAGTGCCACCGCATATGATCCGCAGTACATACATAGGTGAAAAGAGATCAGAGGAGCTTAAATTTGAGAGCTTGAGGATCGGTTTTCTTCAAAATCAAGGGCTCCAGGTTATGATATGTAAGGCCAACATCCGCGCATGCAATGAGCTCAAAGTCTTTTGTTGGCCAAGAGATTCAACAGCCGGGGCAATATATGCCATTGTGGGTGCGGAGATAAACCTTGACTCAGCGCAAGCTCATACCATAAAACAACACAAAATTTGCAGTGGCGTCCACCTGAAGCACCAGAAAGTACAATTTCAACATAAACTTTTTGGCTTCCGATATTATCCCGTGCCGAATAGATCAATGGGTATAACCTTTAACAACCGCAGAGTGAATTCCGAGTTTGAATTTATGAACAAAACCTGACTCGACATAAATTACAACAAGGGTTTTGTCGAGCCTGCTCATTTGGTACCTAATCATATAGTATCTAAATTAAGTAATTCTATGACAGAAAATATGGTCAATTAAAGAAACATTAGAAATTTGGATATATTTGCGGACATTCCAAATTGGACTTCTGGCGTGGGTTTATAGAAATATTTCTATATACGGTTTCGAATCTTTGGTAGTGGACTTTGACAATGAGTTGATAAACTTGGGTTTCATATATTTAAAAATATATTTGCTGTAATGGGGATGGACTTCTAGTTCTAGAAGCGTCGCCTGAGTGCCTAGTATTCCGTTGTTATTGCCGTGAAGTCTTGAAGTGCCGTCTATTGATTGTTTGGCAGCGGGTGCGTTATTCTTGTTCATGAATTACATCAAAAAAAAAAAATTAGTGCTCAAGCCAATCAAATCTTGTAAGTTCAAGATTTGTGTGTAATTCCTTTATGAGACTAAGAATTATTTCGCTAAGGTTAAACACTACGTGAGTTATTGTGTATAATTAGGCTTGAAGAACATTACAAATTTTTTAGTGACTCGAGTATGTGTTGTAATATCTGTTGTATCGTTTGATGTATAGTAGAATTCATTACTATTTTCTCCATGAATGTAGGTGACTATGATCGAACCACATAAATGTGATGTCCAATTTATTTTCTTCATCATGTCTATTTTATTGTTCGATCGCTTGTTTTCCGCAACCATTGATATTGAAGTCGGGCTTAGTTGAGTTGAAGCGAATCAATAGAGACACAAGGCGGAAAAGTTAGAATCAACGAATTTGATGAGAAGGATTTTGATTTCTGGAAGATGCAGATTAAGGAGCATCTCTATCGAATGAAACTACACTTACCCCTGTCTAGGGAGAAGCCAGAGACGATGGAGCAAGCTAACTAGGAATTGCTAGATAGACAAGTTATGGATGTTATTCGGTTAACGTTGACTCATAACACCGTGTTTAATATTGTGAAGGGGAAAACCACTACGGGCTGATAAAAGCCCTGTCGAATATATACAAGAAGCCCTCTACAATCAACAACAAGGTCTATTTGATGCGATATTTGTTTAACTTGAAGATAAGTGAAAGTGTGTCAGTTGCAAATTATATCAATGAATTCAATGTGATTTTTAATCAATTGAGTTCAGTTGAAATTGACTTTGAAGATGAAGTACGTGATTTAATTATGTTATCCTTATTACCTGATAATTGGAATATTACTATTACTGTCATTAGGAATTCCTCTTGGTCAACGAGTTTGAGGTTTGATTGGGTTTAAGATCTAATTATAAGTGAGGACATTCATAGAAAAGAATATAGCAAACCTGCTTTAGTAGTTGAAAATAGATGAAGAACTAGTCCACGTGTTAACAAGAGTAGTATAAACACGAATAGACGTAGTCAATCTAGGACTAGTGGTGCCGTTTGTTAGAGTTATGGTAAGAAAATGCATCTTTGAAGGAATTGCTTTAAACTGAAAAACAAGAAGGGTGAGGAAATTATAATTGATTCTGCAAATAATGTTGCAACTATACCTATTAGGAATTTGAATGGCACATTCAAGAGTTGAAAAAGAACTTGATTTCTTTTAGTGCCTTGGATTCAGCTAGATGTCGACATATTTCAAAATGCGGAATTCTGAAAGTTGTTTGAGGTGCCTTGGTGATAATGATAGGAATTAAATACAATGATCTGTATAAACTTCAAAGTGAGACGGTGATAGCTTTCGCCATGAAGACATTGGATGCATCTGTTTGAAAGCCTGAATTATGGCATATATGCATTTGAGGCACATTAGTAAAAGAAGCCTGAAAGTTTTAAGTAAAAGAAATATGTTGTGTGGTTATGTTGCTAATGAACTGAAAATGCAATTCAATGCGATTGTCAAAGAAACCATAGAAATTGCAAAATTAATTCACTTGGCTATTTACAAGTTGTTGTAGTTTCCTTCGAGAAAAAGTGCTAGATTTATGCTGACGATCGTTGATGACTACCCAAGGAAGACATGGGTGTTTGCACTAAGGCGCAAATTTAATGTTGTTGTCAGGATTAGGGAGTTAAGAGCTTTGATCGAAAAGGAGATTGGTAAGATGATCAAACAAGTGCAAACTAAATTCTTGGAGCTGTTAAACAAGTTCTGCATGAAAGATGACATAGTGAAACACTACACTAGTGCCAATGAACCATAACATGTTGCGGAATTGATGAACAAAACATTACTAGAGACAGCTCATAAAATACTCTCTAGTGCTGGTATGGTTAGTAGATTCCTAACGGATGCGTTTAGTACGACAAGCTACCTAAAGAATAGATCTCCATCGACTACGATTGGATGTCAAACTCCCAAAGAAGTGTGATTAAGTAACATTGCTCATTTTTTAGTTCTTAAAATATTCGATTGCCCATGTTATGTTCAAGTTAGTGATGGTAAGTTTGATAGAAGGGTAAGAAAGTGCATGTTCCTAAATTATTAGCAGAGATAATACATTTGATGAATCTCAAGTACTTTTGGCTAAGAGTGTTATTAGTAGTGTTTATACGGATTTGAACAATATTCAACTTGAAATAGAGTTGCAACTAGAAACTCTTGAGGTAGTGGGTACTAACGAAGTAATCAACACATATGTTGCTTGTAGCAAGACAAAGTACGTAGAGCCAACAATTGCCATAATTGTCGATATTGACAAGGTATGTGTTCAATCTCTCGACAGGTATAGACACAACAATGGCTTTACTTTATTTGTTGTAAGGGAGGTCATGTCAGAAAATCCTTGTAGAACAGTTAAAAGTACATGTAGATTTGGTATTCTAATGAGGTCGACGGTTATGGCAAAGTTCAAGCTTGGCTTGGACTTAGAAAATATCTATCGCAGTTAAGCTCATCGGGAGCTATGGGAGAATAGTAGCAAAGTTTGAATTTTTAGCGAAGTGATTGTGATTTTGTTCAAATGTCGATCCAAAGTGGAGATTGTTGAAATATAATTCGACTTTGAACTCATGAATGAAACCTAGCTCGCAATAAATTGCAAGAAAGTCCAATTGATTAAAGGAATATTAAAAATTTGAATATATTTGCGGATGTTCAAAATCAAACAAACCAGAATACGATAATTTATTTGGCGATTTGGCGTCCGCGAAGAAATATAACATAAACGGAAAGTTTAACTAGATGGTTTCCTTTTCAAATTAAGTGTGATCTTTGACCACAATTGGACTGGGGTGAGTTTATGTAAATATTTCCATATATGACTTCTACTCTTTGTAGTGAAATTTAAATTTAACCATGACTCGGCCAACTTGCGTTTCATATATTTAGAAAATATGTCTACTGCAATGGGGATGGACTTCTTGAAGCGCCGGTTGAAGTCTTGAAGCGCCTGTATGTCGAGCGCTGCACAGTGGGTCCGTTGTTCTTATTTGTGAATTACATTCAAGAAAAATTAGTATTCAAGTCAATTAAATCTTTTGAGTTTAAGATTTACGAGTAATTCTCTCGTAAGATTTAGAGATTATTTAAAAAAAATTATAGATTAGAACACTACGTAAGTTATTGAATGTAATTAGACTTGAGAAACACTAAGTGTATTTGAATGATGCGAATATGGTTGTAATCTCCATTGTATCTCTTTATCTATAGTAGAATTCGTTATTGCTCTCATTATAGACGTAAATCATTACAATCGAATCGCGTAAATCTGGTGTCTGATTTATTTTCTTTATTCTATCTATTTATTGTTCAATCACTTGCTAACAAGCTGCTGAATTCATTAGCAAAGCCATCGAAAAGCAACCTTAATTTACTCGGCTTCCTTCCTGATCTCGGCTGGCCAAGACACAGAAACCTTGATATAATTCGTTCGCATGTTATCCTCGACAAAGCTTTACCTTCCATTGGTGCGACTCACAATTCAACCTGTAAGTATGTGTTTATGTGTTTATATACATTTATACTATTTACCCTTGAAAGAAGTGCATGCAGGGAGAACTTTCAGCTTCTCAGTCTAAATTTGATCTTTGAATGCTGTTGTTCTTGCAAACGCTACAATCCGAGGAAGAGTAAACATCGCACACAACATCCATTTATCCGGCGCAACAAGACGAACCCTACGCATTTCTACTTGAACTGCCACCTCCGATAAGGCAATTCTTATCCTCTGCATTCACATTAAAAAACCAAAATGGAAAAGAATCATTAAAAAAAGAGAGCAAAAGATGGACAATAGCAAGCAACAAGTAAAGATGTGTACGCCTTGCCCTTTTGCAAGGCAACTGTAAAACAGATATCTGAGAGGCACCAACCTCATGAAAGTCAAACTCAGGATCTCCAGCTTTTGAGAATCCATACACATGGATCACAGGTAGGGCGTGAATCATTCCCTTGGGTTTATCTCCATATATTCCCTAAATGCATCTGTTGGAGACATAAGGATTAATAAAAATTATTCATACTCCAGAAACATGCCTGCATAGTATCGGAAACCTTTCCCTATTACTTTAATGACAGTAAATAACATACCTAAATATTCAGCAGCATCATTGGGCAAATTCATAACAACCTGTGTAATAGACAAAGCTTTCTCACTTGCAAACAAAGACTTGATAAACCTTCTTCCATCCATATTGAAAACCTATAAGGCATAAAAGTCATTGCAGCAAAGTCATAGTTTTACCTTGAGAACACTGGTTAATCTGGCAGTGAACTAAAATGTGTATTGTGCAAGTATCAGTGTGAGCCCAGTTGTCGCTTCTATGATCGGTGATGATATGAGTTAACAACTACAGAGAGGGTCAACAATATTTAATATTACTTTCCTTGTGAATGTGAGCATGACAAACCCAGTTATCTATGTGTAACACTGACACCACTAAAGTAAATCAAGAATAACACACTAAGGTCTGATAACAAAACAGGACATGAGAAACCACATCCTAAATCACTCAGAACTAAGAAAAACATGTCTTTTCAAGTTAGGTATTTGTTCGTGTAAGCTTCACGTATAATCACATCATCAAGTACAACATGTACAACCATCCTGACGATTGTCGACAGAATAAGATGTCAAAGATCCAGAAAGAAGGATCCCGATGCAATCTGACACCTCCATCCCCATGCAATCTTGAACTCTTAAGTTTCTGAGAAATATCATGTTGATAAGCCAGACAAGTCCAGTATTCTGACACCTCTACTGAAGGTACCAGAGTAAACTGACAAACTAGATTATCAAAACTGGGTTCCTATTTGAGCTTAGGCCTACAGAAGTCTTCTGCTAGAGTCAGTTTAGTATATCTGTTTTCAGTCTTTTCAACAGCTCTAGTATTTACCATTGGCTTAAATAATACCTGAATTTTCCTGTCAAGTTTATTGAGCACAATGTTCCTTTCTAGATATTCAACTGCTTGAGGATTCAAGTCATTCGCATAGACTCGTTTGACTATCTTTGCTGCAGAAATGGCTATTGGTCCAATGCCACAGAACACATCACCTGTTAATTACAAAAAAGAATAATTCATTAACCACCGCAAATAGGGAGATAGTAAGCAGATCTGTAGTCACAAATGTGTAGAGCTCCAAGCAGTATGACACAGAAAGTAAACTGAAGAAACAAATTTTATTGGACTAGAGAGTACAAAGGCAAAAGTATACAAAATAAAATGCTCCATCAACACCACGACAGGTCACAGAACACATACAAAAGATTTACACTCTGGCATTCAATTATTGTCTAATCAATCTATAGTTGTAATGTGAGATGCTTCTTTAGTTGAAGGCATGGTAGCATCTAGAACATGCATAGCCCTAATCCATAGAGAAAGTGCACTTGCAATCCATTACTGACAAGCTGCTGCACTAGTACATCTCCCTTGCTGCAGGCAACTTTCAACCTTCTCAACCAATTAACTACGGATAGATGCACTTTTCCTTTTTCAGGCTAGATTAATTATGGTGGCTAACATACATCATGTCTCAAAGGACTTTTACTTTTTGCTTTTTCCTGATCTAAATCTTACAGCAGACGCATTTTGATTTTTTTTTCCCTTCCACCCTAAATACTTGATACTTTCATCATATACAAATGTTGACACGTAAGTTCACATATATTTTTTTCACAATGTTTTTATATTTGTATTATATTCTAAATTTTGCAGGAAAGCAAAAAATGCACATTTTGCTCAAACTTAGTTCTTAACAAACAAGTCCCTAACATTTCAGTCATTTATATGTCAAAAAGTCAGAATCAGAACAATGGGAGCAAGGAACTCAGCCACAAAATAGAGAAATGGCATCACTTAATTACATCAAGGAAATCATGGTACTGTGCTCTCACTGATTGATAAGTCTTCCACCCACTTATTAGTGATTAATGCTTCAGATTTTCTGTCACACCTTCGTTTATATGACTTTTAGCATTGCAAAGTAGAAGTGACAACTAAATACATGGGTTAGTAACCAGATAACACACACCAAAATCCTGGTTATATCAGAACAATCATCACAGGAATACAAAGATTGATCATCACAAATGCAACTGAAAAATGAACATACAGACAACATCTTTGCAAGTGAATCCACTTAAAAGTCTCTGCCTTTCAGTCGCTAGCCTCGAATTCCAGTAACTGCATGAGATAAGAAATAGATAATGTCCCCCAGTGCCAGTGCCAATATAAAACTGAAAAATTCTGAATCTTCCACTCCAATCTTAAAAGGAACTTCATATATCTCCAGTTTCAACAATTTCAACTATAACATGCATAGGCACACACGCACACACACACAATCTGAACTATCATTCATGCCAAATGCAGGAATATTCTTGTTGAAAGAAGCTAGCAGTTTAGCAAATTGACTGAGACAAAAGTACTGGTCATATTGCTGGGACACAAGATGGAGCTCTTCAATAGTTTCATGAAATTTTAATTGGTAAAGTTTATCGAAACCTCACTGAGAAGTACCTGTTACTGAATTTACCAAACATTCTACTTCAGAAACTTAATCTAAACAAATGACTCATAAGGATATGAGAACATACACAGTTGCAAGATCAACACTGAATCTTAACCCATTTTCAACAACAGTAGTCACTAGGGAATGGTTTCCAGCCAAAACCTCAAGCTGCATCGTCCTATAATCATTATGAATCATGTCAATCTTATTGACAACTGTTTGAATCTTTGGCTTGTTTTTATCCAAAACCACCTGAAAGAGAACATGATACCGTTATGATATATCCTAAAAATTAACCCATAGTAACCTTAATATCCAAGACTGAGCAGTAAACACCTTTGCTATGAGCTTCTTGTATGGTAAATGTTCTTCTCTCAAATTCAAATGCGCAATATGTCCTACAGTTTCAAAAGACGAAGGAACAATCATCCCCTTAGGTAGCAAGGCCTCCAAAATCTGCATATATGAAAATAGAATGAAAGCGAAACCAGTTTGAAGTACTTGTACTGTAAGTCCTCCAGTTTTTAATAATAATAATAAGCTGCCAGCATGTGTTACCAAATCACATAAGTAAGATAAAAGCCTATTCTTACATAAGAAAAGAAAAGCAACCAACTGATGTCTAGGACAAAGACATGCTATAGCCTTACTGCTTGCAAAAACAGGAACTTGCAACGGTGTTGGTGTAATCACCTCATTCATCGACCAGTAATCATAGAACAAAGTCAGTATGCAAGACACAAGCTCAATTGAGCTGGTGCCATCTCTTTCGCCTTCTTTGAACACTGCCTGGCATAACAATGCAATGATGTTGTCATTGTGAATGGATATGAATAAATGAAAAACTAAAGAACCTCAATAGACTTCGAGTCTCTTAAGCACCAGAAAGAACCCACCTTGACAGCTTCAGGCAAATCCTCTAAGCATTTTTCGGTGTATCTGTCATCCAGAAGCAACAATCTCGTCGAACCCCTCCACCTTCTCCCCTTGAATTCATCCCCTAGCAACCCCCTCAAATCCTCCCCTTCTCTTTCTTCATCTTCAATCACCTCCACCACAGCAAATTTATTCCTCTTTACACCACCTTCTCTGTTTCCATCCCTCTTCTCATTAACCTCCCTTTTCTTCCCCTTCTTCGGCCGTGAAATCTTCGCCAAGTTCCTAAAATTCACGAAACCTCGTGAATTGAACGTCTCCGCAAGCCTCTCCTGTACAGAACACCACTCAATCGCTCACCGTCGCCCTCGGCTCTCCCATAAATTCTCCTTCCTAGCTTCTCGCATACCTCTCCCTCGCCGGATTCCCGGGACTCGTTCCGGCTTCCGATGAGCTCAGCGACATCGTCTTCGACTTCGTCGCCTGGAACCCGGGCGACGTTGCAGACGCGAGGCCAGTTGAGGAGGTGCCCGCGGAGGCGGCTCTCGAGGGCGAAGCAGTCCTTGGAGGGCACGCGCAGCGCGGAAATCCTGAAAACCCGAGCGAAGCTCGCTTCGTCGAGCGAATCTTCGCATGCTTCCTCCTGATCAGAGTCTTTGAAGGATTGCGAGAGTATGGTGCCCTTTTGCAGCGAAGGTCCGTAGGGCAGAGGTGCCCCGGCGGCGTGGAGTTGAGTAATGTCTGTGGCGGCGGCGGCGGCGGCGGCGGCGCGTGAGGTGATGGTGAAGAGGACTGAGCTGGGTTTAGAGTGAGGAGTGAGGCGGAATGTGGACGGTGAAATGGGAAAGGACAGGCGGTGGTAAGGTTTAAGCAAGAATTTAGCGACCATTGCCGCAGTCGTCGCCGCCGCCGCCGCCGTCGCCGTCGCCGTCGTCGTCCGAAGGATAATGGACGGGTTTTGAAATGGAAATTTTATCATAGGCGAGCAAACGGATGGAGAGTGGGCAGAGCAAAAGAGAGGGACGAAAGTACTATTGCCAGAGCCTTTGCTGGTGTTGACCGTTACCCGGTGTCAACGGGTTGAAATGTGGGCGAACCGGGTATTGGTTGGATGCCAGGACCCGGTTCAACCCGTGCACTTGACCCGTTTAATCAACTGCTCTTTTCATGAAAAAAAAAATTCATGAAAAAAGAAAAAGAAGTGCACTGACATGTTAAAATTGACTTTCACATATTATTAGATCTAAACTTTGCACCTCACTCTTTTATCTCCGACAAAAAAAAAAAAAAATGTGCATCGCTCACTTTAAATTTTTGAAATATAATATACTCTTGAAATCTTTAGAAAACCAACCATTGACATATAATCTCTTTGCGCATTATTGTTCTTTATAATTTCTGAAATCTACGTAAAGAGCAAAAGGGAACTCTTTGCTTTTACTTGAGTCTACAACAACAATAATCTCTTTGCGCTATTTGGTTCCAAGAAAAGCCACTTTTTACAGAAATATTTAAGTGACAGAAATTATGTATAGCTTCTACTAATTACAAGACTAAATAGAATAGTATTCTGACGTCGAGGCTATACACTTAGAGATGAAATTGTTAGGAATGTATGCAGGTGATTGGCAAGCGTAAAAGAAAAGTGCAAAATAAAAAAAGCAGGAGCTAATTCAGTTTTGTTGGAAATTTATTAATATTCACGAGAAGTTCAATTTTTTGAAATCCTCTTCTTTGAAAATGTAATTTATAAATCAATTGACAAACAAAACGGATCCCATTATGAAACATCACTGTTCCATTACAATGATTGATTTGTTCCTGTGCGAATATATATTTGAAGATATCTTTAGGAACTAATCATTTTTCATATTCTAGAAATAATCCGTCTGATAAATGCTTAGGTAAATATCGCACTTACTATGTTCCCAAACCCCGATTTGTAATTGCCTTGGACTCATTTCTTTGCAAAACACGTTTAGAATGAGAGGTCTGATAAATGCTTAGTTAGGTAAATATTGCACCTTTCAGAATGGCTTCACCCCCATAATTTTCCATTTCATAGATGAACCTCACTGCTCGATCAAGCTCCCACACCTGGCCAAAATAAAGCGCAGCACTGCCACCATCAATTTCACTGTATTTTCCTTTCATTGTGGTTCCTGGGTCTCCAGAGAGTGCGGAAAAAAAACCCCTGAGCTTCGATAAGAACTCATTCAAGTAACGGATCAGTAACCAGATTGCCTCTTCCTCTCCCAAAAACACAGCTGCTATCATCTATATCTACATAACCTTTGAAATAAATTTCATAAATCCAATAAAAAGAAGAAAAAAATCACAAATTGATTGATCAATTAACTCATAACACATGTTAATGAGTGAGCTGAAAATTACCGGCAAACAATGGGTCTGTACAAAAAAAGTGCCGTAAGACAGAACAAACCCAGATAAGAAATTGCAGTGATGAAGCTGCAGAAGCGAAAATCCAACATAGAATTTTTAGCTTCATCCTCCTATTCTGAGAAATGGGTGTGGATGAATACATACTCTCTCTCAAGAACCATAAATTAAAACCACTCACTCTAAATTTGTGGCACGCGCAACTCGCTAATTGATTAGAACCAATGAAATGAGCCCCGATCGAACTAGTACACAAAGAGCGAAACGAGCTAACAACTAACATCGCCATCCTCTCGAAGCAAGTAAATGGAGACAGAGCAAAGAGAGAACGTGGCAAACCCAGACCCTAGGCGATCCAGCCCCGCATTCGTCGATCCACATGAGCGAACCCAGACCCTAGGCAACCCTCGGCCACCCTCGGCAACCGTCGGTGTGGCATGAGCCCGGCAACCAAATCTGCATCTGGAATTCAGATCTGGGTTCAACGGCAGACCAGCAACCCCAGGCGACCCCGCCGGTGGTGCGCGCCGGTGTCTCTCCGCTGCTCTACGACCAAACACGATCTGTCCTCATGGAGGGTTAAAGGGAATATGCGAAACTTAGTGAGGGCAAGATGGGAAGAAGAAATTAAATTTTCCTTTTGAACACAATTCATTTGGAGCCGATCTCCAGAGCCCAAAGTGTATCCAAAAACATTTTCCAAGAACTCTTACTTTTTCTCAAGGACTTTAGAAATCTAAATTTCTTGGAAAAGCTTAATTACTCGTAATTTCTTTTCTTTTGACTTGCAACAATGTGAAATTTGTGACTTAAATCGAAATGTATGGTACAATGATTACATGCCTCTAGAGCATGCAATTGATGGCCTATTTTTAATGATATTCAATGTATTCAATAACGGTGAATTGATGCGAGAGATTGTAAGTAAGAGGAGAGACAGGAAATTCAGCCAACCCCTATCACAAACTTAACCTACTCGGCCATGTATGTAATCGTAATCCAAGCAGCTTTTTGTTAATCAAATTCCGACATTCTTTCAACATCGCAATTATCTGGTTTCGGCTTTGGGTCCCCTCCAAGCAAGGAGACTATCCAAGGAGACGAAATCTTGGGGACCAGTCAATCCACCAAATTCAAACTCGGGTAACAAATCCGAAGTGCTAAGATCAATCCATGTGGCTCTACCGCGTGCGCAACACGGTCCGGACTAGAGGCCTATCATGCCAACGCTAACAGCAGTTCTGCCCTTGAGTAAGTAAAATGGCATGGCCTCCGCCTGAAGAGCCTGGCTTCTTCAATGGAAGAGATCTGTCTGACATGGAATACTCATCATACGAGCAGGACCTTTCTTCCAACATGCATTGAAATTTACTTCACTGGAGAGTCGATAATATTCAAAGGCTCCTATCATCAAAATGCTTATTTGTTTTGATCACATTACAATGATCTTGAGCTTAGACAGTTGAGATTCGCGGATTGGAAGAGATTTACTCACAGTTTTGAGGAAAATAACATAGCATTCCTACTATAAGTTGTACTACCTATGAGGGCTGATATATTGAGGTTTTTGCAAGTTGTGGTATCTCAAGTAAAATGTGTTCGTGTATGTTGGGTTACAATATTGCTCGCAATAATACCTAGCACTCCATTGCGACATTACGAATACATATGGGCACTAAATGGCCAAAATTGAGATTTCAGGATGCAAAAAGAGCCACTAAAATAGAAAGCTCCAGCTCTATTATTTTCACAGTGGTCACAGCAACCATAACTCAATTGAGCTCATATCGAGCTTCCTGTTTATTGACGGAGACAAATTCCACCATAATTCAATTATGCAATAAAGGTCGAATTTGATTTCTTTTTTAACTTACAAATCACAAGTGCAGCCTTTTGGCGAAGAATCACAAGAAACAAGATGAATCTCGTGTTTGAAAAGCTATCGAGCTTCCATTACAGAGACAGTAACATCATTTACTGAATCGACATCAGGTCTATAAAGAGGCGATTCTGGGATTTTCTAAGTCCTTATATATAAGAAAGCTGGCTGCTTTGGAGAAGGTAGAATTAAAAGCTCATTCGTGAGCATCGTCAATACTTCTAACATAGTTGGCATATCAGTTGCAATCTCTTGAACACAGAGAAGAGCCACATTAATATGTCTCATCAGTGTACCATCCGAGTTGTGATTTTCTAACGCCGAATCCACCAAGCAGAGAGCTCTGTCTTCTTGCCACAGTTGCCAAGCCTGAAAAGCAAGAGACGGGGATGTGTTGGTGGTGTCAAGACAATGCTTAGTAAGAGCTGCCTTGTGGTGAAACAAAAGGGGCACCTAATCCGAATTGAAGCCAAACTAGAAGAGTGAAAAGGATTAAGATTAAGAATCTGCTTCTTTTCTTTTTCTACGAGATAAAGCTTCTTACATATCCAAGGAGATCCATTGAATCAGTCTGATAAAAGCCAGTATTCTTTTTGCTGCTTATTATCTCCAGAAGCAACACTCCAAAGCTAAACACGTCCAACTTTGTGGAGACCACCCCCCTCTAGGCGTACTCCGGAGACATATAGCCACTAAATATCAATCAATTGGGGTCAGGTTCTTTAGTTACCACGAGATTTCATAGAGCACCCCAAAAGCACCTTTCTTTGCAAAAACATGTATAGTCAATCACAGGTCTATAAATGCTTAGGTAGGTAAATATGGCACTTATTATGTTCCTACAATTCGATTTGTGTTTGCCTCGGACTCATTTCCACCGAATATCTTTGCTAGGTCAAAATCGGATATTTTGGGGTTCATGTCACTATCCAACAGAATGTTGCTAGCCTTGAGGTCTCTGTGAACAATGCGCAATCTAGAGTGTTGATGAAGATAAATAATCCCTTGAGCAATTCCTTCAACAATGTGTGCACGTGTTTCCCAATTTAGGAGATGTCCTTTTGCTTGATCTATTCCAATTTGATAATACCAAGAAATTATTTTGAATGAATTAGCATAAAAAGTTAAACTAAGTGATGACACATATTCCTGAGGGGAGCAAAACCGCCTACCGAAGAGGAAGGAATCTAAGCTTTTGTTGGGCATATATTCGTAGATTAGAATCTTTTCATCTTGCTCTAAGCAGCAGCCCAGGAGTCTAACAAGGTTCTTGTGTTGTAGCTTGGCTATAAGCATTGTTTCATTTCTCAACTCTAACATCCCCTGAGCAGACCTCTTGGAGAGCCTCTTCACCGCTAAATGTTTTCCGTTCAGTAATTTATCCTGGAGTGAATTCACTTGCATATCCTTTACTAATGCGAGCTTGCCATTTCGAAATGCAATTCGCAAGACATTAAAAGAAACTACCTTGTAAACTGGTCCAAAACCTCCTTCTCCTAGCTTGTTCAAATTCGAGAAGTTTTCTGTCGCAGCAGTTACACTTGAAAAGCTAAACAGAGGCAACCAAGCATCCTTCGTATTCTTTTCATTTCTTTTTCCTTTCGAGAAGTTTCATCCGTACCAGCAGCAATGCTTCGGTCCACATCAAACAGTAAAATGTCCTGAGTCGGTCCCAATTTACCTGTTCACAAAGCCACAATATGCTTTTTATACCTAGGGAGACGCCAAACCAATGAAAAGGAGAAAAAAGAATCAGAGGACTTGCCCTTCTGTGTCTTTTTCCGTTGGCAACCGATGGAAGAGAGCAACAAGAGGAACAGCAGAAGCTAGGGCTTTCTTTAGTGTTTTGTTAATCCCTGAAGACATTCATTGAAGAAAGTTGAAGCCTTCTATGGAAAAGTCACATAATAAATCAATAGGATTAGAATAATGCTTCTACCTCGGGAGTTTTGGAGGGTTTTATTTTGGAGCTCATAGGCGGCAAGTTTGATGTATATTGTTTGACCTACAGAGTCATCTTGAGAGAGCTTTTGTAGATCAAAGAGTTCTCCGTGCCACAGTGAGCACCCCCTAGTGCCATCACAAGCATATGCAGTGCAAGAACAATTATCGGAGCAGGCTGCTTCACATGCTTCAGTGGATATTATGTCCAAGCTATTGTAATCATCCGGAAATCTCAAATGGTCCACCTTGAGGAATCCGTCCTCATCCCCATTTCCATGTCCCATTTGCTCACACTGCAACGGTGTTCTCCTCGCACAACCTGCAGATCTATCATACTGTTGCCACTTCTCCGGATCTGAGGGCCTAAATCCATCCAAGCATTCACAAACATCATCAGTTCTTTCGTCGCATATGCTGAATGAACCACAGTACCTTTAGACATCACATTGGGGCCGTGGTCGAGACCAAAACAGATTCCGTTGCTTTGACTTCTCTAGCCAACTGACTTGTTTAATCTGTCCATTCAGGTCCAAAAGTAGTCTTGCACTTGTATTACCGGACGAACCATAAGGCGAATATATGAAATAACGATCATTCTGATTGCTAATGAAGCTGAAATTTAAATTGTTGTTTACTCTCATCTCAGGAATATAAAAAAAAAATTGTGAATCTCTATTCCAAGGCCCACTAGTCCAATATTTCTTAGTCCCTCTCACGATAACAAGCTCATCTGGGCTATCGGAATTTATCTCAGGGAGAAATCTCCAGGGCTAGGGTCTATGGCGCTCTTCCACGAAGTCAGCGCCCATAACTTTCGGGTCTTTCTGCTGTATCCAAGCTTCATTCCAGGCAGAAGAGTATGCGAAAGATAATCAAAACTCTGCCACAGAATTGCTTCCGAGCTCTCCTCCCTCAATACCAAATTTCCCGAATCCAACATCGTTGCGCTGACTCTCCCACTGACGGAATTATCACTTACCTGGTAGGTTATTATTCCGCCGACCAGTATCACAAGATTGGCTCCGTCTATGGCAAGACCAGGAGAGGAGATGGTGAGAGGCTGGTCTCTGTCACCCACCCAGACAACAGTTCTTACCTCAATTTTCTTGTCCCATATTCCGAGATATGTGTAAGAAGAATTTCCTGGGGAAAAGAAACCCAACTCAAATACCCCACCAGAAGACACAAGAGTGTCTGAGTTCGTGAGGTCCTGTCCCGCTGAAATCGTGCTCGTTGCAGCAGCAAGAATAACAGAATCGAATGCAGTGGCACGAGAACATCCACAAGGTCAGGAGGGTCAGTTTCATAGTCGGCATATTCGTGTTGCAGGGGGAATCCATTGAACTGGTTGCAGTTCAGGCTGATAATGGTTCTGGGAATTGCCGAAGAAACAGAGAGGACTTCCTTCTTGTTACAATTCTATGGGAAATGCCACATGGTAGGAGGGAGACGTGCAAAGACTTTTGGCAACTCTCGGAGTCTTCGCACCCGATGTCTTGTAGCGACAAATCAATGAACGCACTCCACGAGGTTACGTCCGACGAATACTATTCAGCCTTTTGAATGAAACGCCCCCGCGATGGCTTTTCACCCACAAATCAACGGATATATGTCTTGCGTGTTGCAAAAGCGCAACTTGCCGTGAACAGTAAAATAGACAAAATAAAGAAATAGAATCCAACGTCAAATTTATGTGATTCAGTCATAATTAATTAGATTCACGTGGAGAGGAACAATGAATTTTATCATAGATCAAGTAATATAACGAGGATTACAGCCACACTTAGCTCACTTAAACACTTTTAGTATTTCCAAAATCCCGATTACACTCAATTACATCCAATAACTCACGCAGTATTTGGCCTCATAATTCATCATTAAATAATCTCTCAATCTCATGAATGAATTATATACAAATTCTTACCACAAAACTTAAATCAACTTCAACACATAAAAGCTCTTAGTGTAATTACATGAACGAAATCAGTGGAGAAATCCACCACTGCCAAGCACTCGTAAACGGCCCTTCAAGATTTCAAGACCAACTAAGCAACACACGGCTACAAGCACATATGATTAAATATATGCCTCTGCCCTAAGAATAATTCTGTATCTTTCTCTGACCCATCGTTGACCAAGTCAAAGTCTTCGAGTCGGATATTCCAATTCTGCTGATTTCTTACTGATTTCAATGCGAAAATCTATATTCGTATATATATTTAAACAAAGTAATTATGAACTTTCCTCTTTCAATTCTTTTTCTATCGCCATCTATTTGCTTCGACTTAGCCAAGCTTGAATCTGATAATAATTGTTGCGAAAAGGCGATCGAACGATAAAATAGACAAAATAAAGAAAATAAATCAAACACCGGATTTACATGATTCGATTGTAATGATTTACGTCCGCCAATAGAGCAGCAACAACATACACGACACGAAATTACAGCCTTCATCAAGTTTTTAATTAATCTATATCATTAAAGAGTAAAATTCATCAAATGATGTGGACGAGCCGGAGTTTTTCTCGGACATGACTAGAAATCATGTGGACTCTGCCCGCGCAGGATCGAATCCTGCCCCTAAAGAAGTTGCTGCAGCTGGTGCACGTTGTTTGGTCACTTCTGCACGCTCTCACTTCCTGTTCCACTCCTCTCTTCTTCCAATGAGTTTTTATTCTCAGATCGCAGGAGGCACTTGTTATCTCACATTTTAGAAGTAATTAGAGGTATCAATTTGAATGGGCCATTCTTTTCCCCAATGTTCTAGTATATATCTGTTGTGTATTGGTGGTAGAGATTGTAAGTGGGAGGAGAAACAGGAAACTCAGCCATCCTCTATCATAAGCTTAACCTACTTGGCCATGTATGTAATCATAAACCGAACAAACGTTCTGTCATACAAATTCCACAATTCTTTCAGCGTCGCAATTATCTGGTTTTGGTTCTTGTCCCCTCCAGGCATGGAGACTGTCCAAGGAGACAAAATCGTGTGAACTGATCCATCCATCAAATTCAGACTCAAATAACAAATCCAAAGCGCTAAGATCAATCCATGTGGCTCTGCTACGTGCGCAACACAGTCCAGATGAGAGGCCTAATATGCCAACACCAACAGTACTTTTGCTGCTGAGCAAGCGACATGGCATTGCCTCCGCCTCAAGAGCTCGGCTTCTTCAATGAAAGAGATATGTCAGACATGGAATACTCATCAAACGAGCAGGACCTTTCTTCCAACATGCATTGAAAGTTACTTTACTAGAGAGTCGATAATTTTCAAAGGCTCCATTCATCAAAATTCTTAGTTGTTTTGATCACATGTATAGTTGCAATGATCTTACAGCTGAGATTCACGGATTGGAAGAGAATTATTTGCAGTTTGAATGAAAATAACATAGCGTTCTTGCTATAAGTTGGTGCTGTCTATCAGGGCTGATTTATTGAGGTTCTTGCAAGTTGTGGCGTCTCAAGTAAAATGCGTCAGGTTACGACATGCTTGCAATACTATGGAGCACTCCATTGCAACATTATGAAGACATGTAGGGGCTGAATGGCCAAAATTGAGATTTCAGGATGCAAAAGAGCTTGAAAAACCCACTAAAATATAAAGCTCCAGCTCTATTATTTTAATGGTGATCATACCATAACTCAGTTGAGCTCATATCGAGCTTCCTATTTTTTGATGGAGACAAATTCCACCATAACTCAATTACACAATAAAGCTCAAATCTGGTTTCTTTTGCACTTAGAAATCACTAGTGCAGCCTATCAGCAAAGAATCACAAATGACAAGATCTCGTGTCTGAAAAGCTATCGAGCTTCCATTACAGAGAGAGTAACATCATTTACTGAAGCGAGATCAGGTCTGCAAAGAGGCGGTTCTGGCATTTTCTGAGTCCTTATATATGAGAAAGCTGGCTGCTTTGGAGAAGGTAGAGTTAAAAGCTCATTCGTGAGCATCGTCAATACTTCTGACATAGTTGGCCTATCAGCTGCATTCTCTTGAACGCACAGAAGAGCCACATTAATATGTCTCATCAGTGTACCATCCGAGTTGTGATTTTCTAACGCCGAATCCACCAAGCAGAGAGCTTTGTCTTCTTGCCACAGTTGCCAAGCCTGAAAAGCAAGAGAGGGCCATGTGCTAATGTTGTCAAGACAATGCCTAGGGAGAGCTACCTTATGATGAAACAAAAAGGACACCTGATCCTAATTAAATAGCCAAACTAGAGGAGCAAAAAAGGATAAACATCAAAGTACAAAAATGATTCTCTTTTTGTACAGGCGCAAAGCTTCTTATATATCCAAGAAGATCCATTGAATCCATCTGATAAAAGCCGGTATTCTTTTTGCCACTTATTATCTCCAGAAGCAGCACTCCGAAGCTAAACACATCCGACTTTATGGAGATGACTCCCTCCAAGGCATACTCCGGAGACATATAGCCACTAAATATCAATCAATGGGGTCAGGTTCTTTAATTACCACAAGGGACTCCATAGAGCACCCCAAAAGCATCTTTCTCTACAGAAAATGTATGGTCAATGAAAGGTCCGATAAATGCTTCGTTAGGTAAATATTGCACTTACTATGTTCCCACAATTCAATTCGTGTTTGCCTCAGACTCATTTCCACCAAACATTTTTGCTAGGCTGAAATCAGCTATCTTGGGGTTCATTTCACTATCCAATAGAATGTTGCTGGCTTTGAGGTCTCTGTGGACAATGCACAATCTGGAGTGTTGATGAAGATAAACAAGCCCTTGAACGATTCCTTCAATAATGTGCGCACGCTTTTCCCAATTTAGGAGATGTCGTTTTGCTTGATCTGTTCCAATTTGATATTACTAAGACATTATTTTGAATGAATTAACATAGTTAAATTGAGTAATGGCGTATATTCCTGAGGGGAGCAAAACAGCTTACCGAAGAGGAATGAATCCAAGCTTTTGTTGGGCATATATTCGTAGATTAGAATCTTTTCATCTCGCTCTAAGCAGCAGCCTAGGAGTCTAACAAGGTTCTTGTGTTGTAGCTTGGCTATAAGCATTGTTTCATTTCTCAACTCTAACATCCCCTGAGCAGACTTCTTGGAGAGCCTCTTCACCGCTACATGTTTTCCGTTCAGTAATTTACCCTGGAGAGAATTCACTTGCGTATCCTTTACTAATGTGAACTTGCCATTTCGAAATGGAATTTGCAAGTCAATAAAAGAAACTACCTTGTAAACTGGTCCAAAACCTCCTTCTCCTAGCTTGTTCAAATTCGTGAAGTCTTCTGTAGCAGCAGTAACACTTGAAAAGCTAAACAGAGGCAACCAAGCATCCTTCGTATTCTTTTCATTTCCTATTCCCTTTCGAGAAGTTTCTTCTGTACCAGCAGCAATGCTCAGGTCCACATCAAACAGTAAAATGTCCTGAGTCGGTCCCAATTTACCTGTTCACAAAGCCACATTATGCTTTTTATACCTAGAGAGACCCCAAACCAATAAAAAGGAGAAAAAAGGATCAGAGGACTTGCCCTTCTGTGTCTTTTTCCATTGGCAACCGATGGAGATGGCTAGGAAGAGAGCAACAAGAGGAACAGCAGAAGCTAGGGCTATCTTTAGTGCTTTGTTAATCCCTGAAAACATTCATTGAAGAAAGTTGAAGTCTTCTGTGGAAAAGTCACATGATAAATCAACAGGATAAGAATAATGCTTCTACCTCGGGAGTCTTGGAGGGTTTTATTTTGGAGCTCATAGGCGGCAAGTTTGATGTATATCGTTTGACCTACAGAATCATCTTGAGAGAGCTTTTCTAGATCAAAGAGTTCTCCGCACCACAGCGAGCACCCCCCAGTGCCATCACAAGCATATGCAGTGCAAGAACAATTATCGGAGCAGGCTGCTTCACATGCTTCAGTGGATATTATGTCCATGCTATTGGGATAGTCCGGAAATCTCACATGGTCCACCTTGAGGAATCGGTCCTTATCACCATTTCCATGTCCCATTTGCTCACACTGCAACGGTGTTCTCCTCGCACACCCTGCAGATCTATCATACTGTTGCCACTTCTCCGGATCTGAGGGCCTAAATCCATCCAAGCATTCACAAACATCATCAGTTCTTTCGTCGCATATGCTGAATGAACCACAGTACCTGTAGACATCACATTGGGACCGTGGTTTAGACCAAAACAGATTCCATTGCATTGACTTCTCTAGCCAAATGACATTTTTAATCTGTCCGTTCAGGCCCAAAAGTAGTCTTGCACTTGTACTACCGGACGAACCATAAGGCGAATTTATGAAATAACGATCATTCTGATTGCTAATGAAGCTGAAATTTAAATTGTTGTTTACTCTCATCTCAGGAATAAATAAAAAAAAATTGCGAATCTCTATTCCAAGGCCCACTAGTCCAATATTTCTTAGTCCCTCTCACGATAACAAGCTCATCTGAGCTATAGGAATTTACTCTCAGGGAGAAATCCCCAGGGCTAGGGTCTATGGCGCTCTTCCACGAAGTCAGCGCCCATAACTTTCCAGTCTTTCTGCTGTATCCAAGCTTCATTCCAGGCAGAAGAGTATGCGAAGGATAATCAAAACTCTGCCACAGAATTGCTTCCGAGCTCTCCTCCCTCAATACCAAATTTCCCGAATCCAACAACGTTGCGCTGACTCTCCCACTGATGGAATTATCGCTTACCTGGTAGGTTATTATTCCGCCGTCCAGGATCACAAGATTGGCTCCGTCTATGGCAAGACCAGGAGAGGAGATGGTGAGAGGCTGGTCTCTGTTACCCACCCAGACAGTTCTTACCTCAATTTTCTTGTCCCATATTCCGAGATATGTGTAAGAAGAATTTCCTGGGGAAAAGAAACCCAACTCAAATACCCCACCAGAAGACACAAGAGTGTCTGAGCTCGTGAGGTTCTGTCCCGTTGCAATCGTGCTCGTTGCAGCAGCAAGGATAACAGAGAATCGAATGCAGTGGCACGAGAACATCCACAAGGTCAGGAGGGTCAGTTTCATAGTCGGCATATTCGTGTTGCAGGGGGGATCCATTGAACTGGTTGCAGTTCAGGCTGATAATGGTTCTGAGAATTGCCGAAGAAACAGAGAGGACTTGCTTCTTGTTACAATTCCATGGGAAGTGATACATGGTAGGAGGGAGACGTGCAAAGACTTTTGGCAACTCTCGGAGTCTTCGCACCCGATGTCTTGTAGCGACAAATCAATGGACGCACTCCACGAGGTTACGTCCGACGAATACTATTCAGCCTTTTGAATGAAACGCCCCCGCGATGGCTTTTCACCCACAAATCGACGGATGTATGTGTTGCGTGTTGCAAAAGCGCAACTTGCCGTGAACGGTAAAATAGACAAAATAAAGAAATAGAATCGAACGTCAAATTTATGTGATTCAGTCATAATTAACTAGATTCACGTGGAGAGGAACAATAAATCTTATTATAAATCAAGTAATATAACGAGGATTACAATCATACTCCACTCACTCAAACATTCTTAATATTTCCCAAATCCAATTACGCCCAACTAGACCTAATAACTCAGGCACTATTTAGTTCCACAATTCCTCGTTAAGTAATTTATCAATCTCACGAAGGAATTATATATAAATTCTTACTACAAAAATTTAATCAGCTTCAACATAAATGCTCTTAGTGCAATTAGACGAACAAAATCAACTGAGAAACCCACTGCCAAGCACTCGTAAATAGCTATTTCAAGACCAATTAAGCAACACACGGCTACAAGTGCATATGATTATATATATGTCTCTGCCCTAAGAACTCGAGCCAACTCCTACACGGAACAAATCTGTATCTTTCTCTGACCCATCGTTCACCGAGTCAAAGTCTTCAAGTCGGATTTTCCAATTCTGCTGATTTCTGACTTCAATACAAAAATCCATATTCGTATCTATATTTAAACAAAGTACATTATGAACTTTCATTTTCCAATTCTTTTTCTGTTACCATCAATTTGCTTCAACTCAATCAAGCCTGACTCTAATATTAATTATTGCGAAAAGCAAGCGATCAAATAATAAAATAGATAAAATAAAGAAAATAAATTATACACCAAATTTACATAGTTCATTCGTAGTGATATACTTCCACCAAGAGAGTAGGAACAGCATGCTCAACACAAAATTACAGCCTTCATCAAGTTTTTAATTAATTTATATCGTTAAAGATTAAAATTTTCAAATGATGTGGAGGAGCCGGAGTTTTTCTCGGACATGACTAGAAATCATGGGGACTCCGCCCGCGCAGGATCGAATCCTGCCCCTAAAGTAGTTGCTGCAGCTGGTGCCCGTTGTTGGGTCACTTCTGCACGCTCCACTTCCTGTTCTACTCCTCTCTCCTTCCACTGTGCTTTTATTCTCAGATCGTGGGAGGCACTTGTTCTCTCACATTTTAGTAGTAATAAGAGGCATCAATTTGAATGGGCTGTTTTCTTTTCCGAAATGTTCTAGTATATATCTGTGGTGTGTTGATGCTAGAGATTGTAAGTGGGAGGAGAAACGGGAAACTCAGCTATTCTCTATCACAAGTTTAACCTACTTGGCCATGTATGTAATCATAATCCGAACAAACGTTCTGTCATACAAATTCCACAATTCTTTTAGCGTCGCAATCATCTGGTTTTGGTTTTTGTCCCCTCCAGGCATGGAGACTGTCCAAGGAGACAAAATCTTGTGCAGCTTTGCTACGTGCAGACTCGCATAACAAATCCAAAGCGTTAAGATCAATCCGTGCAGCTTTGCTACGTGCACAACACAGTCCAGACGAGAGGCCTAATATGCCAACACCAACAGTAGTTCTGCTGTTGAGTAAGCGACATGGCATTGCATCCGCCTCACGAGCCTGGCTTCTTCAATGAAAGAGATCTGTCTGATATGGAATACTCATCGAACGAGCAGGACCTTTCTTCCAACACGCATTGAAACTTTCTTTACTAGAGAGTTGACAATTTTCAAAGGCTCCATTCATCAAAATTCTTAGTTGTTTTGATCACATGAATAGTTGCAATGATCTTGTGCTTAGACAGTCGATATTCGCGGATTGGAAGAGATTTATTCGTAGTTTGAATGAAAATAACATAGCCTTCCTGCTATAAGTTGGCACTGTCTATCGGGGCTGATTTAGTGTGGTTCTTGCAAGTTGTGGCATCTCAAGTAAAATGCTTCTGTATATGTCGGGTTACAACATCACTCGCGATACTACAGAGCACTCCGTTGCAACATTACGAAGACATGTAGGGGCTGAATGGCCAAAATTGAGATTTCAGGATGCAAAAGAGCTTGAAAGAGCCACTAAAATATAAAGCTCCATCTCTATTATTTTAACAGTGATCATATCAACCATAACTCAATTAAGCTCATACCGAGATTCCTGTTTCTTGATGGAGACAAATTCCACCATAACTCAATTACGCAATCAAGCTCAAATCTGGTTTCTTTTGCACTTGGAAATCACAAGTACAGCCTATCAGCAAAGAATCACATATAACACGATGAATCTTGTGTCTGAAAAGCTATCGAGCTTCCATTACAGAGACAGTAACATCATTTACTGAATCGAGATCAGGTTTGCAAAGAGGCAGTTCTGGCATTTTCTGAGTCCTTACATGTGAGAAAGCCGGTTGCTTTGGAGAAGGTAGAGTTAAAAGCTCATTCGTCAGCATCATCAGTACTTCTGACATAGTTGGCCTGTCAGCTGCAATCTCTTGAACACACAGAAGAGCCACATTAGTATGTCTCATCAGTGTACCACCCGAGTTGTGATTTTCTAACGCCGAATCCACCAAGCAGAGAGCTCTGTCTTCTTGCCACAGTTGCCAAGCCTGAAAAGCAAGAGACGGGGATGTGTTGATGGTGTCAAAGACAATGCTTAGTAAGAGCTGCCTTGTGGTGAAACAAAAGAGGCACCTAAGCTGAATCGAAGCCAAACTAGAGGAGTAAAAACGGATAAAGATTAAGAATCTGCTTCTTTTCTATTTGTACGAGACAAAGCTTCTTACATATCCAAGTAGATTCATTGAATCCGTCTGATAAAAGCCAGTATTCCTTTTGCCACTTATTATCTCCAGAAGCAGCACTCCGAAGCTAAAGACATCCGACTTTATGGAAACGACTCCCTCCAAGGCATACTCCGGAGACATATAGCCACTAGATGTCAATGAATGGGGTCAGGTTCTTTAATTACCAAAGGAGACTATATAGAGCATCCCAAAAGCACCTTTCTTTGCAAAACATGTATAGTCAAATGACAGGTCGCATATATGCTTAGCTAGATAGATATGTCACTTACTATGTTCCTACAATTCTATTTGTGTTTGCCTCGGACTCATTTGCACCAAACATCTTTGCTAGGCCGAAATCAGATATCTTGGGGTTCATATCATTATCCAATAGGATGTTGCTAGCCTTGAGGTCTCTGTGGACAATACGCAATCTGGAGTGTTGATGAAGATAAATAAGCCCTTGAGCAATTCCTTCGACAATGTGTGAACGCTTTTCCCAATTTAGGAGATGCTGTTTTGCTTGATCTGTTCCAATTTGATATTACTAAGACATTATTTTGAATGAATTAACATAAAAAGTTAAATCAAGTCATGACGGGTATTCCTGAGGGGAGCAGAACAGCTTACCGAAGAGGAATGAATCTAAGCTTTTGTTGGGCATATATTCGTAGATTAGAATCTTTTCATCTCCCTCTAAGCAGCAGCGCAGGAGTCTAACAAGGTTCTTGTGTTGTAGCTTGGCTATAGGCATTGTTTCATTTCTCAACTCTAACATCCCTGAGCAGACTTCTTGGAGAGCCTCTTCACCGCTACATGTTTTCCGTTCAGTAATTTACCCTGGAGAGAATTCACTTGCATATTATTTACAAATGCAAACTTGCCATTTTGAAAAGGAATTTGCAAGACAATAAAAGTTACTACCTTGTAAACTGGTCCAAAACCTCCTTCTCCTAGCTTGTTTGAATTCGAGAAGTTTTGCGTCGCTGCAGTTACACTTGAAAAGCTAAACAAAGGCAACAAGGCATCCTTCATATTCTTTTCATTTCCAATTCCTTTTTCAGAAGTTTCATTTGTCCTTGCAGCAACGCTCATATCGACATCAAACAGTAAAATGTCCTGAGTCGGCCCCATTTTAGCTGTTCATCAAAGGCACATTATTATTTTCACACCTTGAGAGACCTCAAAACATAAAAAAAAAAAAAAAAAAAAAAAAAAAAAAAAAAAAAGGAGAAAAAAGATCAGAAGACTTGCCCTTCCTTTTCTTTTTCCATTGGCTACCCATGTAGGTGGCTAGGAAGAAAGCAACAAGAGGAACAGCAGAAGCTAGGGCTATCTTCAGTGTTTTGTTAATCCCTGAAAACGTGCATTTGAAGAAAGTAGAAGTCTTCTGCAGAAAAATAACATAATATGTCAACAGGATTAGTGCTTCTACCTCGGGAGTTTTGGAGCTCATAAGCAGCAATTTTGATGTATATCGTTTTGCCATCAGGATCACCTCCAGAGAGTTGCCTTAGATTAAAGAGGTCTCCATGCCACAGAAAACACCCGCCACTGCCACTATAAGCATATGCAGTGCAGGAACAATCACCTGAGCAGGCTGATACACATGCGTCGGTGGATATTCTGTCCGAGGTATTGTAATACATCGGAAATCTCACGTGGTCCATCCTGAGGAATCCGTCCTTATCACCATTTCCATATCCCATTTGCTCACACTGCAATGGTGTTCTCCTCGCACAACCTGCAGATGTATCATCCTGTCGCCACTTCTCTGGATCCGAGGGCCTAAATCCATCTAAGCAGGCACAAAAAGGAGAAGTATAGTTGCTGCATCTGCTGAATGAACCACAGAACTTGTAGACATCACATCGGTCCGTGGTTGAGACCAAAACAGATTCCAAGCCTTCAAACTCTCTAGCCAGCTGAGTAGTATAATCCGTCCAGACAGGTCCACAACTAATCTCGTGCTTGCATTATCAAGCAAATTAGAACATGTGAAATAAACCTCATTGGGATTGCTAATGTGTAGCTGATTTTGAAAATGTAGTTTACTTTCATCTCAGGAACAAGTGAATATGTTTGTGTATCTCTATTCCAAGGCCCACTAGTCCAATATTTCTCACTACCTTTAAGAATAACGAGCTCATCCAAGCTTTCGGAATCTAATCTCAGGGAGAAATCCCCGGGACTAGGGTCCGTGGCGTTCTTCCACGAAGTCAGCGCCCATACCTTTCTAGTCTTTCTGCTGTAACCAACCTTCATTCCAGGCAGAAAAGTATCCGAAGGATCATCAAAACTCTGCCACAGAATTCGTTCCGAGCTATCCTCCTCAATACAAAATTCCCGAATCCAACAGTGTTGCGCTGACATTGCCACTGACAGAATCATCGCTCAACTTGTAGGTCATTTTGCCACCCTGGATCACAAGATTGGCTCCGTCTATGGCAAGAGTAGGAGCGGAGGTGGTGAGAGGCAGATCTCTGTTACCCACCCAGACAACGGTTCTTTCCTCAATCTTCTTGTACCATATTCCGAGGTACGTATCAGAAGAATTTCCTGGGGAAAAGAAACCCAACTCAAATATCCCACCAGAAGATACTAGAGTGTCTGAGCCTGTGAGACTCTGTCCCACTGAAATCGTGCTCGTTGTAGCAGCAACAACAACAGAGAATCGAATGCAATGGCACGAGAACATCAACAAGGACAGAAGGGCCAGTTTCATTGTAGGCATATTCGTGTTGCAGGGTGAATCCATTGAACTGGTTGAAGTTCGGGCTGATAATGGTTCACGGAATTGCCGAAGAAACAGAGAGGACTTTTCTTCTGGTTACAATTCCATGGGAAGTGATACATGATAGGAGGGAGACGTGCAGAGACTTGGCAGCTCTCAAAGTCTTGGCACCCGATGTCTTGTAGCGACAAATCAACGGATACAACTCCACGAAGTTACGTCCGACGAATACTATTTAGTCTTTGAATGAGACGCCCGCACCATGGCTTTTCTTCTACCCAGGAAACAATGGATTCGGGAAATATCAAATTTATATTGCTATAGAGTAAATTTAACCGAATGATGTGGACGTGCCGGAGTGGTTATCGGGCATGACTAGAAATCATGTGGGCTCTGCCCGCGCAGGTTCGAATCCTGCCGTTCACGGTTTTTTATCCTCTTCCTTTTTCTTTTTTCTTAGGATCATAAGATGAAGCTTCGACAGCTTAATCTGCAGGGGACACATTGACGATCAAAAGCAATGTACCGCCGGAGATCCATGGAGTGCCGCCGCATACGATCCGCAGTACATACATAGGTGAAAAGAGATCAGAGGAACTTAAATTTGAGAGCTTGAGGATCGGTTTTCTTCAAAATCAAGGGCTCCAGGGCCATGCCATAAATGCCCTGCTTTATCCAGGTTATGATATGTAAGGCCAACATCCGCACATGCAATGTGCTCAAAGTCTTTGTTGGCCAAGAGATTCAACAGCCGGGGCAATAAATGCCACTGTGGGTGCGGAGATAAAACTTGACCCAGCGCAAGCTCATACCAAAAAACAACACAAAATTTGCAGTGGCGTCCACTTGAAGCACCAGTAAGTACAATTTCAACATAAACTTTTTGGCTTCCGATATATCTCGTGCCGAATAGGTCAGTAGGTATAACCTTTAACAACCGCAGAGTGAATAACTGTTTAAATATATTCCAAGTTTGAACTTATGAACAAAACCTGACTCGAGATAAATTAGAAGAAAGTTTGGTCAATTAAAGAAACATTAGAAATTTGGATATATTTGCGGACATTCAAAATGAAGTAAATCGAAGTACGGTTATTTTCTTTGGCGATTTGGAGTCGACAAAAGAAACGGGAAGTCCAATTGGCCAGTTTCCTTTTCAAATTAAATGAGATCTTTGACCGATTCAAAATTGGACTTCTAGAGTGGGTTTATAGAAATATTTCCGTAGAAGATTTCGACCCTTTGGTAGTGGACTTTGAATTTGACAATGAGTCGATCAACTTGGGTTTCATATATTTAGAAAATATCTTTGCTGCAATGGGGACGGACTTCTAGAAGCGCCACCTGAGTGCTTCGTGTTCCGTTGTTATTGCCGTTAAGTCTTGAAGCGCCGTATATTAAGTGTTTGGCAGCGGGTTCGTCATTCTTGTTCGTGAATTACATCCAAAAAAGAATTAGTGCTCAAGCCAATCAAATCTTGTGAGTTCAAGATTTGTGTGTAATTCCTTTACAAGATTTGAGAAATTATTTCGTAAGAAATTATAAAGCTAAACATTGCTTGAGTTATTGTGTGTAATTGGACTTGAAAAACATTACAAATATTTTAGTGACTCAAGTATGTGTTGTATATCTGTTGTATCGCTTGATGTATAGTAGAATTCGTTGCTACTTTCTTCATGAATGTAGGTGACTACGATCGAACCACGTAAATCTGGTGTCTAATTTATTTTATTTATTATAACTACTTTATTGTTCGATCGCTTGCTTTCCGCAACAATTGATATCGGAGTCAGGCTTAGTTGAGTTGAAGCGAATCGATGGCAACACAAGACGGAAAAGTTAGAATCAACAGATTTGATGAGAAGCATTTCGGTTTCTGAAATATGCGGATTAAAAAATCATCTCTATCAGATGAAATTGCACTTGGCCTTATCTAGGCAGAAGCTAGAGACGATAAGCAAGCTAACTAGGAATTGTTAGATAGATAAGTTATGGGTATTATTCGGTTAACGTTGACTCATAACGCCACATTTAATATTGTGAAGGGGAAAACCACTACAGGTTTGATAAAAGCCATGTTGGATATATAAGAGAAGCCCTCTACAATCAACAAAGTTTATTCGATGCGATGTCTGTTTAACTTGAAGATGAGCAAAGGTGTGCCAATTGCAAATCATATCAATAAATTCAATGTGATTTTTAGTCAATTGAGTTCAATTGAAATTGACTTTAAAGATGAGGCACGTGATTTAATTATGTTATCCTTATTGCCCGATAGTTGGTATATACTATTATTGGTGTTAGTAATTCTTCTTGGTCAACGAGTTTGAGGTTTGATTGGGTTCAAGATTTAATTCTGAGTGAGGACATCCATAGAAAAAAATCTAGCGAACCTGCTTTAATAGCTTAAAATAGATGAAGAACTAGTACACATGTTAGTAAGAATAGTATAAACACAAACAAACATACTCAGTCTAACATGAACAAACGTAATCAGTCTAAGACTAGTGGTGTCGTTTATTAGAGTTGTGGTAAGAAAGGGCGTCTTTGAACGAATTGCTTTAAATTGAAAAACAAGAAGGGTAAAGAAATTATTGTTGATCTTGCAAATAATGTTACAACTATAGCTGTTAGTAATTTGAATGGCACGTTCAAGAGTTGAAAAAGAAATTGATTTCTTTGAGTGCCCTGGATTCAACTGGATGTCAGCATATTTCAAAATGCAAAATTCCAAAAGTTGTTTAAGTTGCCTTGGTGATAATGAAATGAATCAAACACAATGACCTGTATGAACTTCAAGGTGAAACGGTGACAGATTTCACCGTGGAGACGTCGGATGCATCTATTTGAAAGTCTGAATTATATGTGTTTTGGGGGCACATTAGCAAGAGAGCTTGGAATTTAAATATTATATATATATATATGTTGTGTGGTTATGTTGCTATTGAGCTGAATGTATGCGGGTGTTGTGTTTAGATCAACGGCAAAAAATGCAGTTCAATGTGATTGTCAAAGAAACCACAAAATTGCAAAACTAATTCACTTAGTTGTTTGCAAGTTATTATAGTTTCCTTCGAGAAAGAGTGCAATTTATACTAACGATTGTTAATGACTATTCGAGGAAGACATGGGTGTTTGCACTAAGGCACAAATTTAATGTTGTTGTCAGGATCAGGGAGTTAAGAGCTTTGATCGAAAAGGAGATTAGTAAGATGATAAAACAAGTGCAAACTAAACTCTCGAAGCTGTTAAACAAGTTCTGCATGAAGGATGACATAGTGAAACACCTCACTAGTGCCAATGTACCATAACATGTTGCGGAATTAATAAGCAAAATGATACTAAAGACAGCTCATAAAATACTCTTTAGTGCTGGTATGGTTAGGAGATTCCTAATGAATGCGTTTAGTACAACAAGCTACCTAAACAATAGATCTGCATCGACTACGATTGGATGTCGGACTCCCAAAAAAGTGTGATCAGGTAACACTGCTGATTATATAGTTCTTAGAATATTCAATTGCTCATGTTATGTTCAAGTTAGTGACAGTAAGCTTGATAGAAGGGTAAGAAAGTGCATATTCCTAGATTATTAGCAGAGAAAATATATTTGACGAATCTCCAGTACTTCTAGCTAACAGTGTTATTAGCAATGTTTATATGGATTTGAAGGGTGTTCAACTTAAAATGGATTTGCTACTAGAAACTCTTGACGTAGTGGGTACTAACGAAATAATCAACACATATGGTGCTTGTAGCAAGATAGAGTATGTAGAGCCAACAATTGCCGTAATTGTCAATATTGACAAGGTACAAGTTCAATCTCTCGATAGGTATGGATACAATAATGACTTTACTTTATTAGTCGTAAAGGAGGTTATATCGGAAAATCCTTGTAAAATAATTAAAAGTACTTGTGGAGTTGGTGTTCTAATGAGGTCGACGGTTATGGCGAAGTTCAAGCTTGGCTTGGACTTGGAAAATATCTATGGGGGTTAAGCTCATCGGGAGCTATGGGAGAATAGTAGTTTGAATTTTTAGCGAAGCGATTGTGATTTTGTTCAAATGTCGATCCAAAGTGGAGATTGTTAAAATATAATTCGAGTTTGAACTCATAAATGAAACCTAGCTCGCGATAAATTACAAGAAAGTCCGGTCGATTGAAGGAAAATTAGAAATTTGAATATATTTGTGGATGTTCAAAATCAAGCAAACCAGAATACGGTAATTTATTTGGCGATTTGGAGTCGGCGAAGAAACATAACATAAACGGAAAGTTTAACCGGATGGTTTCCTTTTCAAATTAAGTGTGATCTTTGACCAATTCAAAATTGGACTTCTGGGGTGAGTTCATGTAAATATTTCCATATATGACTTCGACTCTGGTAGTGAACTTTGAATTTAACCATGATCCGGTCAACTTGCGTTTCATATATTTAGAAAATATGTCTGCTGCAATGGGGATGGACTTCTCGAAGCGCCACGTGAGCGCTAGGTGTTCCACCATTATTGCGGTGAAGTCTTGAAGGGCTGCGCAGTAGGTCCGCTGTTCTTATTTGTGAATTACATCCAAGAAAAATTAATATTCAAGTCAATTAAATATTTCGAGTTTAAGATTTATGCGTAATTCACTCGTGAGATTGAGAGATTATTTCGAAAGAAATTACAGACCTAAACACTACGTAAGTTATTGAATGTAATTAGACTTGAGAAACACTGAATGTATTTGAATGATGCGAATATGGTTGTAATCTCCATTGTATCGCTTTATCTATAGTAGAATTCGTTACTACTCTTCTTATAGCCGTAAATCATTACGATCGAATCGCGTAAATCTAGTGTCTGATTTATTTTTTTTATTCTATCTATTTTATTGTTCAATCACTTGCTGACAAGCTGCTGAATTCATTGGCAAAGCCATCGAAAAGCAACCTTAGTTTTCTCAGCTTCCTTCCTGATCTCGGCTGGCCAAGACACAGAAACCTTGATATAATTCGTTCGCATGTTATCCTCGACAAAGCTTTACCTTCCATTGGTGCGACTCACAATTCAACCTGTAAGTATGTGTGTTTATGTGTTTATATACATTTATATTATTTACCCTCGAAAGAAGTGCATGCAGGGAGAACTTTCAGCTTCTCAGTCTAAATTTGATCTTTGAATGCCGTTGTTCTTGCAAACGCTACAATCCGAGGAAGAGTAAACATCGCACACAACATCCATTTACCCGGCGCAACAAGACGAACCCTACGCATTTCTACTTGAACTGCCACCTCCGATAAGGCAATTCTTATCCTCTGCATTCACATTAAAAAACCAAAATGGAAAAGAATCATCAAAAAAGAGAGCAAAAGATGGACAATAGCAAGCAACAAGTAAAGATGTGTACACCTTGCCCTTTTTGCAAAGCAACTGTTAAACAGATATCTGAGAGGCACCAACCTCATGAAAGTCAAACTCAGGATCTCCAGCTTTTGAGAATCCATACACATGGATCACAGGTAGGGCGTGAATCATTCCCTTGGGTTTATCTCCATATATTCCCTAAATGCATCTGTTGGAGATATAAGGATTAATAAAAATTACTCATACTCCAGAAACATGCCTGCATAGTATCGGAAACCTTTCCCTATTACTTTAATGACAGTAAATAACATACCTAAATATTCAGCAGCATCATTGGGCAAATTCATAACAACCTGTGTAATGGACAAAGCTTTCACTTGCAAACAAAGACTTGATAAACCTTCTTCCATCCATATTGAAAACCTATAAGGCATAAAAGTCATTGCAGCAGAGTCATAATTTTACCTTGAGAACACATTGGTTTGTATTGTGCAAAGTGTAAGCCCAGTTGTCGCTTCTATGATCGGTGATGATATGAGTTAACAACTACAGAGAGGGTCAACAATATTTAATATTACTTTCCTTGTGAATGTGAGCATGATAAACCCAGTTATCTATGTGTAACACTGACACCACTAAAGTAAATCAAGAATAACACACTAAGGTCTGATAACAAAACAGGACATGAGAAACCACATCCTAAATCACTCAGAACTAAGAAAAACATGTCTTTTCAAGTTAGGTATTTGTTCGTGTAAGCTTCACGTATAATCACATCATCAAGTACAACATGTACAACCATCCTGATGATTGTCGACAGAATAAGATGTCAAAGATCCAGAAAGAGGGATCCCGATGCAATCTGACACCTCCATCCCCATGCAATCTTGAACTCTTAAGTTTCTGAGAAATATCATGTTGATAAGCCAGACAAGTCCAGTATTCTGACACCTCTACTGAAGGTACCAGAGTAAACTGACAAACTAGATTATCAAAACTGGGTTCCTATTTGAGCTTAGGCCTACAGAAGTCTTCTGCTAGAGTCAGTTTAGTATATCTGTTTTCAGTCTTTTCAACAGCTCTAGTATTCACCATTGGCTTAAATAATACCTGAATTTTCCTGTCAAGTTTGTTCAGCACAATGTTCCTTTCTAGATATTCAACTGCTTGAGGATTCAAGTCATTCGCATAGACTCGTTTGACTATCTTTGCTGCAGAAATGGCTATTGGTCCAATGCCACAGAACACATCACCTGTTAATTACAAAAAAGAATAATTCATTAACCACCGCAAATAGGGAGATAGTAAGCAGATCTCTAGTCACAAATGTGTAGATCTCCCCCAGCAGTATGACACAGAAAGTAAAATGAAGAAACAAATTTTATTGGACTAGAGAGTACAAAGGCAAAAGTATACAAAATAAAATGCTCCATCAACACCACGACAGGTCACGGAACACATACAAAAGATTTACACTCTGGCATTCAATTATTGTCTAATCAATCTATAGTTGTAATGTGAGATGCTTCTTTAGTTGAAGGCATGGTAGCATCTAGAACATGCATAGCCCTAATCCATAGAGAAAGTGCACCTTGCAATCCATTAACGACAAGCTGCTGCACTAGTACATCTCCCTTGCTGCAGGCAACTTTCAACCTTCTCAACCAATTAACTACAGATAGATGCACTTTTCCTTTTTCAGGCAAGATTAATTATGGTGGCTAACATACATCATGTCTCAAAGGACTTTAACTTTTTGCTTTTTCCTGATCTAAATCTTACAGCAGACGCATTTTGATTTTTTTTTCCCTTCCACCCTAAACACCTGATACTTTCATCATATACAAATGTTGACACGTGAGTTCACATATATTTTTTTCACAATGTTTTTATATTTGTATTATATTCTAAATTTTGCAGGAAAGCAAAAAATGCACATTTTGCTCAAACTTAGTTCTTAACAAACAAGTCCCTAACATTTCAGTCATTTATATGTCAAAAAGTCAGAATCAGAACAATGGGAGCAAGGAACTCAGCCACAAAATAGAGAAATGGCATCACTTAATTACATCAAGGAAATCATGGTACTGTGCTCTCACTGATTGATAAGTCTTCCACCCACTTATTAGTGATTAATGCTTCAGATTTTCTGTCACACCTTCGTTTATATGACTTTTAGCATTGCAAAGTAGAAGTGACAACTAAATACATGGGTTAGTAACCAGATAACACACACCAAAATCCTGGTTATATCAGAACAATCATCACAGGAATACAAAGATTGATCATCACAAATGCAACTGAAAAATGAACATACAGACAACATCTTTGCAAGTGAATCCACTTAAAAGTCTCTGCCTTTCAGTCGCTAGCCTCGAATTCCAGTAACTGCATGAGATAAGAAATAGATAATGTCCCCCAGTACCAGTGCCAATATAAAACTGAAAAATTCTGAATCTTCCACTCCAATCTTAAAAGGAACTTCATATATCTCCAGTTTCAACAATTTCAACTATAACATGCATAGGCACACACGCACACACGCACACACGCACGATCTGAACTATCATTCATGCCAAATGCAGGAATATTCTTGTTGAAAGAAGCTAGCAGTTTAGCAAATTGACTGAGACAAAAGTACTGGTCATATTGCTGGGACACAAGATGGAGCTCTTCAATAGTTTCATGAAATTTTATCGAAACCTCACTGAGAAGTACCTGTTATTGAATTTACCAAACATTCTACTTCAGAAACTTAATCTAAACAAATGACTCATAAGGATATGAGAACATACACAGTTGCAAGATCAACACTGAATCTTAACCCATTTTCAACAACAGTAGTCACTAGGGAATGGTTTCCAGCCAAAACCTCAAGCTGCATCGTCCTATAATCATTATGAATCATGTCAATCTTATTGACAACTGTTTGAATCTTTGGCTTGTTTTTATCCAAAACCACCTGAAAGAGAACATGATACCGTTACGATATATCCTAAAATTAACCCATAGTAACCTTAATATCCAAGACTGAGCAGTAAACACCTTGCTATGAGCTTCTTGTATGGTAAATGTTCTTCTCTCAAATTCAAATGCGCAATATGTCCTACAGTTTCAAAAGACGAAGGAACAATCATCCCCTTAGGTAGCAAGGCCTCCAAAATCTGCATATATGAAAATAGAATGAAAGCGAAACCAGTTTGAAGTACTTGTACTGTAAGTCCTCCAGTTTTTAATAATAATAATAAGCTGCCAGCATGTGTTACCAAATCACATAAGTAAGA
>CM024643.1:25732750-25818588 GCA_014182715.1 Eucalyptus cloeziana
ACCAGACCAAGCTCGAGCTTGATAAATTTAGCTCTACTTGAGCATCAACCCCTAGAATTTGAGCTTGAATAGGGACTGTGTTGACTCAATTTCACTTGATCGTGTGAAAGACCCATTTTTTTTCTTTGCTTGGATTTTGCCTACAAAAGCACTATTTTCAGCGCAGCATGTGAATTTTTTTTTTTCTTTCAATTTTCTACAGTAATGCCATGTTACCCATTAAAGAGAGTGCGTGGCGATATGTGATGCCGTGATTTAATTGCACATATAGGATAAATCTTAGGTAGATTCCATCCATTGTCATTTGAACCTAAGTGAAATTTGTAGTCGGGCATCCAGTTTTCATTTATTTGGCAACAAATTAAATCATTTTGATTGAAATCCAAACGATTTTTCGACAAATCGCCACTGTGACAAACACTTAGGCCAATGACATCACTCGATTGTCATTAGGCAATAGGCACCGAGTGGAGACTCGAGAATAGGCATTTCATGCTCTTGAAAATTGAATGGGAAAACTCCGACCGTAAATATCGACGAACTTCTATGAACTAGACGAAATTACCCGAACGAGTCAGCAAAGATTTTATCCATGTGAATCGAGTTGAAAAGTAACGCGTCCAGGAATCGGACGGACTCCGGAGCTTTCCTTCTTCGCGAGAGGAATCTTCCTTCGGCGCGTGCGCGTGGGCGCGCGCGCGTGACCGTGACGGCTATTTTGAATTTCAAACCCGGCGTCTCAACAGCGTCAAGTCAACGTACTCCTCCCTTCCCCCCTCCGACGCGCTCTGCGAATTTATTTATTTTCTCTTTTAATTTCGTACGAGGATAAAAACGAAGACGAAAGACAGAGGCCGTTTTCCCACTGACCGCGTTCAACGAAACCTGTCCAACCCCGTAACGCCGTCGCCCCCTCCCTCCAACGAGGCGCCGCCACGTGGCGATGATTGCGCGGGCCGTCCTTTCGCCGTCTACCCTCCCCCTTAAAAAGAGCCATCCCACACCCCACCTCTCTCTCATTGTCATAATTTCTTCAAAAGTCATTCCACTAAAATCTCTCTCTCTCTCTCCGGCCATCCCTCCCACAACCGCCGCCGCCGCCGCCGGAACCGGATCCGAAGCAATCCTTATCCAGGCGCGCGACCATGCCAGTCTCGACGGCGACGTACTGGTGCTACAGCTGCGTCCGCTTCGTCACCGCCCTGCCCCGCGTCGGCGACGACGTCGGCGAGGGCTCCGTCTCCTGCCCCTTCTGCGACGGCGGGTTCATCGAGGAGATGGAGGCCGGGGCGGCGCTGCCGGTCCGACACCCGGCGGTCCACCCCCGCCGCCGGTTGGATGCTCTGTCCGAAGACGACCCCCACCCGGATCGCGGCGTCAGCGTCCGGCCTCGCCGGAGGAGGGCCAACGGCGGCGGCGGCGGCGACCGGTCGCCGTTCAACCCCGTCATCGTCCTGCGCGGGACCGCCAGCCCCGACGCCGAGACCAGCGCCTTCGAGCTCTACTACGACGATGGGGCCGGATCGGGCCTCCGGCCGCTGCCGGCGACGATGTCGGAGTTCCTGATGGGGTCGGGGTTCGACCGGCTGCTCGAGCAGCTCTCGCAGCTGGAGCTGGCCGGGATCGGGCTCGGTCGGTCCGAGAACCCGCCCGCGTCCAAGGCCGCGGTGGAGTCGATGCCGACGGTCGAGATCGGCCACGGGCACGTGGCCGCCGAGCTGCACTGCGCGGTCTGCAAGGAAGAGTTCGAGCTCGGGGTGGAGGCGCGGGAGATGCCGTGCAGGCACGTGTACCACTCCGACTGCATCTTGCCATGGCTCGCGGTGCGGAACTCGTGCCCAGTGTGCCGCCACGAGCTGCCGGCGGCGCCGGAGGATGCGGCGGCCGCGGACCAGGAGGCGGTGGGGATGACGATATGGAGGCTCCCGGGAGGGGGATTCGCGGTGGGGAGCTTCAGGAGGGGTGGCGGAGCCGATAGGGATAGGGAATTGGAGCTGCCCGCGGTCTTCACGGAAATGGACGGCGGGTTCGAGAACGGAGCTCCGAGGAATGTGTACTGGGGGCTGAGGAGGAGCAGGAGCAGAGAAAGAGGCGGGTTCGGTAGGCTAGTGAGGAACATCATGAATCTGTTCGGTCGATCGAGGTCGAACAGTGACAATTACCCGGATCGCGATTCCGGGTTTATGAGGAGGACTCGAAGCGTTTCAAGCTCGAGCTCGAGCTCGGTGATCGGGAGGTTCGTCAGGAGGCGGAGCAGAAGATCTTGGTTCATGGAGGATTAGAATTAGAATTAGAATTAGAATTAGAATCTGAGGCCAGAATGAACTCCTTCCTTTCTTTCTTCCCTTCTTTCTTTTTCCTTTCCTTTATGGGTTCTAAATCGTGATGAGTGGGGAGATATTTAATTTATTTGTGGATGGAGCCGATTCAAATTTGTAACTGTATATATATGGGAATAGAATGAGATGCAAATCTCTTTTTGGGGAAGAGATCTTGGGACGCAGATGGCGGTGTTCTTCGTCGCCCCGCTGTCGGTGGCCACTAAATCATGAGGAGGATGAAATGATGTTATCTTGAAGATTTTACTCGGATCGGTGTTAAAGATTCTGTTCCCCATTTAAGCTTTCATGAAAGATTTTTACTTGGATCTGTCTCTCGCGGTAGAAAGTCCGCTTTTTGGGTAGAGCCCCCCCTCGAAAGATCGGTTCGTCCTGCAAAATCTGTACGAGCTCGCGTGTCTGTGAACAGAAACAGAACTTTGGAGCAGAGCAGCGATGGAGTTTAACTGCTGTTCTTGAGAGAGAGAGAGAGAGAGAGAGATCTGGTGGCCGAGGGTGATGAATCCGAGGCGATGGCAGTGCGTAAGGAAAAGGTTGAAGGTGGGGGAATAGGTCAAAAGGTGGTGTGAAAAGGGGCGTGTGGGATGGGAGAATGAAGATGCTGACCGCTTTTCAACCTGCACTAAATCCAAGAGGATCTGCTCCTCCCTCCATCATTTGGAGCGTGAAAGAATAGATCATAATAGATCATGACCGTACGCAGAGAATTTTTGCAATACTTGTCGACATAAGGCGAGACGTATTTTGGACAGTGCTTTTTTACGGCGGTAGATCCATCTCTCTTTGTTCACGTGTGCCTTTACAGGCGGTTTCCGTGGGGTTTGTGGGGTCACGAAAGTTCATAAAAGCCTCAAAATATCATGATAGGAAATCGTCATGGACCACTTTTAAGTCCTTATGAACTCTCGAAGGCGCATCTATTGACAATTTTATCATTTTCCTTTCGAAAATGCCCTTGCTCGATTTTCTCACACCCGTCAAGGTACAAGTCTTGGTCACTATGTACCTCGATCCCATCCTCAACTCAGATCTCACCCACCAATGGCTATTCCGTGGCAGCGAATGAACCATCACCAATGCGCCTCAATCTGAGGTCATCGGCGGGAGTCACGACCTTGGATTGAAGTGGCCGGGGTCGGCATCATGGATGACCGACCTCAGGGGAGGTGGCCCATGGTTTGGTTTTCACACTCAGCGTCCTTTGGAGTCAAGTTGCAAAGCTTGGGGGCAGGAACGACCTGGTTGTTTCGAAGTGGACGTGCGGTGGGTGGGAAATGGGGAAAGCTTTTCGAAATTGACTCGGTCGAAGATGACGTGCGTGCGAAGATGACAGCCCCCAAAGCCCCCGTTCAACGACTCGTGACTTGGATGCTTTTGCCCTTTTCCCTCGAATTGGAGCCATCCTCGCGCCAGCTAACGCCTTGCCTGCACAAAAGCAGCAATTATTCTCCCCAGTCTCGTTTAGCACGTGATCTATCCGATCGGGAAATTATTTTCGAATTTAGTTCCATGTACTAAAGTTTGGTGAAAGAGAAGAAGAAAATAATGCACCGATGTTTTAGTACAATTTGCAATCGTCCTGGGAAACAATTGAATACGATTCATAAAGGTAGCTCTCCTTAAAGTACTTTTCATGAAAATCATATCCTCATCCACCAACTTAGCCTTGCAAACGTATTTCTACTAGTGGTTGTAGAAGAGAACTCGTACTCAAATTCCCACTAAGTACTCAAAATAAAGTAGGGCCCTGTCTATTCTTCCTAATTAACTAATGACATCAAAGTAAACTTATCAAAAGGGTGGTTGGGTCCAAAATAGGTTGACCCAAATAGATGTTTTCACTCATTTTCATGCAACACAAATCTAGCGGCGCATAACCAATCCGACCTATATTGTTAAAAGATTTCTATGTTTAACCAAATCTACAAAAAGATAATATCCAAATTGAGAAAAGAGTGTGGAGTGAGCGAATGTGAGACCAACTGAGGGCGACAGAGAATGAAAAAAGAATTATAGAGATGGGTTGGGTCCAAATAGTTTGTATACTCGTTGATAACCTATTTTACACTTGTTATTTTTAAACCCATTTATGACCCATTTACTCAATATAGTTAACATATTTAACATCCATATTATGGGTCTATGTCGTGCATCAAATAGGCACATAATCTCCCACGAGTGATTGACAAAATTGAAGCAATCTATGCATCTTTTAAATTTGATAATTCATCGATTCAAGCCCTTATTATGTTTAAACCAATTTATGACAAATTTATTTAATATAATTAACTCATTTAACACCCATATAACCGGTCTATGTCAAAGTGAGCAATTTTTGCATATTGATCCCGCACACAATCTCCCACATAGACTCTCAAACGAGTTGGTCGGGGGTTTGGGTCATGTCATAAAATGATCCGATTCAAAACATTAACCCGTTTATAAATTATAATCCATTTATCATAATACAAATTTCTCGATCCATACCTAACCCATACCCAACCTGACCTAACCCATTTAAACAATTCTAGGATTTTTTTTTTTTTTTAATAAAAAATGGTATTGCTAAAACACTTGCTACAAATCTAGTGACAATTTTTATAATCTTTTAAAATATTGATGCTTAATTTGTTGCTTGAACAATGTTTTTCGAAAAGTCATTTTCTAAGAAAATAACAATATTTTTGGGTATTTGTCTAAAATTTGAAAATAAATTAGAAAATATTTTCCGTGTTTGGTATGGAAAATCTGATTTGATTTTCCTCCATGCTTTTCCTTCTATAATATATATATAAAATTGAAATTTCAATTATTTTTTTTCCTTTTCCTTCTTCTTTGATCAGTGATCGACCATAGGCTAGCTTGAGCCTCGCCACGAGCAAACAAGGCTCAAGCTCACTTGATTATATTAAGATTCCACCTCGCCAAATTTGGCAAGGTCAAGCTCACTCGAGTCTTGTTATATCAGTGAGGCTTGAGCCTCACTAGTGCTAGATGTTGGTGAGGCCTTGGCCTTGCTCAAGGCTCACTTGCTAGAGGTCGGTGAGCTCATCCCTCGCTTGGTCGGTCTTTGACCGGTCTTTGACCATTGTTGTGGCCAACCATGACCGAGGAAGATGGAAGAAGGAAGAAGAAAGATGAAACAAAAAAGGAAAAGATAAAGAAAAAATTATAATTTCGATTTTTTAAAAATATTTTTTTACGAGGCTGAAGAGGGAGGGAGAAAGAGTGTGTGTGAGCCTAGTGAATTGGAAATAGGTTCTAAACTCAACCCATTTATTTTAGCCTTTAAATTCAAAACATATTGAAGGTAAGCTCTTCCACAATGAAGTGATACATATACAACATATTTATATTTTAAATGGGCTATATATGGGTTTAAGACCTATTTCGATAGATCTACTCCCATGGAATTATGGGCAAAATAGAAGAAATTGATATGTCTTTTAACTTTGAAAATTTGTTGACTCAACTCCTTATTATGTTTAAATCAATTTATAACTAATTTACTTGATATAATTAACTCATTTAACACAAAATGGCGAGTCTATGCGTGTATCGATCCAGCACACAATATCCTATGGAATAATAGACAAAATTGAAGCGATTGATGTGTCTTTTAACTTTGACAAGTCGTCCACTCAAGCCCTTGTGTAAAAGCTAGTTAAGTTAAAAGTCTCCATATGCTCGATTTTAATTTGAGTGCAATTAAGCCTTTCAATAGCACATTTCCAATAGATTGGAAGTTGGGAAATATACTTTTTTAATCCCCTCGAGATACCCACCAAAAAATATAAAACAATCCTCTTGACGAGGGTGTGACTCGGCCAGCCGCCACCCGTAGGTGCCCCTACATTGCTAGGCGAATTTTTATAAGAAATTATTATTATTATTATTAACCGGATTTGATGAGATTTTTTAAGGTTAAATGCTATGCCTTACTCGGCAGACGTAACCGGGATTAAGATCATGTCCGATTGTACAAAAAAAGAAAGAAAAAAAGGGAGATCTTTTATGGGATTCGGTAATGTTCCGTTTGAGAGGAGGAGGGGAAACTGAAAAGTTAGGTAAAAGATGTCAGATTTTTTTTTTTTTTTTTCAATTTTTCTATTCGAGCTTCCATCCCCTCCCTTGTTTCAAAACAATGGATGAGGTACAAACAAATGGTATAAATTGACATAATCTGCTGTTGATATGCGAACATTGCGAAGGGTCTCAATTAAAGTAACTTAGCCGAAAATGCACGGAACGGCATAGTAATTCTAGGAAAAAAATCATCGTAAGAAAAGGAAAAAAATAGAACAAATTCTTCGGGGGATCACTTATTTGATAAATTTAAAAAGGTACATTTTTGCAAAAATATATATATTTAATTTCTTCATCTCATTAGTAACTCATGTACAAAAAAAAATTACTACACTATGAAAATTTAATATATTTCAGACAAAAAAAAAAAGAAAAGAAGAAAGAGCCGAATTTGCGCACCGCAATACTTCCTAATTTTTTTTTTTCCTGACCAAAAGGAAAATGCTCCCTAAATTTTGATTGGCCGGTCCGAACTTTTTTTAATTCGAAGGAAGCCCACGTGGCAGCTTCCAGAATCGTCTGGACATCAAAACCTCCGCACCAAAAAAAAAAAAAAAACCAGAGAGAGAGAGGGAGAGGTGCAGCTACCTCGCTCCGCTCGACTTGATCCCTAAGCTCACTCCACCTCGTCTCTCCTCCGCCTTCAACGGCACCCTGCAGCTCGATCGCCTCGCCGCGCGTCTTCCATGGTGTAAGTCCTCTCTCTTCTTCCCGGCTCTCTCTCTCTCTCTCTGCGCTTCCGTTCATTCGGCCGGCGAAAAGCGAGGCCAAGACGATCTGGGAGCGGCGCCGGCCTCCCCGGCGTCAATCCCCGCGTTCGGCCACTCGCTCGTCGCCGCTCCGATGACGCGGCGGTGGCGGTGCACTTTCCGCCGTCGCGATTTCGGTTCTCCGAGTTCGATTTCTATTGCGGAGCGTTTCTCCGTTGCTGCATTGTCGCGTTCGCGGGGCTTGTGTCGGTCGAGCGGGCCGGATCGATTCTGCGAGGGGTTTTTTGACGATTGGCGTAGTCGAGAGTGGTGTGTGGACCGGCTGTCGGTTGGATGTGTTTATTTGGAAATTCGATGTGAATTTGACTGAATTATAGTTTTTTTTTTTAATAGCAATTTTCGATATCGCATTGCACATTGCGTGGTTGTGGATCGTGCGCACGCTGTGTGGCTTTGATCTTTAGTTGTGTTGAAGGTTGATCGTGAGATTGCAAGATGAGGAGTCTGATCCATTGGTGTAGCTAGGTATAGTGAGATGCTCCGATAAATTTATCTTACTGAGATGCGTCCGATAAATTCAAATGAAAATTGCTTTTAGGTTTGAATTTTGTGGTGCACTGAGCAAATCTTTTGTTCGTTTTTACTAGTTTGGAGATACTCCAAGTGTGGACCTGCACTGCAGTAGTTGAGTTTGTGAGAGGAAGAGATAGATTTTAAGGGTAGCTTATGAGTAATGTTTCCTTCAAAATGTTTTAGCATTGCTCGATAGACTCTATACTTTATAGTCTCTCTTGAAGCATGTTTGATGTTTTATGAGCACCTTCTGGAGTTCTGTGGTATGCATTTTGGCCGGTGTCATTTTAGTGGAAGCAAATTATGTGATTTTGATGGCTTTTGCAGGCTATGAAGATTGGAACGTGCATCTAAGAATTCATATACCTTTGGTGCTTGTACTATTGCTCGAGCCTTTTTTTTAAGTAAGATATTTGCACCACTCTGCAAATATGAGCTTTGCATATAGAGGAAACAGAGCAGATATTGAAAGTGGATTTCCAGGATTTCTACATGAACGACCAACTCTGGTAGGTTCACTCACATTCAAGGAATATCTAGCAACCTACATCTTTGTTTAATATCTCAAGCATAAAGCTGTACTTTCCTTTGGTGAGTTGAAATTCTTACGATCCTTTTTCCTCTTTATCAGCGTATCCATGGACATCGGCCAAATTCCAATTCCTTGGCTTTTCTGGTAACAGGTAGCTTTTCCGCATCTTGACTAGTTCTTTCCCTTTTCTCTTCTCATTATCTGTCGATAATATATATGAATTCTATCTTCAGCAGTGCTTTTGCTGTTCATGGTGTTGAACTCTCATCAGATGTCGTCCAACTTCCTGGTACTTAAGTTTGAGCACTTTATGCCAGTCTCCTTGTACATAGAGGTATTGTGTATTAACTGAAGAGGTAGCTTTGTGAATGTAGCTATGGCTTGTCGTCAGTGTCTTTCTGCTGGCTACAAGCCTGCGGATGTACGCTACTTGTCAGCAACTTCAAGCTCAAGCCCGAGCTCATGCGGCAGCTGCCAGTGGCTTGCTTGGCCATACTGAATTGCGTGTCCACATGCCACCATCAATTGCATTTGCTACCAGAGGACGGCTACAAGGACTGAGGCTCCAGCTTGCTCTGCTTGATCGTGAATTTGATGATTTAGGTAGGAAACTGATTTCTGAAGCAGGTTTGATGATAAAAGAATTGTAAAGCATGGAACAAATTATTATTTAGGGGGATTTTTTATTGTCTAATAATCACTGGCTTTGGCACAGCAGAAATTAACTCTTGATTGGTGAATGCTTTCTTTAATATAATCTTGCCGTGGAACCCTACTATTGTTGTGGAAATCTTGCAGTTTTGACTTCCTAGATTGCTGTTTCCATAGTTCTTTTAGTTGACTCATCCTCACAAATGACGCATGCACCTATCCTATTTTCAAAAGATCCTAGCTTTTGAGCTCCTCATAAGATTTAAAGATTTGACATTGTCAATTTAGATTGTCAATACTTTTAAAAAATTCACATGGATCTAAGTGAAATAGCCTTAGTATCAAGGATTAAGTACTTTAATTGTGCCAAGCTCAAACTTAAGAAGAATGAACTTCCCAAAGAGTTCGTTGAGTGATTTAGTGCTTTTGGGGATGTGATATATTCCGTTGAGTTATATCTATTTTCACCTGGAGTAACCTTAGTGGCCAGGTTGCCATACTGTGGGTGGAGCCTTACTCAATGCACTAGATAGGATGGTTTGCGTGCCTCCGAAGAATCAGTGGACTTGCAGTTTCTATTACCAATTTTATCCCCACAAAACTTAAGAGTAGTTAAAAGCATGTCAGTGGACAAATACCTTGATATATGAATAAATTATTAGGAAAACAAGCTCTTTTGTTTAGCTATGACGAGTGAATGATGAAAAAGGATCCCTTGTTGTTGTATTCTGATGACTTTTCCAATGTGACTTACAAATTAGCGGGAAATCAAAGAGTTTGACATGTTTTGAGCTGTCAACTAATGGCTATAGTTATTGTTATAAAGCAATGTAAAGTGGTGACTATATGATATAGGCAGCTTTTATATATTTAGACTCTGGGGAATAATTGCTTCTGTTGATTGGTCCACGCTGCAGATTATGATACCTTGAGAGCACTGGACTCTGAAAACGTTTCCACAACTCCTTCTATGAGTGAGGAGGAGATAAATGCCCTACCTGTTCATAAATACAAGGTTTCTGGTGTCCAGAGGTGAGTTCAAATGCCTTTTCTTTTGTAAAGCGGTCCAAATGCCTTTTCTTTTGTAAAGAGTTTGCCTTTTCTATTGTAAAGTGTGTCTATGTTGAATTACCTTGCTTAGTGCACATTAGCCCAAATTCAGCGATGAAGACTATACTTGCTTTTTAGCTCATGTTCTTAGATAGAAATTAACTATTGCAGGGTTACTAACTCAATTCAAGAAAAATTATAATTATTCTCCCCATGCATGTGTGTGTAGCATGCAGTATGCATAAAAACACAGAAGTTGTTTGCTTAATTATCAATGAAGTTCCTCAGAATAGTCTTAAACGGTATTTTTGTGTTAGTTTTTGATGTAAGTGTGATGGAATGAACGGTGGGATTGTGTATGCATGCATGAGCTGTCCACTCTCGCTTGCCTTCAAAAGAAACTTAGTGTGTTGTCAGCTGCTTGAAAACATGTGACAACTGCGACCTTCTGTTCAAACAAATTGTGGATCATGAATTAGTCTTCAAGTTTGATTGTTACCTTTTGCAAATGAATCAGTTGCAGAAAGAACTCGTGTACTTGTGCAATGTCTGAGCTTCTTAGTTATGGCCTTGATAATATGGCAATTGTGCATGTGGAAATTAAGTTGGCTTTTGCTGAGGTTTATGAATTGATTTTTGGATAAGTACAAATTATAATGCAAGACTTTTTGATAATTAATTAAACTATGTGTTTATAAAAGCTGTGGCAATCAATTGGCATGTTGTTGGAGATAAAAGCTTTTATTGTCCCCGAGGGTTGGTGAAGTTGGTTGGGACATTGGAGGTTTCAACTCAAGAACTGAAAGTCATCCATTGAATCCCACCAACTGCATAAACTGCTTTGGGTCAGGCCACTTGTGTAGGTCAAATGAATAGACCTAAATGGTTCATGGAGTTTGCAGGGTGTTTCATGAGCCGCCAGATGGTAGGTCTCCATGCCCATACCCCTAGATTAAAAAAAAGAAAAAAAGAAAAAACTGTTGTCACTATTCCTCCTTTTCTGAGATAGCTCAAGAGGTGATAGGGATCCCCAAAATCTCATAGGATTGTAAGACAAAATTTTCTCCCCATAAACATAACTTGTTAGGAAATGGGCGCACAATGGATGTCTTCCATATTTCTGAATGCTAGCCCGTGAGGGAAATCAATCCATACATGTAAATTATGGAATTTGGAAGTAACTGCATCAAACAGTGACAGGATGACAAACAATAGTAATGGACATAATGACCATAATAGGGAGTGCCAACGTTTTGACCTGTGTTTTAATATTATGTCAAATATATCATCTTCCCTTTTCTATAATAAATGTATCTTCTTTTTTTCCAGAATGGATACGTAAGCTCTTAGAAAAAGGTCCACGAGTATATCTAGCATATTTCTTGATAGTTATTTCCTAATTTTGTTTTGGCAAATGATCTCTCTACTATGGGTTGCATCCAAATCCCACTTGTGAGTAATTATATGCATACTGCTTTTTGATAGAGATGGCTCCTCACTACAAAAAGCATCGTCTTCTTTGGGTTCTGAGGTACTCTTCTTTTTGGCAGCTTTTGCAGATGTTTGCCTGGACTATTGAATTCTAAACACTAGTTACTTTCTTTACTTTACTAGTTATTATGTGTTTATGCTGCTTGGACTGGGAATTTGGTTTTTTCCTGATGAGGAATTATACCTTATTGTTCACAACATAGATTTTGTTTTCAAAGGTCTTGGCCATGCTAGTATTCCTTGTTTCCCTTGCACATGATTACTACCTATTTTGGTTTGCTCACACGTGGATTGTCCTACTCTAGATGATCAGGATTCAACCTTTATACGTGCTATCACGAGTGACTGTAGAATGTCGTCCCATGTCTTGATTCGATCTGATCTCTTTGCCTTAATATAAAGAGCATGCCAATTTTTGAGAAAGAGCGTGAATTATGTGCCGCATTTGTCCATTTTCCTTTGTTTTTCTTTTTGGCCGAGTCTACATTTTCATGCTGGCATATCTACATTTATCCATGGGCCACAATGTCTGTGTTACTCAAAGGTGGAGCAGGCATTTTAAAAAATGCAGACAACATGCCTGCTCCTTTCTGTTGAGTTTGCTTGAGTCATGCATTACTGGCTGAGGTGGGAAGGGGCTGGCGGGCTCGTCTTAGAGTGCTTTTGTTTCTTTCTTTCTTGTTTTTCTTCCCTTCTGGCTTAGTTGATCTCATTGATGCGATAAACAGCTGAAGCAAGAGAGCAGAAATGTGGATACAAGTATGAAAGCCCTGGAGGATGAATTGACTTGTAGCATATGCTTGGAGCAGGTCAACAGAGGCGAGCTTCTTCGTAGCTTACCATGTTTGCATCAGGTTTTTTCTCCTCCTAGTGTATAGTTATATCTTTTCCGTGTCCATTATGGTTTTCTACAATCTCTTGAGGAATCGTCCCTCCAAGGATTGGTGATTGTTGAATTGCAAATAAATAAATCTCAATTTCCATTGAAAACTTTCTGAGTGTTGGTGTGGTACGACAATTTGCGTAACAACTACGACAAAGTGCATGTGCATTTGACTGATTATGACGTGGGATTGGTCCCTCAAGGGACTATAGAAGCCCCCAAGTCCATCCTTCAAGTTTTGCTTATCTCATCCTTTAACATGCATGGGTGAAGTTTCTGCGGTTTCTGTAACATAATGAGATAGAATGGCTCCTTTTTTCTTTGTCCTGTCATGCCACTTACAGATTTTGTTTTAGTAGATGAGCGCTCTATTGATCATTCTCGAATTCTGACTCCCCCCAACCATTTAGATGCAAAAGTAAAATTGGTTTCCATGTTTGACTTCTAAAGAAAATCTTTTGTTTATTTCAACAATGTTTGTGGTATCAATTTTCTGCTGAACATGGTTCCAGGAGTGAGCTAAGTGTCTGGCTATTAATGGCTAAATTCGATAGGGGTTTTCTGGTTTTGTTTATCTTGTGCATTTTCCCTTACCTTGCCTTCAGCTAAGCATTTGATTCTCTCTCTTTGCAGTTCCATGCTAACTGCATTGATCCTTGGCTGCGACAACAGGGCACGTGCCCTGTCTGTAAATTCAAGCTCGGCACAGCATGGCAGGAAAGCAGGGATAGCGAGTCGGATGGATCGGATATGGTTTAAAGGCTAACCAATTACCTGTACCTACTTATGTTAATATATTGTTGTGCGTATCGGTTTCTATAAGTCAATAAACTTAGTATTTTATATAAGCATTTAGTAGTAGCTATGCCCATGATGGACTTACAGTAGCTCGCATGGATTTAGCAGAAGGCATGTATAACTCAGGGTATTAGGGGTCGGTCGACGGAATGAGAACTGCAATTTGTGCCTTCCATGTACAAAGTTAATCATTGCACTATAGAGGATCACTCATCAACTACTGTGTAAATCTGTTCTTTGCCCAAACTAGTACGCTAGCATGTTACATATAAGGATCAATCAGCCAGGACGATGTTTCTGAGAATAGGTCGGTCTAGCGCGCTTCATTTTAGCCCGTGATCTTATAACTCTCGGTGACCCCGTGACCGACAGTTTTTGCTTGGTGGATGTCTGTATTATAACATGGCCGGTCTCCTTGTCTGTCTTGCAATGACGTTAGACAAGCACATTGGTTCTCTTTACATCAAACATGTCATCCGTCACAATCGCTTGACAGGTGAGTTTGGTAGGGCATTGGTTTCTTCTCCCGTGCCCTCTCTGGTTTGTTCTGATCGTTGTTCCTGCTTGTGTGCAACACTTAATCGTCCTAATTTATAAAAGAAGAAAAGCCAGAAAGAAAGACTAACTGTAAAGGGAAGATTACTCCTAGCGTGGAATTTGCTTCTAGATTACCAAACTGAGAATGATCTTTGCGCTTCTCTTTTGATAGAATATGTGCTTCCAGGGTCCGAGTCTAGCCATTCCATTATTCCTAATCTAGCCTGACATACGTGAACGTAGGTGATAATGTTGGAATTACTTGCGGGAATTAGCCCCGAATGGCTTGCTTTGGTGCGGGATCATGGTAACCCTATCATATGCGGGAGTCGAGTATCCAAAACCGAGAGCTTCGTCGGCTGGCCAAAGTCACCTAAGCCGTCGAAAAGAAGGAAAGAACCGCAAGTTAAAACGGTCATCGCCTGAACCAGGGTGTTAAATCTTTTGAATATCTGGCCAATCTTGTACGTTTTCTTGAAGACCGACCAAGACAGTACATGCAGGAGACAAAAAGCGAGGCACGTCCCAACGTCCATATTGACTCTGTCCTCCTCGGAGCATCTAAACGTACATAACCCGAAAAGGTGCTTTTTTTTTTTTGGGGGGGGGGGCGGGTGGGGCGGCGGCGGGCGCGGCTGGAGAGATCAATAAATCGATCTTTCACTCGCCGGATCTACTGGGATCTACTGTGCATTTTCCTAGATGATTTGAGTTCCATATGTATTCTCATTTCTCACAAGAACAAGGACCCGAGAGAGAAAATATGTAGTACTTAGATGGAGCAATCTCGTGTGATTCAAAATATATCCGATGCAAATTACAACCCCGTGTAGAAAGCTGTGCGAAGCTCGCTCGACATGGCAAAAAACAATCGCAAGTGCATCCAATTCAAGGGAGAGAAGAAGGAGAAAAATTAAGAGTAAATAGAAAACAAAATCGGGACCGCGCATCGGCTCCTCCGGATCGAAAGTCGCTCATTCTTTCTCGCAAATCCACTTTACTGGATCGGATCCGTCTCTATACTATACATACAGACAGTCCCCCCTATATATATGTATAGTCCCCCGAGCCCGCCGGGTCAGGAATCGTCGTGCTTGTGCCAACGGAGGAGCATCGCCACGCAGCGCTTCATGATGTAGAACTTCGCCTTCTGCTCCTTGGCCAAGTTGCTGCACTTGCGGGAGATGTTAGAGCCCTTGTGGGAGCAGCTCCGGGAGAGCGAGCCCTTGGACGACGACAAGGAGCAACGCTGCGAGCCGCTCCTCGCGAGGTTACCAGGGGTGTTGGAGGAGGTGGTCTTGGCCGAGAAACTCCTGGAAAGAGCGAACTTAGAAGACGAAGATGAGGGCGACGACGACGACGTTGAATGGCCGTTGCTCCATTTCTCCTTCTTGGATGGCTTCCATATATCCTCCATTGTCTCGGGGGACAAGACGAGGATCGAAAGCTTTGTTGAATGTGGAAAGAATGATGATGGGGGGAAGAGAGATTTGAGTGGTTCTTGTTCGGGTCAGATATTGCCACCCTGAGGTTATATATATAGCGAAGGTGAGGACCTAAGCTGAGGCTAAAAACCTAAGTGTGGCTGGTCTTTTGTTGTTATATAAAATGGAAATGTTCTTGAAACTGCATGTTCCAGAAGAGTAACATGGTCTCTAAACTTATCCGGGGATGCATCTACTAGCATTTATTAGGGTCCTCCTCCATAGTTAAATGGCAATTAGGGAAATGCTCTAGGCTTATTAAAATCGGTCTGCGAAACTGTTTTATTAAGAAATGTGATGATAACAGGAAATCAAAGAAAGGAGATGGAGAGACGGTGTGATGTTGTCGGAATCGTTGTAATTTACCTGCTTAATCACACTTCAAGAATGGTAAAATCCCATGTAAATGTGTGAGGAAAAACACACCTTTTAATGTATTTCCTGTGTTTGTAATTGATTCGTGTAGGATACATTTTGGAGATAGCCATTAGGTGATATAGAAGTTAGGCAAATCTCATTGACTCGAGAGCATCATCTATAAAAGTCCGTTGTGTTGAACAATGCATCTATGCGTCAAATCTCACGTAATTTGTTATTGGTGTTGAGTATGCGTTACGTGCAATGGTGAATGGATTTATAAGAAGAAAAACAATAATAAATTGAAGGATACCTCAACAAGAAAGAGGGTAGCCATTTATTTATTTTTCTTGTTATTGCATAAGGCTAATTTTGGACAACACAAAAAGTGAGGTGACTAAGGGTTTTGGCCATATGTTAAAATTTTGAAAATTGAAAGTGATGGGTACCATTAGAATTGTCAAATAATCTAATTGGCCCAGAATTTTTCCATCGCAAGGGCTTTGAATTTGGCTAAATTTCTATTTTAACAACGCAAGAATTATCGTCGAACAGCAAGTCTAATGTACGGCGGACCAATTTAAAATTTAAATTTCCAAAAACACAAAACAGAGAGAGAGGGGGGGAGGAAGGTGCTCTAGCAATTTGGCAGTTGTGAATTACCAATTTAATATAGTTAATTTACATGTGAAGTCTATGAGGCCTGACCTGTGTTCATTATTTTAAAGCCAGTTGATTTATTTTATTTTATTTTTTATATCTCTTTTAGCTATAATCAATTATTATATAATAAAATAAAATTGCAGCAGTGACGACAGGATCCCGTCATTTGATTGACCAGTGCACCGCCATTGCCAGTCTCTTGGTTTGCGTGATTCCCCCTCGTCTTAGAATACCATCCGCGCTTCTAAATTTGACTCTCTGTTACTTTTTTTTTTTTGTTTAAAATTCTTCTCACAATTTGGCAGATTAAAAAAATTCCGTGAATAACGATTTTTCTCTTTTCGTGAATGGCTTGCTGGTGATTTTTTCTATTTTTTAGCACATTTTATTGTAAAGTTGCTAGATATCTAAGAATGGGATTAAATTGACTCTTATGTTAGAATGTTGGAATGGGTGCACAATTGAAATGATATCACATTATAATGGTTGACGCAAAAACTTACAAAGAACAAACAAATCTCAGTTTAACATGTCATATATGCTCATAGTCATTATTCGATAAAAGTCATCGTTTCAATCAAGTAAAATCATATAATTTGACGTGCAAAATAATCTAATGAGAAAAAGAATCTTATAATAGTAGGGTAATATGTTCTCAGGCACAATATCTCATAATTTTAATTAATAAATCAAACCTTTGAAAAAAAAGGAACCTAATTTACTAATTTCCAAATGGGCTCCCTCGGATTCTGTTCAAATTCCAATTCACTCTTGTCGAGCCCCAACATGATCTGGCTTCACCAGTACGTTGCATTGGATACCTGCGTTGGTTACTAGAGATTCAGAAAAGCTCCCAATTACAGGATTTCGACCTAATTTTTATGCAGTTTAAACTTTAAAGTACAACATTTCAAATTTGAAGGTAATCGTGAACATAATAAAGTATCTGGATGACCTCGTGAGTTAGATCTAACACGATAAAAAGTTGGGGTATTTGATGCAACCATGAGATTATTTGTACATATCACTATGGAAAATTGAATTTCTAATGCACGCACTTGAATTCGCTCCTTGAAATTGTACTTAGAGAATTCATGAGACCTTGTATCAGTGTCATGTGGTGGAATTAATTATCAAACGCTTATTTTAAGATGACCCATCTTCGCATTATAAGAGATTGTGGATTTGGTTACCAAACTTTTAGTTGCGACATTGATCTCGTCACCAAAAGTTACTATAACACGACGATGGATTATCTTGTTATCTTATGCTAACCTTTTTGAAGTTGTGGCTTATTGCCCACTACGAAAAATTGCCTCCTGACATATGGGAAATAACTAGGCAATAATCTTTAATTTAATGTAAGAATGATAGTCTCCTCTAAATTACAAAAAATCAAATAACAAATAATTATAGATTATTGCGGGATCTACTATTTCAAAAATTTGTTGCTCACAATAAGTTGTTTTATTGTTAGACTAACAAAGCCCAGTACATATTCATCGTAAAATAGTGACAACTACCAATGGTTATTTGTTGTGTTCTATCGTGGCTTGTCGAGGGGACAAACTTTTGAAGATGAAGATGAACCATAGTAAAAGATTCCACGATTCGATGAATTCGAAATCAGGCACGTTTGTGGTCCATAGATTACCTTAGCAGTTATGAATTTTGACCGGTCCAAATCCGTTCGATGCATGCACAAAGGTTTCCTGCCACCGACAGGGATGGCCTTCGGGGGATCCTGGTCCTTCAATTTCGGTCAATCGAAATACTTTTTTTTTCCAAATAAAAAACCAAAAAAAGAAAAAGAAAAAAGAGAATCAGGCAAGCAATGAGAACGCCGACGACCCAAAAAAAAAAAAAAAAAAAAAAAATCGAGGGGAGAGACCCGTTTCAAAAAAATGCGGCCAAGCTCCATGTGATCACTGACAAATTGAATTTCATTTCCCCAATTTTTAGCACCCTATTGCTTAGCAAAATTCTTGCAATTATTTTATCGGGCATCAAAATCAGGGTTTTCTATGCGATTTCTCTATGCGCCTTCGGATTCAAACTCGGGTCAAGAAGTTGCGGACGTGGGTCAAGATTTCAGGTCACATGGGGGGAGCTGATGTTGTGATGGAATGGGGACTTGAGCTTTCCTTCCTTCATGTGGGTCGAGAATATCAGCATTTGAGGCTGCACGTGCCGGCATGTGACGAGGGGGGAACCAAGAGAACAGGGACTTCTGTACTGCGATTCAACGGGGGGAAAACTGGTCAAACCTTCTACGTATGTCCAATGTCCATAATTAAATCAGTCCATACATGGAAAAAGAAATTTGCAAAACAGAAAATGGGTTTCTTTTTCTGATGCAAAATAGAAAAATGGGTTTCGAGTTTTCCTTAGCTTTCCCTTTCATACCGAGCTTTGGTCCTTGGATTCTCAGAACCCGTGATCCACGCCGGTCTACTTTTTTTTTGCCCTTATTACTAATACGTTGCGGAGATGGGTCCTATTATGTGATGATTCCGACGCCGGTCTAGTTGACCATGCAATGTTGTCTGCATTGGTTGTCTGGGCTTCTTGTTATATGGGTTTTGGCCCAGATTCCAAGGCCTTAGTTCGATCTGCGTTGATTCAAGAAATGGAAACCATTTACGTAGAACGGGCAGGTTTGAGTTTTTTTTTTTTTTTTCATCGGTCTTACTCTATTTCTACTTTTAACTCTTATTCTCAGAATTTGTCTTTTTTATAAGAAGTGGAAATCGAAATCCACACATGAACCTAAATTGTCGTCCGCCCCAACCTCCCGCTTCCCATGTGGGAATGATAGCCACTGGAGCCTGCATCTCCCGGTTTTGAGGCTCTATTTCGCAGTTCATTATGTCGTTTCATGCTACTAGCCATTCCAACTGCTGGATGGTTGCTAATTCATCGCTTTACATGGTTGATAATGATGCCCGGTGATTCGGGGTGTGAGAAAGATGGAACACTCGAACGATTGAGCTTATCCTTGTGTAGATACATACTGAAGTTCAAAGCTGCTTCAGAAACTGAGGTCGTTGCCGTTATACATTGTTGAGTTTGTGAGTTCGTTGGTCGACGCTGACTACAGTTCGAGCTACGAGCAGCTTAGCTATAGAGCTTTTCGGACACGCATAGATTACAGTGCCCGTATGAAGCCTCTCCTTCTGAAAGTCATTATTTTAAGAATCTGGAGCTTCGGCAAAACTGATCAGTGTTAAGGCATGGAAAATGCTTGGTTTGGCTTTTGGTAGGACTAGATTAGCAATGTAGTAATGGTTAGGTCCGTGTACTACCGATGTATAGGAAAAGGGTCGATATAAAGTACAGGTATCTACATGCAAAATCCGAGGTGCTTAATGACATTTAACTCTGGCCACGAGCATTTACTGTTGAATTTTCTCTAATATAATCAATAGCAAGATGAATGACATTATTTTAGGAAGCTTGTAGACTACGAATGACAATTCCTCTTGGCATCTCACCATCCTTAAAGTTCCACTGTACATGATCACAAGTACAATCAGTTTGCCCACTGGCGGTCCGACTGATGACTAATCAAGCCGGGCAGATCTGCAAGCCATGCTAAACAGACTTTTTTAATGGTTCGTGTGGCTTCACCATCGAAACTTTGAGCAGGTCCCCAACAGGACGATGCGTAAAGCATCCTTACTTTCCAACCCTGCAGCATCCAGTTACGGTCTTCGAGAATCACCAAATCCTTATGTTATGCCACCTTTACTTTATCCGTGCATGTCTTCATCAACACTTTGTCCAAGGGACGCTGCTTAAACCTGGCCTGCAAGACCCGCTTGTGCCACTGCTTGTAGGTTTCAGGCCTCACCACTCTCTCCTTGCCTTCGCACGCTATGACGTTCATGACTTGTTGCCCAAATAACTCCCTCTCAATGAGTAATCTGTTAACGTCGTCACAGGGTATATTGCAGTCGAGAATATCATACAGTGCAGAGAAGTGGAAGAGAGCTTGCCGAAACCGTGGGATGAAGAAAGGAGAGTTGAAAGTTCCATTGACTACAGACAGCACAAATATATCAGGTCTCATCTCCCATATTAGTTTCAGGACGGCATCCCTAGGATTTTTCAAAACGACTGTCTCATCAAGTAAATTCTCGAACCGGTAATGGCAGTTTACGGCAACAACCTCATTTCTACGGATTTTCAGTTCCTCAATCTTGATAGTTTCCCAATGCTGCGACACTATTGCATTATACTTGAATGGAACGCCAAACCGCTCGCAGTACTTGGCCAAATGATGACCTGCTTGGACAATTCTCTCTTCAGGTTCGAAACCCTGTGAAGGAAGCTCTATCCCTGTGAGGCCAAGCTTCGGGGGCCCGGCGGGCCTCCCTGATAGTAGCTGAATAAGGAGCGACCACTGGCAACCCAACAAGATGCCAAAGTCTATGACGTGCAGCATCTTTGCTGTCTCGGCTACTTTTAAATTCATGTTATCCGCAAAAGACATTGCAATCTTGGCGAAGGGGAAGGCCTTATATTGAGTTTGGTTCTGTTTGAGGAGCTCAATGATCGGCGTCCTCTTCAGAGCCAAATATGTGAAGAAGTTTTGAACTGCAGTTCCTGCCAGGCGCGCATCAAGATAGTTGGCAAAGATGTCGGCCAATCTTTGATAGCCATTGCCAACAGGAGAGGAGCGAAGCCTGATCTGCTTTGGTAGGTCGCCAGCGTTCCTGCTGTCATCAGTAGAGATGGCTTGAGCGCAAAGAACGAGGAGATTCCTCAAATCCACCATGTCGTCATTGTTCTTACCCTTTTCAGTATGATTCCTGCAACCGCTAGAACAATGCATATGCGCACCAGAGACGAGTTTCTGACTGCTGCATTCGACGTTTTACCATCAGTACTTCTGAAGGGCTCCGGCTCCTCTTCACTGAGCAAAATTTTATCGAATATCTCTGAGACTTCGATCTCTTCCGTCGAAGCTTCTGATTGTTTGTTGAACTTCCCTTCCCTTTCGCATAGTTCTTCCCTTTCATGATTTTTCCTTCTCCTCGGACCGTTAGAAAGGCCTTGTTGCTGTCTCTCATTGATTCCAACTTTTAAACCCTGTTTCTTCACAGCTACAGATATATTGGCATTTTCATTACAATCAACATGTGCGATGTCACTGGACATGAACTTACAAGGCTCCTCGAGCCCTCCCTTGACCTGCGAGGTTCCAAGGGAATCATATTGAACAGGAAAGTCACTTGCAGGAGAGGCCAAATTCTGGTTTACATAGTGGACAGGGCCTTTTGGACGGATTGAGGATGTTTGTGAAGCTGGCAAGCAAGTAGACTGAGAGAAACAGTCGCTCGAAGGAGAAGCTAGAAATGTAGAGCGACTGTCCTCTTGGTTGTCCGCAGGTTTCAGTTTTTCCCAAGAGTTGTTGGTGCAACACATGTTGCCGGTTGTATAGCTATTGCCGTGACCATGACTTGTTCTTGGAAAAAAAACATTTGAGCTCTGAGCATCTTGGCCAACAAACATTGAGGTTTGATTAGGTGAAGCAGGATGTTTCTTGCCAGGAGTAATAACTTCGTGAAATGATTTCTCAGTAGCTCGAAGAACTGATGGATCATAGAAGAAGCTGAGTTTGTCCTCTATGTTTTCTTCCATGAGCATGCTGCTTATGTACTTAAGAACCTGTTTGGAGAAATAATTGCCATCTGAGTTGGAGGCCACTTCTCCATTCAACCACCCACCGCGGCGTGAATCAGACAACTCAGCCTCTGAGTTCGCGGCAATAGATGGCGTGAGATTACAGAGGCCTTGATTTGGTAAAAGGAAAGAGTGATCGATGCAGTTCAGATTCAAAGGATGATGCATAATTTGGTTAGACCCCACCCTTGGGTTATGGTACCGACCCGTACTCGGAAAAGCGTTGACCTCATCAACTTGAGAACCATTCACGAAATGAGAGGATGCGGAAAATGCCGTCTCCGAATCCATATTTTTCCCAAATCAGAAGTGCAACAGAAAAAAGATCATCTGAGTTTTCGATGCGTGACCATTAGAGATGTTTCTACTCCTTTCATACAGCATCAAAACTCATCCGATTGCCATTCCATTCAACTAGAAGGTAAAACATTCAAAGGCAACAAAGATTTCATGGAAAAATCGACATGGAAGTATCTGACCCGGTTTCGAAAACAAGGAGCAGCTGAGAATGCTCATGAACGTGTCATCTTATGAACACAAACTCAAAGCAAAAAAGAAGTTAATAACAGAAGGTAAAAGAACTTGAACACTTGCGGATCTGAAGAAACAAATTGGGTCGGAGCCAAAACAACAAAGACACAAAATGCAGAATCTGTGAAGGTTGCACTTGGCTTGTGTAGGGTGGATGGGTTATCTCTTCCGTATATGTACGCAGACACCTAGAACAAGAAACAAACAGAGAAGCATTGTCATTGCAGGCTGAGTGAGCGATTCTCTGTTAAACAATGCAAAGGATGACAGATTTAATCAAAGGAGTGGATGAGGCCAAAATCAACGGATCAAACGAAGAATTTACAATCTCGGTGAGCTAGTTAACTACAAACACTTACCGAAAGTGATAGTTTTTACTTTTTACAAGTGGTTATTGCCAGAGTATTCCATTGTCGTAGCCATTTTACGTTCAGTCTTTTGTTCTCTTCCGCACGTTTATCTGTTACTTTTACACATAATCAGATCTTAAGACTATTTAAAGCAAGCGTTAGAGAACTTGACAAACATATATTTCCCAATTCTAACGCAGATTTTAACGTGCCATCTCCAAAGCCATTCGTCGTGCGAGCTTCTCTTACACGAGAAACGGGAAAACTGGCTATGCCAGCAATTGTCCATCGCTATCTCAGGACAAGCTTAGGTTATTTAGTTCTGTCCTTTATTGTCTTGTAGACTCATACGACACTTCCAATGCGTACACAATACAAAATATTATCTTGTTTATATAGGTTAGAACTGTATTCTAGGAGCGAGTTTTGAAGAAGTGGGTTAATTTTGATCTTTCCCTCATTGTCTGGTGCATTGCCATCACACCGATAAGTGATGATGATGATGATGACAGCAACTTTGATTGCTGTCTCATGTGAACAGTAAATTTCTTCTCATAAAGTGGTAATTCAATTTCACTAATTTCGTATCATGACTACTCTTTGCATTTTGCTACTGTTATTGGAAAGTAAATATCATAATTTTTGTATGATGTTAAATTTAGTGTTAAAACTTTTCGATTATCACTTGGATGCCAATAACAATTTGTGTAGCCGGAAAAATAACAGTGTTTTATATAAATCCTCTGACATGTCTTGTGGGTACAGTGAATTCAGCAAAATTAGTGCTAAACTACATCCCTTTGGCCATTTGTTGACCCAAATTATGGAACTGGGGGATATTTCAGTTTGCTCTAAAAAAAAAAAGAAAAAACCACCACATCGTAATCGGGGCTGTCTTGTTTCGTTTTAGCACATGCCGATAGCATCACTCATTTCAGAAAAATACAAGAATCTCTTTCCATCAAATTGACAGCAGCTGAATATATCGTCGGTTTGTCCCAACGAAAAGACACAGCAACTAAGCAAGCGAATTCCATACACTTTCGGCAGATCCGGGCAATGTAATCTAACGTACGAGACAAAGCCAGCAGCCTATCTTTCACCAATCATTCTCAGTTGTCTTGTTTCATGTACAAGTGAACAATGCACGTAACTTGGAGAAACATCGACCAGTCGGATCCATCCTTGAAAGTATCTCTTTCAACCTTTTCAAAGCATGTTTGCGAGAACTTCGAGTTCCTTAATTATCAATTAACATCACCATAGCCTCAGTTTGCTAGAGCTGGAATTTTGCTACCGGCTTGGTGATTAAGCAGGCAGCATCTCGTTTTGGTGCAGACTGTCACTGCAAGATCCTTCAAGAGAAAATTCGTTCAGCATTGAGAAGAGCTACAGAGTGAACATCAGCAGGAACAATGCAGGGCAAAAGAGAACTGAAGTAGAAGTAAAGCACTGAAGGTAACTAATTAAGTAGAAAATGTTTCCTGTTATGCCTTCCAGTTTCAAGGCCTCTTTCACAGCTCATTGTGTCATTTCTGCTATTAGCTAAATCTAACCAGTAACCACCAGACAGTTGCTAATTCATAGCTTCACATGGTTCACCTTGTGAGTTCATAGCTTTATATGGTTTGCCTTTCTAATTCAGAGAGCATGCTTCGCTTTGTGAGAGATAAAGGCAAGTAAGTTGCTACCTTTGATGTTGGGAATGTATCTAAGCTTCTTGAGAAGCCACCTATTAGGAAGGATCAGGCGTTGCGATGATGAAGTATTCCATACATGAAGATCCAATGGTAGAATTGCATTGAGAAAGATGCCACTTGGGAACTGAAGGAGGCAAGGTGTGAATACCTGCATTTATTTAATAGTTACCATAAGTTCAAATTTACAGACAAAAGAAAAAATAAACTCAAATTTCGAGGACAAAATTTACTTTAAGGAGGGTAGATCGTATTATATGAGTTGACCAGGTCAAAAGTGATGGGGCCAAGAAAGAAAGAGGGAAAAGAAAAACATCAGCTCCTTCAAGTGATCTAGAGTTTGTGCAAGAAAGGGAAAGAAGGAAAGGGAGAAGAAGAGAGACGCGAGAGAGAGAGAAAAAGAAAAAAAGAAGAGGGAGGAAAAGGGACTTCACCAACTCGCGTTGGATTTATTGCCAAGCCGATTTAATTTGGATTTGTAATGCCCGGTAATTGCTCGCACCCCTTGCTCTTCCAATCGGAATAGCTTTTGGAGTTAAGTCGTTTTGTGAAAATCGAGGCATTAAGTCTATTTTTTCATAGTTTTGCGATTATGGTAGATTATGGCATTCTGAAGCTGTAGATTTGACGGGAGTCGTTTTAAAGCAACGGTTTTGTTGAAAAGAAATTTTAGGGTTTTGTGTGTGATTTTTGTGTTGCATTTAAGTTTGAATAATCTTTTTGAGTGAGCAATTTATTAGCAGACGGCCACGGTCCAGCCACAAGACGATAATGCCTGGAGAAACTGTTTAATCATCATGCGATATTACTGCAGACGTTACAGTACAGTATCCCATGAAGCTTCGCTTGATCCCTCGCACATTAGAAGAATAACACTACATCCAATAAAAAGACTGCGAAATGCAATGACAAATGTCAGCTGCATTCTCGAGCACGCACGAGGTCGCCATTTAGGTACTAGACGGTGTTGCAGCGAAGAGGGGTTCGATATCTGGTGGGTCGATATTTAAGCATCCCTAAGTATCCGCACGACTCGACAAACACACAAACACTAGTACGACATTGCAAGGTTGGAAGCCGTAGAAGAATGAGGAGATGGAACACACAGGGATGAGCTTATCCTTGTGTATACCCATAATTAAGATTCCGAGCTGCTTCAGAAATTTACGTCGCTGTCATTTTCCATGTTGAGTTTGCGACGTCTGTGGTCAACTCTCGACCGAAGTTCAATCTCAGCAGCTTAGCTGTGAAGCTTTTCGCTTTAATTAAAACGAACATAGATTATGGGACCGTATGAAGCCGTTCCTTCTAAGAGTCGTTATATTAAGAATCTGGAACGGTGCCACAAATGATCACTTTTAAGGTGGGAAAAAATCTTCAATCGGCTTCTGGTAGTATTAGAGCTGTAATGACCTAGCCTGACGAGGATGGGGAGTGATCGTTGGGACCAGATGGAGCCTGAACAAGAAATGGCTCCTGACATGCTTCTAGGGTGGTGAAAGGGGCATGAATGAACCGAATTGTGCATCAATCAGGGAGAGAGCAACTCTAGAATATATATGTGAAAAGTAGAATTAACTCACGGGGGCACCTTTTAATGTAACAGCAAAACTCTAAAGTTGAGCAAGCTCAGACTTCCATAATGGGTGACCTTTCAAACGTAAAATATGGGTTTTGACCCAATCAAAAAAGAAGAAGAAAAAAGTGGAAGCTTCATCAGAGAGAGAGAGAGAGGAATCGAGAGTTTTCGGGTGAGGAGAAAGAGAAGAGAGAGAGAGAGAGAGAGAGAGGAAGAAAAGAAAGAAAGAAAAAAAAAGGAAAAAGAAAAGAAACAAGAAGAGATAAAAGGGAAAGAGAGAAAGAAAGAGGAGGAGAGAGAGAAACGGAGAGCAGAGAGCTCTCGCTCAAAGAAAGGAAGAAGAAGAAGAAGAAGAAGAAGAAGAAGAAAGAGGGTTTTGTGCGTTCTTGTCATGGGAGCCTCGCCAAGCCGTGTAAACTACATAACGCAACGCTCGGTAAGCACTCGTGCTCCCCCTTTGTTTAATCGGAGTAATTTTGGACCTAGGGCTTGAAATTCGGAATTTTGGGAAAATCGAGCGGCGAAGTATGATTTTTTGAGTCGTTGAGCTGCATATTTTTGTAGAAATGGTACTTTGGGATGTTGTGAAGCTATAGTATCTTACGGATTGTGATTTGAGCTTGTGGTTTGTTCGGAACGGAATTTTGAAGTTGGGGGCGCATTCTGGTACTGTAGTGAACAGTAGCTTCGAGCTTGTTTTTTTTTTTTTTTTTTTTTTGTTGCTTTCGGTACTATTTTGGGGTGGCTGAGTTGGGGTTGTTGTTGTATGTTAAGAGAGTTTTCTAAAGACTGTAAGATGGCTTGAAATGGAATTTTGTGGAGGAAGTTATGGCGCGACAAAGTTGGCACATGGTTTGTGCCTAGCGAGAAATCGTTGGGTTTTCGATAAATGCGAGCTTTTGTGGCGCATAGGTCTCGTTTTATCGACAAATAGGCCTGGTATAGACGAGTTGTTATGTGAAAATCCTTTTACTTGGCCTTTTGATATTGTTTTTCTGTTAATTGTTAGGGATCTGAGTGCATTGGTTCGAGTGAGCGTCGTAGTTGATTTTTGACTTTCCCAGGTGAGTGGTGCTATCTCTTCTAAGAATTTATAAGCTCATGTCTTCAAGATGATAAAGATTTGATATTTTATGAGTTATTAATAAGCATGTTTATTGCATAAAAGTTGGATCGGGCATTTACTAAGTTTTGATATTTGAAAATAGTGTGAGATTTTTTGTGAATATATATTCCGTTTGATGAACGAAGTTGAGAAATATTACATGTTTTGGGTTTGTGAAATCATTTTACTAAAAGCTCGACTTTGAGATGATTTATGGAAGGTTATATAGATATTGATTTGTGATAAGCTTTTTGAAATGTATTCGATTTGAAATTGATTTATGAGACGGGTCTTGACATTATTTGAGAATGTTTTATGAAAAGTAGTTCTGGCGGATAAGTTGAGTTGCGAAATCTTTTCGTGATATATGAAATGTTTTATGGATTTGGTTTGAGGATTATGGATGGTGTGATTCTGGATTGATGTGGATGCTCAATATCGCTGTGAGCCCAGCGAGGGGCTTGTGGGTATGCATATACTATTCTAGGATATCCTTGTGGGCCGAGTCATCGGCTAATAATAAATGGAGACCTTGCCAAGGGGGGAATCTTGGTTGCCTCGTCACTAGGCGTTGTATTGTGACCATGGTTTGATATTGAGCAATGGATTGATCAATGGAGTGAAACATTGACATGTGATATGAGTTGGGTTGATGGAATGGACCATCGACGTGTAATTTGAGATTAGTCGATGGAATGGACCATCGACATATAATTTGAGATTAGTCGTTGGAATGGACCATCGACATGTAATTTCATTTGATTATCAATATGTGGTTTGATGAGATTAATCAATGGAATAGACCATTGATACATGTTTTATGAGATTAACCAATGGGTTAGACTATTGGCATTTGCCTATTATTATCTTGAATATTTTTGCTTTGAACATATTGTGTTAAAGTAGGAAATGTTATATTTTGGCCTTGAAGGTTTGTTAAATTTCTGGGTTCTGTGTGGTATGAGATTAACAATAGAATGGACCATTGGTGTGTGAATTAATGAGATTGATCAATGTAATAGACCATTGATGTTTATTTCGATGTTATTATGAAATGATTATTTTTGTTATAAATATAGCTATGTTGAAGCGTACGTAACTTATTCTTTTTACTGTATGTTTGTTATATCCTAGATTTGAGTTAAAAGAGTTATAGTTTGGTTTTGTAAATATGTATATCGGGTGCTCAATCCGTTTAGAAGAGATGCACTACTCATTGAGTCGTGGTTGCTCATCCCTCTATTTTCCAATCTTTTTCAGGTTCCTTGATTAACGATGAGTAGATATGAGAGCGATATGGATGGGGGAACTTTTAAGAGTTGGATTTTGGGAGCTTTGAGGCTGCGTCCTTTGAGTGGAAGGACGGCGTATCATCCCCCATTCTTGTTGATTTTGGTGTGTGACATTAGAACAGTGCTTGCCTATATACAAAAGAAGAAAACCGCGAGGCTTAGTATGGGATGGGCCAAAATGAACAATATCTCAAGTAAGTTATTCAATGGATGTACCAAGAACAACAGTATAGCAACTATTAGGTTGGTGTATTGCCAACCCAAAGGAAAAGGGTCGACAAGAACCCTAGGTATCTATATGCAGCATCCATCGTACCTAAAACATTTAATAGTGCCACGGACATTTTCTTTTGAATTTTCTCTGAGATAATTAATAGTAAGATGAATGGCATGATGATAGGAAGTTATTGACTATGAGAAATTGAGAATGGGGCTTTTGGTATCTCACCATGGTATAAACTACAAAATACATTATCTGAGGTACAATCTAAAAACTCAACCGATACATTCAATTAGTTTGCCTACTATCGGTCCAACAGACGACTAACTGAGACAGGCATATCTGCAAGGCATGCTTAAGAGACTCTTGTGATGCTTCGTGGGGCTTTACAATCGAAACTTTAAGTCGGTGTCCAACTAGACGAAATGTACAATATCTTTCCTTTCCATCCCTGCAGCATCCTTCGAGAATCACCAACTCCTTGTGATATGTCACCTTTAGTTTATCTATATACATCTTCATCAATGCTTCGTCCAAGGGGTGCTGCTTAAACCCGGCCTACAAGATCCGCATGTGCCACTACTTGTAGGTTTCGAGCCTCTCTACTTTCTCCATGCCTTCGCATGTGATGATGTTCATGACTTGTCGCCCATAAATCTCCCTCTCAATGTGCAATTTGTGTTGGTTGTCATGGGATATCTTGCAGTCGAGCATATCGTATAGTGTAGTGAAGTGGAAGAGAGCTTGTCGAAGCTGTGGGACGAAGAAATGAGAGTTGACAGTTCCATTGATAACATAAAGCATAATTATGTCTGGTCTCATTTCCCTTATTAGCTTCAGGACGTCATCCCGAGGATTTTCAAGTAAATTCTCGAATTGGGAACAACAGTTTACAAGAAGAATCTCATTTCCACGGATTTTCGGTTCGTCGACCTTGATAGTTTCCCAATGCTGTAAAACTATGGCATTGTGCTCGAATGGAATGCCAAGCCGCTCGCAATACTTGGCCAAATGCCGATCTGCTTCGATAATGCTTTCTTCAGGTTTGAAACCATGTTGCAGAAACTCTATTCCTATGAGACGAAGTTTCGGGGGCTGTCAGGCCTTTGCTGTAATGACTCCACTTCATCTCCAGGTTCACAAGTGGCTGGGTTATTTTCACAACATCCCAAGTTCGTCGCTGTCCCGATTCTTTTTATCTTGTTAATAGGCACATGCGGAAACTTGAACAAACAAACTTCCTAAGACAAACAACAACTGGAAGACTGAGACGTACATCACACAGAACACACTACTTTATATTACAACAGTACATTTACAAGCCCCCTTTTCTATAGGTCCTTGTTGACACCTAATTTTGGCGATTTAGTTTATTTATTTTATTGCATAGAAAATTAGGGGTTAATTTTATTAATTGCATATCATATATATTTAGTTTGCATTTTATTGGACCGGTAGTAGATGAGTTCAAATTAGATAGATCAGGCCCATGAAACGAGCAAGTCGGCTTAAGCCCATATTTTTAATGATCGAAAATTATCTCGTGAAAAAATGGGAATTTGAAATTTTTGAGATGCGATTATTTTTAGTATATCTTTGGATAAGGCAGATGTGTGAAAAGATATTGCAATATATTTTTGCAAGATTTGGATTTAAGGAAAAATTTTATCGTAATCTTGAGCCCTTATCAATATGTGACAAAATTGGTGAAAAAATATTATGGATATGGATTCGAAGAAGAAATTGAGATCCTAATTTTTCAATAGGATGTGCGTATGTTTTTTTTGGTGGTGGGGGCCACACAATAGAAATACACGGCCACATTGAGGGGTTTTTCTTTCTCTCGGTTCTCTAGGTAGAAAAATTGAAGTCAAAAGAGAGGAAATTCTTCCATCGTTTTAGGGTTTTAGGGACTTTTTCTGGGTTTTCTAGGTGAAAAGTTCAAACACGAAAAGAGAAAAAGAGAAAAAACCTTTCTCTTTCTTTTTCTTTTGGTTCCGTGGTTCCTTCATTTGGGTTGGGGACTGAACAATCAGATGACATTTGCCTTTATCATGAGAAGGATGATATCTTTTCTCTGGATCTTGAAGTTTCTGAAAGCGAGAAGTTCTTGTTTGTTACGTCTGAGAGCAAAAACACAACATCTATTTTCTATGTTGATTTTTCAAAGCCAGAAGATGGCCTTCAGGTTCTGACTCCTTGCATATATGGAGAGGAAACGCGCGTCAGCCATTGGGAAAATCAATTTTTTATTCGGAGGAGAAGCGACTTGTTTTACAATTAAGAACTTTTGGCTTGGCCACCGGATGATGTGTCCACGAGGCAGCTTAGCCGAGACGTTCACCGGGCTTTCCAAGCGAGCTCGTTGACCACCGAAGCAAGGATTCGCTGGTTATCTCTCTCCCATCACTGCAAGTAGTCCTCGAGCACCATTGTTCTCATCACAAACAGCACCTCGCCAAGCCATCCCATTGCATGGTCGCCACACCATCATCATGCACCCTTGACGATGAAGCTGTTCTAGTCTCGAGCCACGAGTCCCTACGTGATCTCGCAAATCATCTGTGAAGCATCGCCGCCGTGCACATAATGCTTGCTGCCGTTCGCCGTCGAGAAACCGATCGCAATCCCGGTCCGATTGCATTTGGTCCTAATTTGGAAAAGTTATCTGCGCGATATCGAGAACTAGGTAAGATTCTTGATTGATTCAAGTTTCTCATATTTTATTGCTAGATCCATGGGATCGCGATTTATTTTGAATATTTGTTTGTTATTGCCATATCCAAAAATATTTTGAATTCTCATGAATTCGGGGATTAATCCCTAATTTCACAACATGCATACGATTGACAGTTCGATTTTCGCACTCGAAATCCGACTCGCAATCGCACGGAAAAATCGCCAATCCGATCTCACGCCCGAGATTCGATTCGCGATTTTGTTTAAGTTTGGCTAACCCGATCTCATGCGCGAGATATGGTTCGCCAATTTTTGAATATCAATCTTATCTTATTTGATTTGCTGTGTGATTTTGTTTTCGTAAAAGGAAAAAATCCAAAAAAAGAAATTGAATTAGGATTAGGTTTGTTTTAGAATATTCCTAGTCTTAGGATTATCTTGCATATTTAGAATTGCAATCTTATTTCGAATTTTTAAATAAAAAACAAAAGGAAAGTATATTCATTTAGAATGTTAGTTTTTTATTATTTGATTTGCATGTTAAATTTTAATTTCGAAATTAATTAAAAAAAACATTATGCATAATTCATGTAGAATTAAGGCATCCTTTGCATGTCATTGCATTTTAGAGTAAGATTGCACGTAATTTAATTCTAGATAATAGTTTTTAATTCATTATAAGTTTAGATAAAAAAATCTTAAGTAGATTGCATTTTAGTTAGGGATTTCTAAGTTAGGATAACATTCTAGTTTAAATTAGGATTTGACATAACTTCATTCCTAATTCGAATTAGATGACATTTTAATTTAGGTAGATAATTTCCACATTTTTATAATTTCGAATTTAAAAGGAAATACCAAAAAATGCCTTAGAATAAATTGGTTTCTTTTTTTTTTTAGATAGACCGCATCTAGGATTAGAGATTGCTAAGTTAAGACAACATCTTAGTTTAAATTAGGGTTTAGCATAACCTAATCCTTAATATAAATTAGATAGAATCTTAATCTAGCTAGGTAACTTTCACATTTACCTAATTTCAAATTTCATAAAAAATCCAAAAAATGTCTTAGGATAAATTACTTCCATTTTTTAGGATAAATTGCATTTTTTTAGGAAAAAGAAAAAAGAAAAAAAATGTCATGAACATGTCATTTAGGATTAGATTAAATGAAATGCACGTCATTTATTTTTTTAGGCCCATTTAATTAGAAATTGCCTATCAATAGAATTAGGTCATTTAGATTGCATTTAATTATTGCATTTCTTTAGGATTTACTCTATTCATGTCATATAATTTAGATCATATTGCCATGTCATGTAATTTAGGTCATGTTGCCATGTCATATTAGATTACTAGCATGCATTGCATATAGATTAAGTTCCCATTAAATAAAGTGAAAACAAAAAAAGAAATTGTGTGTTAATTAGAAATCATATCTATGGTTGATGATGTGAATTTTGATCTAAAAATACAGATGCTTTCGTTGCTTTGAGGTAAGTTTACAATTTATTCATTGCTTTCTTGAATGTTAAATTGATGGATTGCGCACTCGCATGATTGCCTCATATATTAGGGAAATAAATTTAAAATCAATCCAAGCTGCTTGCCAAACATTTTTTTAAATAAAGAATGGTACCGAAAGGGCATTAGAGAAATCTAGTGTAACCAAGTCCCCGTATCCATAGTCTCTGGTTCGTAGGAGTAAAGTAAAACTCTCGCTACTTTACTTGGGTTTCTAATCGACTCACCAAAAATAGATTAGTGGCGACTCTTAGATAAAATCCATTTGCATGTTTAAAAATTTGAACTCAAGTCGCGAATTGGTATGGGCTTGGGAGAGCCCAAGTTAAGTCTAGGCTTAACAATCCATTAGCCAAACCTTAGGTGGTTCACCCCCCGAAAATTGGTCGCGACAGTCCTCTTTCCTTTTTAAGTCACACTACAAGTTTCCTATCTCCTCTAGAATGACTACGGCTCCAAAAACTAATATGAGATTTCCATGCCTACAAGTTTGAAATATAAGAGAGTGAGTTAGGGGACTTAGTAAGTATAACCTCTAATTCTCTACTAGAAGGACATCTCATGATCAAAATCTAGTTGGTATAGCACTCGTAATACAATGTCAATGGCATATCGATAGCAAACTTATTACTACACCTCGACTACATGCAAATGTTAATTACAACATACTTCTATGTATGTTTACCTTCGGCTTATCAACAAACGCATTAACATATTATACTTATGTATACATTGGCACGCATAAAATGATTCATTTACTGTCATCTCGGCTCAACCTGCCCTTTTCAACTTGACCGAGGCTTCTAGTTTCATGTTGGGCTTCCTAGCTTGGCTAGGGAATCTTGGCTCGACTGAGACTTCCCGAGGCTAGCTTCTCGAGGCTTCCAAGTTCAAGACTCAAGCATCCTAGCTCAATTAGGGCATCTCGTTCAACGAACGAGGCATTGCTACCAATGCTATGTGGCAATGGGCGCATTTCTCTTTAGGTGATCACACAAGCCGGTTTTTTTTCATCTTTCATCTTATTTGATGCATATGAAGGCTCGAGGGTGTGCTAATTCAAGAGTGTGTGTGCCATGACCCTCAATATTATATTATATAATATGCTAGACACAATTCTTGATTTGTGGCTTGAGTCACACGCTTAGGCCGATCCTTGCACCAAGCAAGACTTGGAATTGGTGCACCTTAATGCCATATTAAGACCATGTGGATTTGGGCAATCTCTATAGGTTGCGTTTGACGGTCGGGATAAAATTCGGGATAGGATATGATTTATCCTATCCTACGTTTGGTACTCGCTTAAGACAAAATAAAATCAGATATAAGGGGGATATAAACCGGATAAAATTATCTCATGGGGGAGGTGGGATAAAGGTGGATAAAATTTCTATGTCCATAATAGGAAAATTATTTTTCTCGAATAACAAACTTATTAAATTAAAAAATTGAAATTATATTTCAATATAAATAATATTTGAATTCTAATTTAAGAAATAAAAAATAAAAAATAAAAAATTATTTTAAATTAATCTTATTTTAATTTATATATTCAACTTTAATTCTATCTTATAATAAACATACAATCTATAAATTATATATTTATACTTATTATATATTGTAGGTATTTTTGTATTTTAGGAATGTTAATATAGTTTACTATTTGATAAAATTTTATTAAAGAATAATGAAAGGAGATTAAAGAAATAATAAAGAAAATAATAAAATAAAAATAAATAAATTAAGGAATAGTGTTACAAGAGATTTTCACCATCTCCATTTACAATGATATGCCGTTATATGATATGATGTGAATATATATGACTTTAATACTGCGATACACCAAACAATGGATAAGATATAAAAAATCCAAGTTGATGATTGGTTTGCATCCGGCCTCTAAAATTCTAACATTGAAAGCTTCATTGAAGTTGTTGTCAATGATATCATATTTCAATTTTTCGGTGTTGAAGGCCCGACACTAGTGCTTAGTTTTTGTTTGTAATAGTGCATTAAAACTTTCCTTTGTTAGTTACGACAACCTCTCTTTGGCTAATATAAAATTAGCCATGTTGATACTCCTTACTATTTGTCAGAACTACTTTTGCAGCTTATTTCATTTGTAGTTCTTTGCCCAGTTGCGTATATGTGCCTCATGCACATTCTATGTTTGGCATATGACATCAACTCAGCCAATGTCGGAACAAGTTCCTACAAAAATTCAAACCAACAAATACAAGTTAGAAAAAAAATGCAAGTAATTAATATTAAAAGGAAATTAATTGAGAATGATATTACCTTTTGTTAGTCGCTTATGAATGCTTATCCTCACCCATTATTTATCTCAAGGTCGGCCATTAAGTTTTTGAGAAACTAGAACCAAATATTCTTGTTCCCTATGTTGACAACTGCCCAAGCTATTGGAAATATTTTATTGTTGACATTTCTCTCCACGGCAGTCAACAACTCCCAATTACATAAAACCCTCAAAAAATATTCATCCAATCCTACAACTCTTCTACAATTAGCCAAAAAGCTCCGTTTGCATGCATTAAAATACATATAAAATCTATCAAACCTAGGCCCACAATTAGGTAGTGGCCTCTCTACAACCTCTACATATACCTTACTAGATGAGTTTTGAAGTAGGTATTCGCAAGCATAATACCATACACACATACATTTTTCCTTGTACCGACCCATCAATATTTTCATTATCCTTAGTTTAGTTCCCTTGCATTGATTCCTCAACACATTAACCTCCAACTGATCATTTAATAATAGTTGAAGCTCTTGATTCTAGGCATTGTTATGATAATATTGAAGAAGTGCTTTGACAACAACGCATTTGTTACATTTTTATTGTTAAATACAATCAGACAAGTATAATCCTCCTTGAAGGAGCTAATCTAGAATAATCCCTTCCTACTTAGCGTGCTATAAATCTTTCATGGACAATTGGGTTGGGAGCACTTAGCTCTCATAAATTCCTTTGATTTTTAATGAATTCAATGCTGCTCTGTTCAACAATAGAGTTCTTGACAATACCTTCCTTTAATTATTTGGCATCATCAAATTTCATGCTCACAGAGAAAATAAATATATCAACAGTCGGATCGTAGCAAGGCTACTTACTTTTCTTTCTATGCACAAGTTCTTCATCATCATTGCTAAACTCATTCTTTGAACTAACAGTTTTATCACCGCAACTTTCTTCATCTTCACATGTATTACCACTAGTTGGAGCTCCATCTCTATTTATTGACTCAGACTCACGCCTTTCTCCTATAGCTGTAAATTTTTTTTTGACAATCCCTTTGTTTTTGTCTTGACTATGTGAGTTCATTATTATTTTCATCACTTGTGAAATTTACAGTTTCCAAGGCTTTATATTTCGATTTATTAGATAGAACAACTTTCCATTCTAATCCAATTAAGTCTTCATCACCCACATCTTCACTCGAGACTTCAAGATATCTTTCTATTTGCTCATCTCTGTCAATATGACTTGTTTCCCACTCGTCCCTCACTTGCCTCTCATGTTGCCTTCCATCTAATGTAGACTCATCCTCAACCTGATTACTTACTTGAATATAATCTCTCACTTCTCCTCTTTCAGTGGTCTCCTCATTCTCATCATTTCCATCATCCTCATCATCACTTTAATACTCAACATAGACCTTAGCTTCGTCGCCGTAAAGATAATGGTAAATGAAATCCTTTATATCATTATCGTCACCAAAAAAAATCTCAAATCATCCTTCAATTCCTTCACAGGAACACAATAATGCAATTTTTGCACTTTGCATCGTAAAAAATACACCAAATCCCTCACAAAACCAATATATGATGGCTTTCCAATATTAATATAACAAACTCCCCACCATAGCAAATAGTGACGTCTACATAATTTTCATCCATGTCAATGTTGCATCCAAAGAGGAAAGAAAGTCATTAGTTTTTGGGACTATATAGCGGAATCATTAACAACTTCACATAGATGTCCCTACAAGCGCATTTAATTGATTAAAGAATTCATTTAGCCCTTGTCATTTTGTTGAAAGAAATAAAGGAAGCTAATTCATTGTGTTCGATTCCCTTAAGTATCGAATTAATTAAACAAAGTGAGGTCCCCACCACTATCTCATGTTTTAAACTATAGTACGAAAAAACCATGTTTCCCTTCAAGCAGAGCCCTCATTTTCCCATATGCGCGCTATTTTTCAATTCGGTCCCATTTGGTCCCCACAAAAGTAGTCCAACCCCACCATTTTTCCTCCGAGCATTTTGCCCTCAACACCCTAATTTGCCCGTCAAAACCTTAAATTTTCCACTCAATTGACCGACAGAGAGTACATGACAAACTTGAGCAGCGAGAGTTAGGGACATGGCCAGCAAATGAAGGCTCAACTACAATAGTGGCCGAGCAACGGTGGGCGAGCAATGTTAGGCGATCGAGCGAGCAATAGTGGGTGTCCGGTGAGCAGCGTATTTCGTATGTGGGAAGAATAGATTGATGCCCTAATTTCAATCCCCCTTCAGCGATGTCATTTTGGCCAAAGAAGCAATGTAGCGTTGCTTTTGAAAGGTAGTCCACTTATGATGACAAAACAATGTTGTTTCTTAAGGAAGAAGGAAAACAATGTACCGTTTTATGTGGACTGCATTTTAAAATCTTTGCCACATTAACTTATTTTTTTATTAATAAAAAAGTTACGTAATTAATTTGGCTGGAATCTCTTGCTAGTGGCACCAAAATGATCAATTTTTCTCCGATTTGGTACTTAAGTGAATCGGCGGAAACTTTTGATATTGAAGTGAGCACTGTACAAAAGTTTTGACACTTCTAATGTATTTACCTTGGGCAAGCCTTTTAATCAGTTTTGTAATTTCTTAGGATCTCGTAAGTTGGCGGTCTCTTCAGAGTCAAATATTTGAACACCTTTTCGATCGCAGTTCAAGCCAAGCGTGCATCAAGATCGTTGGCAAAGACGTGGGCCAATCTTTGAGGCGCATTGGCAACCGGAGAGGAATGAAGCCTGATCTGCTTTAGCAGGTTGCCAGCGTTCCTGTTGTTGCCAGTAGAGATGGCTTGAGCACAAAGAATGTTGGATATTTTAGCAGTTTTGAAATATTTAGAAATTATGATCGTCATGAAAGTCATTATTTTTGTAATGGCTTTCTAATGGCCGTATAACGCTTGTCTAACAGCTTTATAATTTTTAATTTATTACTTCATAAAATTTTCATTATTTTATAATGGTCATCTTTTTAATTACCAATTGATTTATGATGATCTTCTAACGGCTCTCTCTTTTCCTTATTTAAAAATAAATTAAACTTCAAACCACAATCTTAGTAGATACAATATGTTCTCACATCTTTCTTTTTCTTTTTGTTGGGTTATACATGAAAGTTGTTTTGTTTCCTTTTAATATTCAGTGCGGAGTATAGAGGAAGGTCTGTTGTATCTTGGGAGAATAGCCGCTGAAGCCTAACGCATTGAGTTTTGTGCTCGGAGGGGTGGAATTATCCTTAAGGACAATGTTTGCACACCTCCGACATTTCTTTTTATTTTCTAATCTTTTGTAATGTATTTCCAATAATTATTATTATTTTATGTATTCTAATACTTTTTCCAACAATCTTAAGGATAATTGCCTTATAGCTTTCAAAATTGGAATTGCTGGTGCTTTCACCGACCTTGGAATTGAACAAGGATTTGGAGATGGTGAAGGACAAGTATCACATAATTTTGGGTGGTTTGTCATGGGACAATATCAAGCATTAACACAAAATAGCTTTTGGCCGTTTTGGTAAGGTTATTGAGTTTCAAGTAAAGTCATTTTTTGGAAACTCTAAATTAATGCTTGAAGGGCGTAACTGCCATTTTGGCGTGCTATTTCCACATTTTGAGGAATCATCATCACATAGGTTGAGATCCTTTCATTCTAATAATTGAAATTTGGCGTCACGAGCTTGTGTGTTCTCTTTAGATTTGATTTGATCTTGTTAGACATATTCCATGAATGTGTGCTCTTATACTTTTACGGAAGACACTTACAGTTTTTCAAAAGGGAAAATTTCAATTAAGGGCCTAAAGTAGAAGTGTTTTCTCAAAAAAGGACCCAAAATGGACATTGTCTCAAAAAAGGACTTGAAGTGACCAACTTAGTTTCAAATAAGGGCCTCAACTTAAAAGCCAACCAAATCTTATTTGCATCTAGGGGTATTTTCGTCTAAAGATTTTTTTTCCCTTCTTTTTTTAATTTATTTTCTCCTTCTCTTTCTTTTCTTCATCATCATTGTGCCTTCACCTTTTTCACTCTTCAAATTGCATTCTCCAAAGTCCATCTCTATCTTCCTTGCCGAATTAGCCATCAACGCCCTCAACCTCATTTGTCATTGCCCTCAACAGCAATTCCAATACCTTTGTTGAAAGATGGAGGTCAATCCAAGCCCTAGATCGAGCACGAGTGGACCAAGATGTGACGCTTAGCTCGATTCGATCCCCATATCTTGTGGTCGTGGTCAAGCACGAAGCATGATGAGGTGTAAGCCATTAGCTTGTTACCCTCGTTGTCATCGATGCTTGAATTCAAATCGGTGCTCACGCAGGCTATGATCGATCTTAGCGAGGAGAAGCCAGATTGAAGTGCCTAAGCCAAATTTATTAGAGGTTTTTGAGGAATCTCTGTGATACTCATGTGTATTGATTTGTTCAGTGAAATAAGTGATTTTGGGAATTTCTGAGCGATTTTGCACTTTTTCATTTTGTTATTCTATCTCAAATCTGTGTAGATAATATTTCAGAGTTAGAGAGGCAAATTTGTTTGAACATGTGTAGACCAGAGTCATTCATTTGTTAGATTGAGTGATGTCTGATTTGAATCGCCACCAAAGGCAAGTATCTTCAATCACGGGTTAGAATGATTTGGCGGCTTTTGAAAATAATCAGCATGCACGACACAATTGGACCCTCTCAAGAAGCCACATATTCCACCTCAATGCAAGCTATGTCTATGAATGTTATGAATAATCCAACCCGAACCCAATAAGACATTCCCAAGAAGCTACGAGCGAAAGTTATCATGGCATAGGCAATTTCATTGGCGGGGAGAGAATGAAACTGTTACTTTAATTGCCATAATAAGTTTTTACAAGCAAATTGAATAAAAACAAAACCCATCGATGGATATTTCTTGATTCTCAAGTTCATTATCATCATCGAAGAAGGTGAGTGGTGGCGAATAACTTAAAAACTGGCTTATGCCGAAATCGATGAGTTCTTAGGTGAGGATGCAAAATTGCATAATATAGAGAGCATGTGCTTTGAAGTTTGCTGATGGGGAGGCCGCAGAACTAAAGCACACAATTTGCAGTTTTGCAAAACTGCATAACTTCTCAAATATCTTTTTGTTTTCTTCTTTTCCTAAATTGTTCAAATTGTTTTGCACCTGTGCAAGCTCGTGCGTGAGGAGTTTGATGCATTTGTCAAGAAGGAGGTGACCAAGATGAAAAAAGAAAGAAAAGAAAAAGAAAAAGAAAAAGAAAAAGAAAATCTTTAGACGAAAATACCCCTAGCTGCAAATAAGATTTGATTGGCTTTCAAGTTGAAACCCTTATTCAAGACTAAATCGGTCACTTCGGACCCTTATTTGATACAATGTCTACTTTACGCCATTTTTTTTGAGAAAATGGTTCCACTTCAGGCCCTTAATTGAAATTTTCCCTTTTCAAAATTACCTATGTAGAAAATCTTTAAAAATGGCATAATGATTCCGTGTGGCTACTTAAAAAGAAATAGAAAAGGAAAACCATAAAAGAAATGGAAAGAAATCGGGCTAATATTTCTTTTATATATTTATTTTTTATTTTGGGGCTTCAATACCTATACTTGTTTTTCCAATAGAAAGTTGGACGTGTGTAGGTGTTTGCTCTCTCAAGTTTGTGATTATTTTAATAATCATCCATTTAGGATTGGAAATTTGTTGCGCTCCTCTATTACTCAAAATAGTTTCCATTTATCCTTAATTCTTCCTATTCTCCTGCTAAAATTTGTTTAATGTACATTCATGAAGCCAGTTTATAACTGTTTTTATATGCTATTTAATTTGTCTTTGGCTCTATCTCTATAGAATCTTATCGAGCTTGCCCATGTTGGACTAGGTTATATATAATTGTTTTCAGCGAAACAATGGATGTTGTCATGTGGGATTTCTGTGTTTTACCACTAAAATTACGCTCTTTTTACCTTATATTTTTGTGCTTATAGATTTTGAAAATATGTATCATTTGACTTTGGAACAAAATTCTTCAGTATTCCTCATAGTGTTGTCCCGTCATTCTTGGGAATATGCTAGAGTACATACAATCATTAGTTAGTTGGTGATGTCAATGCCTATATACTCAAGTAAGTGTAGACACCAGCTTGTGTTGGTATTTGATGGCATGTCTTTATTCATGCTTGCTTGGGAGTGCAGCGTGTGCTTCTATCTATGTATATGCTCATACATGTGTTGGTATTTGCTGCGTGACAATGTGTATGTTTGATAAATACATGAAGATATGATAATTCTCTCTCATCCATGCACATATAGAACTTCTCTAGCATTAGAATGGTGGCAAATTCTTGCCTTCTTGACGATGTGGAATTATGCTTGATAGAAAGAGAGGGGAATGGAGACCCAATTTAACAAGCACAAGTTGAGAGAATAATTGGGCAACAACTATTCAATTGACTAATGATACACCCTAATATTTGCCATTAATTACTTTTCTAGCTAAATTAGCATAATTGACAATTTAGTGAGTATGCTTTTTGCATCTTGCCTTTTGTGATATTTTTATATTTCACATTTTAGTCATTTAAATGTTGCTTAAAGAGTTAAAGTCTACTTTGAGTTTTACATGTGTAAAACATTGTTGGCATTATATTTATGACTACTAAAATTTTAGTCCAAACATTTTTCTTGTCAAAATGGTCGTGATTCTATTCCCGAATTTATTAGATTCACACTTATGTTTGAAAGAACCAAAGAGGTTTATATTTTATAATAGCCACAAATTTATGGGTTAAAGATTATAATGTCTCTTTTGCAATGATCGAATTTTTCACGCATAACTTTTGATAGAATTATTAAATAGTATTTTATTGCATAATTAAATTGATTACATGTTTTGTATTGAGTATGCATTGTTGAGACATTTTTGGTGATTCATATATAACACTCAAATGAAGTCTTATAGTTATTTTGTGAAATTATTAATTCATTTTGGATTTTTGCTAACCTTTGAGTTTTGGTTAACATTTTGGAGCAACATGTACTATTGACAGCAGTAATGATGTAATTTTTTTTTTTTTTGTAAGAATATTTACTTTGCCAATTTATGTTGAATGTCCATTTATGCATGATGATAATTAGAGACTTGATTGGCTATTGCATTGGGAAAGAGAATCTCCTTTAGTGATTGTTGTGGAGATGAAATTTATATTTTTTGGCATCCATAGCCAACATAGATCTATATTGAATAAGACTGATGTCTTTTGTGAAATACTTTGTTAAAGGGTGACTATTGTCAAGTTTATTATATTTTACATAATGCATTTCCCATTGTATTAGAAGGAAACGGTGATGTTAACTGGATTTGGATTTAGATGAAATAAAATCCATTAATGAATATGTGTTCACCCGGTGGAAGTGCTTGACATAAAAGCAGTCGAATGAAATCATGGGGGAAATGACAAATCCTGTTTAACCAAAAGTCGACTTAGTTGAAGTAGATGATTTGACTAAATAATTGCTATAGTCATTCCCATGCCAATATTGTGGCTAATCGAAATTATGGATAGTAGACTTAAGTACTACTAGGCATATATGTGTAAACAAAATGCCTTATCCTCCTAAGCTCCAATGGGTGAAGGAGAAGAAAATATATACTATTTTTTGGTAAATTGAGAACTATTCAAGTTCTTGAGAAAAAGAAAAAAATTCTTCTCAAACTCATATATGAAAATGAGGCTGAGTAGTTGAAAAACTTTTAGCAAATATTCCTTTGGGAAAATGACACATTTTGTGTTTATACATCATAACTGCCAAGAGGCAATAGCCATGCAAAGATAAAATTTTCAATGGTAAAAATTGACACGTCTGATTGAGGAATGACGTGGTAAAGCAGCTGCTTAATGATGAAATTATGTCCATTAATTATATGAAGTCAGAAATGGATTTTGGCCAATCCTTTGACTATACATCTAGAGGAATGGTACAAGCCAACTGAAGAAAATCAACAATGATAGTAACCCAACCTATGTGATTGGAGATCCCATAAATTAGGTTCATATGGGTAATAACAAGTCATTTGTTGATCTAGTGTACCGTAAAAAATTATTGTCCCTCCTAAGGTGAAAATAGTGCAAAATTGCAAGGAAAAAGAGGTTGAGCTAAGCTCCTAATGAAATTCCATAGCCATTATTGGTGGTGTATTAATCTGCAATATACATTTGATGGAATCACCTATATAAGTGTGGAGTGGAGCCACTCCTATGAGAATTTTTGGAAAAATCTCTAAAGCACTTATGAATAAACCAATCATGCGCATTGCCTTTTAGCGCAAAACCGCGTTGAACAACAAAATTTGTGGGAGTGTAATGTGATTGGTGAAAATTATAATTCACAAAAAGAAATTCTTGGTTTATAGAAGTTTCAAACTTCACCAATGATTTCGTGAATTGTATTTCATTCTTTCTAGGGTTGGTTCATAGCCTAACAAGCACCAATTCTAATGCATTACTCTCCAATAACCCAATATTATTCTATTTTTCTTGTCAAAACTTTCTAAAATATGTGAGGGATTGTTGGATATTTTAGCAGTTTTGAAATATATAGAAATTATGATCGTTATGAAAGTCATCATTTTTAAATGACTTTCTAATGGCCGTATAACGGTCGTCTAACGGTTTTATAATTTTTGATTTATTACTTCATGAACTCTTCATTATTTTATAACGGTAATCTTTTTAATTACCAATTGATTTATGATGATCTTCTAACGGCTCTCTCTTTTCCTTGTTTGATTATAAATTAAACTTCAAACCACAATCTTAGTAGATACAATATGTTCTCACATCTTTTATTTTCTTTTTGCTGGGTTATACACAAAAGTTGTTCTATTTTTTTTTAATATTCAGTGCGGAGTATAGAGGAAGGTTTATTGTATCTTGGGAGAATAGCCGCTGAAGCCTTACGCACCGAGTTTCGTATTTCGAGGGGTAGAATTATCCTTAAGGACAGTATTTGCACATCTTAGACATTTCTTTTTATTTTCTAATCTTTTGTCATGTATTTTCAATTATTATTATTATTTTATGTATTCTAATACTTTTTCAAGAAAGAATGAGGAGATTCCTCAAATATTCCATGTCCTCGTTGTTCTCGCCCTTTTCAACTCGATTCTTGTGCCCACCAGAACCACGCGTATGCGCAACTGGGAGAGTGGAGACAAGTCTCGTGCTGCTGCATCCGACGTTTACCAATGGTATTTGTGAAGGGTTCTGGCTCCTCTTTACCGAGCAAATTCCTATCAAACATCTCCGAGGGTTCGATCTCTTCCATCGAAGTCGCAGATTGTTTGTTGATCCTCCCCCCTTTTCACATAGTTCTTCCCTTTCGTGACTCTTCCTTCCCCTTTGAACATAAAAAAGGCCATGCTGCTCCTTCTCACCGTTTCCAACTTTCAGAACCTGTGTATTCGCATCTACAGACATTGCCATACACGCAATGTCTTCAAGCACTCTCTCGAATCATATTGAACAGGAAACTCCCTTTCAGGAGAGGCCAAAATCGTGTTTACATAGTTGGCAAGGCCTTTTGGACAGTTTGAGGATGGTTGTGAAGCGGCCAAGTCAGTAGACTGATAGAAACAGTTGATAGAAGGAGAAACTGAAAATGTAGAGCCTCTGTTCTCCGTGTTGTCCGCAGTGTCTGTTTTTTCCTGGAGTTGTCAGTGCAACTAATGTTGCTGGCTCCATTGCTATTGCTGCAATCATGGCCTGTTCTTGGAAAAAGGACATTCGTGGTCGGAGCATTTTGGCAAACAAACATTGAGGTTTGATTAGGTAAAGCAGGATGTTTCTCACCGAGAACAATAACCTCATGCAATGATTTCTTAGTTGCTCGTAGAACTGACAGATTATAGAACGAGCACGGTTTGTCCTCCATGTTTTCCTCCATAAGTATGCTGCTTATGTACTTAAGAATCTGTTTGGAGAAATCATTGCCGTCTGAGTTGGAGGCTCCTTCTCCATCCAAGCTCCTACTGCTACACGAAAAGACAGCTTAGCTTCTGGGTTCATAGCAATAGACGGCATGAGATTACCGAGGCCTTGATTTGGTAAAAGGAAAGAGCAATCCATGCAGTTGAGATTCAGAGGAGGATGCTTAATTTGGTTAGATCCAACCTTCTGCTAATGACACTGACCCGTTCTCGGAGAAGTGTTGACTTCATCAGCTTGAGAACCAATCACAAAATGAGAAGATGCGGAAAACACCGACTCCGAAACCACTTTTTCGTCAAATCAGAAATGCAACAAAAATGAGATCACTAGAGCTATTTGTACTACTTCCTACAGCATTAAGACTCATCTGATCGTCTTTTCATTCATCTTTAAGGTAAACAATTCAATGGTAATGAAGACTGAATGAAAAAAACCAACACTGAACTATCTGACCTGATTATTGGGAAAAAAAAAGCAGCTAAGATTGATCATGAATGTCTCATCTTATGAATGCAAACTCGAAGCAATATCACATCAATAGAAGAAGGTAAAGAACTTAGGCACTCATAGATCCAAATAAACAAATCAATTTGGAGCCAAAAGGACAAAGGGTGCCACGAAAATGCAGAATTGACGAAGGGGCTTGCACTCGGCTTGTGCAAGACGGATGAGTTCTCTCTTCCATGTATATTAGCGCTGACGCATGAGACAAAAAACAAACAGAGAAGCATTGTCATTGCAGGTCGAGTGGTGGTTAAACGCTGAAAAGGTTGACAGATATAACCAGAGAAGCGGATGAGTCCATAACCAACGGATCAACTGAAAAATTCGCAATCTCTGCGAACTAGCCAACTACAAACACTCACTAAAAATGATTGTTTTCCACGAGGGTTTATTCCCTGATTATTCCATTTTCATAGCTTTTTTATCTTCAGCCTTTCAATGTCGGTCTTATTTGAGCTGGTCTCACCTCGCTTCTACACTGTTATCTGTGAATTTTATCCATATTTAGATGACTTGACAAACATAATTTCTTAGTTTAATCTTTGTAATCCAAATTTTAGCATGCCAGCTTCAAAGCCGTCCATACTCGAGCATCTCCTAAACAGTGATCACGGAAGAACTGGCCATGCTGGTGATTGTCCATCACTATTAGGGGTGAGTAGCGGTCTAGGGTCGACCCTGGACCGACCTTGGGCCGGCCCAACCCTGCCGATCTTGAAATTCCAGGATCGACACTGTGCGGGTTGGTCCTCGGTCCTAAGAGTTTTGGGTTGGTCTAACCCTAGACCAACCCTAGATATATATATATATATATATATATATATTAAATTATATTATTTATAATTCTTTTATATGTTCAAACCTAAGTAAAATGTCTGTTATAAAACCTAAGAGTTATGGTGAGATGTTCTATCAATAGCACTAATAATAATTTCAATTTAAAACTTTTGTTGAGTATTAATTATGTGTCGTTTGTTTTGTTTTCAGGTGTTTAGAAGTTTAAGTGAATTAACAAGATGTGAAGTTATATATTCATGGTTTATATTAAGTATTTTGAACTTTTTATGGTTTAATTGTATTTTACTAATGAATTTTAGCTGCACTTTATTTTTCAATTTGTGTCAAATGGTAGAAGTTTTTGAAGAGTAGAGTAGTACTGCAATTGCTACGGTGATTTGCTAGTCAAGTGGTGTGAAGCTCATTTTTTGGTTGAGTGGACTTTACATGATCAAATGCTAGTCAAGTGGTGTGAAGCTCATTTTTTAGTTTAGTGGACTTCTACATGATTAAATGCAGGAAAACACTTTTGCATATGGTGTTATGAATATTAAAGATAGATGATTACAAGAACTTTCCATCTTGTCCCATATCTCAATAAGCGATTAGCAGGTACGAAATTTCTATTATTGTGTCATCTTAAATTTGCTGAATATGTATTGGTATTTATAATTTAGTTGCACAATGTCGCATTGTCGATGGATGTGTAATTTGAATTTGTAGGTTTGCTTTTTTAAGGAGTATAAAAAATAAGACAAAAAAAATTATCGATCGATCTCGGGTTGACTCTGGAACTGGACCGAACCTATTGGGTCGGTCCGGTCCTTGATCCCAAGCTCAATAGGGTCGGTCCTCGGTCCTAAAAATTGAGGATCGACACTGTACGGGTTGGTCCTAGGGTTAGGGAGTGGTTCGGACTAACCCGGACCATGCTCACCCCTAATCACTATCTCAAGACAGCCCTAGGTTTTTCAGTCTCGTCAATTATTGTCTTGTAGAAATCACTTCTGAAGCATACAGATTGTAGTATATTATCTTGTTTGCGTAGGTTAGAACTGTACTAAATGTTTAAAAGCAAGATCTAGGGGGAAGTTTTGAAACACGTGTCGTATTTTGATGTTTCCCTTGTCTGGTGCATTGCCATCACATCGTTAACCGATGACGATGATAATAATACCGTGGTTGCTATCTCCTGCGAATAGCAAGAATTATGATTGTGTATTGGAGTCAGTTACATTTGTCCTTTCAAGCCTGCTAATCTAAAATTCTTGGAACACTCATTTGCCTGTGTTATGCTCGATCAATGGGCAAAAATGTGCATATTCTTGGGTTTTGCATGAGGTGAGTGAGCCTATCGTGGTTGTGGTGCTTGATAATAGATTCACAGGTTATCGGCAGAGAAATTACATTCAAATGAGTCTCTAATAGATCTGGAGTGATTTTTGGCACAGAAAATTAGATTTGCCAGGCTTTGAAGACTGGAACAGCAAAGTAATAATGGTTAGGTCGGTGTTCTGCCGATGCAAAGGTAATGCGTCGATATAAACTACAGGTATCTACAGGCAACATCATGGTACTTAACAAAATTTAACTCTGCCACAAGCATTTGCTTTTGATTTTTCTCTGCAATAATCAGTAGCAAGATGAACGACAGCAGGATGGTAAGTTACTGACTAGGAGAATGCTCCTTTTGGTATCTCACCATACTTAAAACTCTAAAATACATGATCTTGGGTACAATGTAAATTATTGACTGATAAATCTAGTCAGTTTGCCCACTGGCGGTCCGACTGACAAGTAACCAAGCCAGGCAGATCTGCAAGACATGCTAAAGAGACTCTTGGAATTCCTTGTGGCTTCACGGTGGGCACTTTAAGTAGGTTTCCAACTAGATGATGCGTTAAGTATCCTTCCTTTCCACCCCTGCAGCATCCAATTACTGTCTTTGAGAATCACCATATCCTTGTGGTAAGCCTCTAGTTTATCTATGTATATCTTCATCATTGCTTTGTCCATGGGACACTGCTTAAACCCGGCCTTGGATATCCGTGTGTGCCACTGCTTGTAGGTTTCAGGCCTCTCTACTCTCTCCCAGCCTTCACACGCGATGACGTTGGTGACTTGCCGCCCATAAAACTGCCTCTCGATGAGCAATCTGTGATTGTTGTCACGGTACATATTGCAGTCGAACATATCATACAGTGCAGAGAAGTGAAAGAGTGCTTGTCGAAACCGTGGAACGAAGAAAGGAGAGTTGAAAGTTCCATTAACAACAGACAGCACAAATATATCTGGTCTCATCTCCCTTATTAGTTTCAAGACAGCATCCCTAGGATTGTTCACGACAACTGTCTCATCGAGTAAACACTTGAACCGGTAAAGGCAGTTTACGGCAAGAACCTCATTTCTGCTAATTTTCAGTTCCTCAACGTTGATAGTTTCCCAATGCTGTGAAACTATGGGATTATACTCGAATGGAACACCAAACTGCTCGCAGTACTTGGCCAAATGACAACCCACTTCCACTATTCTCTGTTCAGGTTTGAAACCATGTTCAGGAAGCTCTATACCTGTGAGGCGAAGCTTCGGGGGACCGCCAGGCCTCTTCGATAGTTGCTGAATAAGGAGCGGCCACTGGAAACCTAACTTGATGCCAAAGTCTATGATATGCCGTGTCACTGCTGTCTCAGCTACTTTTAAAATCATGTTATTTGCAAACGAAATCGCAATCCTGTTGAAGTGGCAGGCCTTATAATGAGTGTGGTATATTTTTAGGATCTCGCCAATTGGCGTCCTCTTCTGACACAAATATTTGGACATGCTTTGAACTGGGGTTCCAGCCAAGCGTGCATCAAGAGCATCTGCAAAGGCGTGGGCCACTCTTTGAGACGCATCCCCAATGGGAGAGGAGTGAAGCCTGATCTGCTGTAGTAGGTCGCTAGCATTCCTGCTGTCGCCAGCAGAGATGGCTTCAGCACAAAGAATGAGGAGATTCCTCAAATCCACCATGTCCTCACTGTTCTTAGCCTTTTTAGCGCGATTCTTGCGACCACTAGAACCCTGCGTATGTGCAACCAGAGACAAGTTTCTGACAGCTGCATTTGATGTTTTACCATCAGTACTTGCGAAGGGCTCTGGCTCCTCGTCACATAGCAAAATCCTGTCAAACATCTCTGAGACTTCGATCTCTTCCGTTGAAGCTGCTGATTGTTTGTTGAAATTCCCTCCCCTTCCGTCATTCTTCCTTCCCCTCATACCGTATAAAGGGCCTTGCTGCTGCGCCTCCTCATCGATTCCAACTTTTAGCCCACGTTTCTTCATGGCTACAGACATATTGCCATTGTTTGTAGCATCAACACCCGCTGTGTCCCAGGAGAGAAACTTACAAGCTTCCTCAAGCCCTCCTTTGCGCTGCGAGGCTCCAAGGGAATCATACTGAAGAGGAAACTCACTTGTAGGAGTGGCCAAAATCGAGTTCACATAGTTGGCAAGGCCTTTTGGATGGTTTGAGGATGGTCGTGAAGCATACAAGTCAGTAGACTGATAGAAACAGTCGCTAGAAGGAGAAGCTAGAAATGTAGGGCCTCTGTTCTCTGTGCTGTCCGCAAGTGTCTGTTTTTCCCCAAAGTTGTCTGTGCAACCAATGTTGCTGGTTCCATTGCTATTGCCGCAATCATGGCCTGTTCTCGGAAAAAGAACATCTGTGCTCGGAGCATTTTGGCAAACAAACTCTGAGGTATGATTAGGTAAAGCAGGATGTTTCTCACCGAGAACAATAACCTCATGCAATGATTTCTCAGTTGCCCATAGAACCGAGGGATCATAGAGAAAGCAAGGTTTGTCCTCCCTGTTTTCCTCCATAAGCATGCTGCGTATGTACTTGAGGATCTGTTTGGAGAAATCATTGCCATCTGAGTTGGAGGCTCCTTCTCCATCCAAGGTCCCACTGCTACACAAATCAGACAGCTTAGCTTCTGAGTTCTTGGCGATAGATGGCGTGAGATTACCAAGGCCTTGATTTGGCGAAAGGAAAGAGCTATCCATGCAGTTTAGCTTCAAAGGACAATGCTTAATTTGGTTAGACCCAAAACTATGGTATCGACACTGATCCATCCATGGAGAAGTGTTGTCACTTCATCAAATTGAGAGCTATTCACAAAATGAGAGAATACGGAAATCTCGACTCTGAAACCATTTTTTTCTCAAATCAGATGCGCAACAAAAGTGAGATCATCTGAGTTTTCAATGAGATCACTAGAGCCATTTCTACTCTAAGGTAAACAATTCAGAGGTAACGAGGACGGCCTAGGAAAATAAACATGGGAGTATCTGACCTGGTTTGGACGGGAAAAAAACCAGCAGCTGAAAATGTTCGTGAATATGTCATCGTATGAATGCAAGCTCAAAGCAAAATCAAGTCAATAGCAGAAGGAAAAAGAACTTGCACACTCGTGGATAGATCAGAAGAAACAAATTGGACTGGAGCCAAAAGAACGAACATAGACAAGACGCAAGTTCTAGGACTTGCAGTTGGCTTGTGTACGGTGGATGAGTTCTCTCTTTAGTATATATACACACGTACAGAGAATGAAACGAATAGAGAAGCATGGTCATTGCTTATGTTATTTAGTTTTGTCAATTACTGCCTTGAAGATTCATACATCCTTTCCTATGCAAGCAGGTCATAAAATATTATCGTGTCCAGCTATGTTAGAACTGTATTTAATATAATCCAAAAACTATAGCAAGATCTAGGATTAAGCGTTAAATGTGATAATCTCGATCTCTCACTTTGTTGTCTAGTGCATTGCCATCACTTCGTTAACCGATGATGACGATGATAATCGTACTTGGATTGCTGTCATTGGTGAATATTAATTTCTTCTCTTGAAGTGGTAATCTGAATGGATTTTGTGTCGTGACTTCCCTCTGGACTTGTCAGACTTGCTAATTTTCTTTGCTTGGCTACTTTCTTGATTTTGTTTTAGCGCCTGCCGACAGCAGAACTCATTTTAGAAAGATAACCCCAAAGGAAAAAAAATAGGCACCATAATAAAAACATAATCTTTCGTTCTAATTGAATGAGGAAGTTAATTGGACAACAGCAGAATATACCGCCAGCTTGTCCCAACGAAAAGATACGACAACTCACAAGCAAATTAGATAAGCTTTCGGAAGATTCCGAGCAATGTAATCTGACATAAGAGACAAAGCGAGCGGACCACCCCATCCATACCTGGAAGTAGATTTCTTCATTTTCAACAGCGTGCTCGCAAGAATTACGCCTTCCTAAATTATCGATTATCATCACCATACCCTCATCTTGTTAAGAGCTAAAATTTTGCTGTTGGCTTGGTAATTGAGGAGGTGACATCTTATTTTAGTGCAAAATATTACTACAAGATCCTTCAAGAGAGAATTTGTTCAGCATTGAAGGGCTACAGATTGAATATCAGCAGGAACAAGGCAGAGGAAAAGGCATCGTACCATCGCTGACGTCGACTAACCAGATGCAGATACAATTAACTTTGCTACAGAGCCCGTTACCAGAACCATGAACCAGAGTCCACTTTAGGAAGATGAGCAGAGATACTGGGAATCGTAAACATCTTGTTGGAGTGCACCTACCCTCATACAGAGGATTTTTTGTACATTCTGTGCCGATTCCACAATTAATGCTTGACAGGTATCTAACCACACGACTAAGAAGGATGGGCTTAAGTTCTTTTGATTCGGGATGATATCTCGTACCAGAAAGCAAAGTGATGTTAAAAGTACACTACTATGCTAATAGCTGAAGAAGCAAAAGACCAGAATTATTCTTAAGGTGTATGCAAAGAATCTTCAAATGCAGCGAAAGAGACATTTCATCTCTCTGCCTGCTTATTCTAGGAGTAAAGTTCTGGTCAAGAACGACATTAAATTGATCCCTTTTAGACTAATCGACCAAGCTGCACCATTTATCGCCAAGCATGCATGAAGGAATTCAATTATAAAGATATATCATACACAAAGAGGTATCAAATCTCATAATCTGCTGAATACTGTCTATGAAAGAAGTACATCTCCCCAATGTAATGGTGTGAACCCAGATTCTGCCACTAACTGTTAGAAAATCAAGCAGCTATAAAAGTACAGCTGTTTATATCCTACCGAAGCAATGATTGTGGCTCAACAAGGACCGCCCAATCAATGCCTCACCTGCAAGAAAGCCCCATGAATGTTTTCTACTCTAGTATTGTCAAAAAAAGAAAAAAAAAAAAAAAGATCACAAGCATCAGCTCCACAAATTCACGCTCTTTTCTGCAAATAAGGATGCCTTCCATGAGTACTGAGTCGGGTCCATCTGGTAGATGACTCATAGAAACAAGCTCATCAAAGTCCTAGGTGGGTACCCAACAAGATGAAGCATGCAGGATTCGGCCCTTCCACCCCTGCAGCATCCAGTGGCCATCTTCATCGACCACGAAATCATCATGGAACTCCCCCAACTTAGATCGCAATTTCTTCATAAGTGCTGGGGCTAGTGGCAATTGCTTGAACCCGGCCCTCTTATTGCAAATCTGCCATCGCTTATATGTCTCCGGCCTCTCAACCCTCTCCGTCCCCTCACATGCAATGACATTTATAGCTTCTCGGCCAAAGAACTCTTTCTCATACATCAGTCTCATCCGGTTATACCTCTCTAAATTAGTATCAAATGCATCAAACAACGCAGAGTAGTGAAAGAGAGCCTCACGGAACCTTGTTACAAAGAAGGGGACACTAAAAGATCCATTGACGATGGCCTGCACAAAGAGATGCGGCCTTATTTTTCTGATTAAATTCAGAACAGAATCCCTGGGATTATTCAAGACAACCGTCTCATCAAGGAGATTTTTAAACCGAAACCTGGTATGCACAGCGATGGTCTCGCCATTCCTTGTTTTGAGATCCTCGATTTTGATAGTATCCCATTCCTGAGCAATTCCATTGTACTCAAATGGAACATTGAATTGCTTGCACAACTTTGCCAAGCGGCGTCCTGTCACCTGAACTCTTTCTGCTGGTCGAAAACCACGCTGGGGAAATTCTATCCCTGTAATACGCAGTTTGGGTGGCCCGCCTGTCCTCCTGGAGAGAAGAAAGATGAAAGTTGCCCATTGGAAACCATATAAGATTCCAAAGTCGATAATATGAAGCGTTGTTGCTTTCTCAGCTAAATCCATGATCATATAGCTCGCAAAGACAGTTGCCATTTTCTGAAACGGGTAGGCCATACGACAAACATGGTTTGCTTTCACAATATCGACCGCTGATGTTTTTCTAGAACCTAGAGCAGCATAGACCTGAGAACCAGTGCCTCCTAAGCGTGCCTCGAGGCCATTGGCGAAGTAATGTGCCAACCTCTGAGATCCGTCACCAAAAGGGGAAGCATGCTGCCTAATCTGCTTTAGATAGTCATCAGCAGTCCTTCGATCGTCAGAAGAGACAGCTTGTGCACAAAGGATCAACAAAGTTCTGAGATCCACCATCTCTGTCACATTGCTGGTTGGGGTTGGTGTGTTATCATGAAACTTCCCACCATCAGCAGCGTGTGTCTGTCTACTCTGCTGTAAAGATTCATTTACTTCTTTTTCAGAGGAATCATCAGCATTCGAATCTCGACTCCTGCGTTTAATTTTAAAGAGTAGCATTTTACCCATCATCTCGGATAGTTCGGTGTCGATGTCATCAACATACACTGCTGTCTGCTTGTTACTCCTCTCATCTTCAAATTCTAAATCCTCCCTCTGGTGGTTCTTCTTTCCCCTAATTCCACTGAGAGGCAAAAGGTCACTTTCATCCTCCTCCAAGTCAACCACATTCAGTGATTTATTTTCCTTAGACCATGAGTTTACGCTGCTTTTCTCCAGATCAATAAATAACTGCGTAACTTTGGGAAGAAATTTGCTAGCTTCCTCCACACCTCTCTGGAACTGCAATACTGATTGGCTCTCGGTCAAGAAGTTAGGGAACAAAGGGCCACTCCCTAATGATGCATTCGTCCTATTACCATTGCTCAGGAAGCTGTTTGGTAAGGAAGAGGATGGTTGAACATGAGCATTCATAGTGGACTGAAAAATGAAGTCTCCTATGACAGAAGATCGCCGCATATAATTTCTGCCGTCCCCAAAATTACTGAGCCATTGATGATCAGCAAAGTTGCTGCCGCTGGTATTCCTAAAAGGGCTGCTCTTAGCATAGTCACTACTGTTTCCCGAGTAATTATTGTCCGGACTCTCCATGAATGGAGGGGATGGGTTCGCTTCAGATGGGCACGTCTCGCCAAGAGCTTCATGGAGCGACTTCTCAGCCGCCTGGAGAGCCAGAGGGTCATGAGACATAGAGGACTTCTCCTCCATGTCCTCCTCCAAAAGCATTTGATTTATGTACCTGAACACAGTCTCAGAGAAGTCGCTATCCTCGGACTGGAAATCCGCCTCCACACTCACGAGCGAAGACGGAGCAGAATTGCAATACCTAGGGTCAGAAGGAAAGAAGGGTTTGTCCACGAAGCCAACATCCTGAGACGGGCCGTCGCGACCGAACCCATTTGCCAAGTTTGCGCGCTGATCCGGAAATGGCAAGAGGGTCTCGTTGTCGAACATTAAGGCGCTCGGGGAGCCGGAGAATCCGGTGAGGCGCGGCTCCATAATCATCTGCCGGCGCAATTTGCCCCTCCCCCCCGGGTCAACTGCCACCAGCCCCAACACTGCTTCTTCCTACTCCGAAATCGTCAAGAAAAACTGCCCATTCCTAAACCCCTGTTGAAACCAAGATTCACCAAAGAAACAGAAAAAAGCGGATGTCAGAAGAACACAAGGGCGGCCGAGCTCAGCTGAAGCGAGCTCAAACCACATCTAATTCAGCTACTAAAACGCGGAATCTTCGGACCAAATTGACGACCCGCGATCCTAGGTTCGCCGGCAGATCAAAAGAACGTAAAGAAACTGCAAGAAGGCACCAAATCAGATCATCAGCCCCGCATAAATTCCAAACAAGAAAAAGAAAGAACAGCGGACAAAAATCTCGGAGATCTTGTGGTGGAAATGGAAGATGGGAGAAGGCTAACCTCGGCGCCGAAAGACGTAAAGGACTGCGGGAGCCGATTTCCGGAGGCCGGCGTTACGAGCGAGCTGTTCCTGAGTGCCGCTGAAGTCTCGTCTGTCGGAGAGACCAAATTCCAACTCTCTCTCTCTCTCTCTCTCGAAAAAGAGACGGAAAATTGACATGGACAGTGGCGGTTTTGGACCTATGGAATATGCAGGAGTTAAAAAAAGAGGGGAAAAGTGTGGTTGCACCTTCTCCAGTGACTCCACGGAGATTGTATTTAGATACACATCCGCTCAGCACAGAGTTGCACAGGGGAAAGAGCGCTCTCTCTCTCTCTCTCTCTGCCGGCCTCCCCTTCTCGCTCTGGCGTCGGCCTCGGCGTCCTCTCCAGGAGCTGGTGGGAAGCTCCATAATCTCGGATGCTTGGTTCCGATTGCTGGTTGGGTCAAACCCATCTCGGGTTCGTCTCCGAGCTCGAAACCTGCGGTCTCCTCCTATCATATGCATTTGATATAAGCATCGTATAAGTAACTTTTCAGGCAGGAAACGGATCTCTGAGGATCACGATCGAATCGCCTAGGGGTTGGATCGACATGGCTGAACCGCCGGTTTGATGCAATCGAAGGTGACCGGTCCGACTTGGACCGGTTTGAACGATGCATGATTTGGCCCTCAAAGGACCCAAACAAACCTCAAGAGGAGTGGTCTTGACAAGCCACAACTGTGAGGGAGTAGACGCTGAATTGACGCCTAGGACTGCTGTGAGAATGCTCTAGATGAAGACCTCCTCCATCCAATTCTGGTTAATTCCATGATTGATCACATAGAGTTTGACACCTAAATTTTTAATTCTTTTTCTTTTTCCCTTTTTGTTCGGCCGATCACCGGTAGTTCCTTGACAGGTTTGGGGACTCAAGTTGATCCAGATTCCCCAAAACAAGAGTTGACCAAATAATGAAAAGATCATGCTGTTGCACATTTGCTCACAAATCCAATACTTGCGAAATACATATATTAAGGTATTTAAAACCCTTTAATAGATGAAAATTTTTCTCACTTTGTATAATGCTATAGATCATGCCTAACACGAGAGAATCTAATGCATGTGGCATTGCATCACATTGTCAATTTCATACAAATTCTCAGTTGCATCAAGACACCAAGAAGCTATCCATAAGAATCCAAAGAGCACGATTGGAAAACTTAAACTGTTAGAAGAAAATGTGGGTATGTATAGATGTAGATTTAAAAATAATTTCCATATGGATTTTTTTTTCATTTGTTTATTAATATCAGGAAAAATTTTAAATAAAGATTTGAAATGAAGCCGTTTTTTTTTTTCAAAAGAGTCCAAAGTTGATATTGTCTCAAATAAGTCTTGAAGTGGCTAGCTTAGAGAAAGGGTTCAATTACGATGGGGTGGAAGTGCTGTACAATGGCGTCTATGGAATAGGACTCAAACATAATAGGTTTAGGACTTTTCTACAAGAATTCACAATAACTTAGCATAAAAAGGGGAAAACAAAGAAAATAAGACATACGCGCACTTTTACAAATGTTGATTTTTGAGCACCGAATTTGGCTTTGATTGAACTTGAACCCTTCTAGAAAGTTGTAAGGCTACCTTTCAAATGCTGCTGGTTTTTTTGTAAATTGCTTGTCGTTAGACCCACTTTTCATTTTTTTTTCAAGTTAGGTTAGATCGCTACTACTTAAAGAAATTGGGTTCAATTTTTAGCGTGAACATATTTTCTTTACAAAGAATTGAATGGATGTAAGAATTTGCGGTCCCAATGGAAGTCTTGCATATGGACTTGTCGTCATTGGAGGAAACTTCTTCATCCTTCGTCAGAGGTGGAATGGAATCTTTCCCATCATCCCATCCGCTTGGGACAATGTCTTCATGTATTGCCACATTGGAATAAATCTGTAGCTGGGAATATTTGCCCCCGCATGATACACTACTACTAGATGGGGTGGCACAAACCCGACAGGTGGGATAGTCATGGTTTTCGGATCGCATTTAGTATAATTTATAATTTGAATTATGTGGATGGATAGCAACCAAACTGTGTAAAGATCCACCTAGAAATCGGCCTGGACTAATCAATCCGATTCCAAGACTACTAGCATTGAGCTTTCAGCTTTTCCAAAGCTAGCATTTAGCCAAAAGCCCATTTGAAAAACTTACCAAACACCCCATCAGAGTGATATTAAATTTGATGGCGTTTTGGCTAGAGGATGAGAACCAAGTTATTCGAGGCCTCGATAGAGATATGCTACATTGAAATTTTGCACAAAAGTTTAAGATCAAATTGAAAAGTTTCTAATTGGATTAGCATCAAAACAAAGGCAATAAATTAATACAGAGTATTCCACAAATATCTCAATCTCGAGCACAATTCAAATCCACTTCTATGGACCCAACCAAGACATGAATTCTTTTATTTTGTTCTTTTCTTTTCTTTTTTATTGTGGCTGCCGAGGATCATGGACAAGGGCCTTTGAGTTCGGGGAGGGTGCCGGTCACAAAGAAAGCCGTCTTCTACCTTGTCTTCTTTGAATAGACCCTTGAGTTTTAAGTACAGCAGGGGCTTCGGCTAACCGTTCAGGATAATATAAGTTGACAATGAGCTACTTGTATCAGCTACCGCAATAGTAGCATTAGCAGGGGAAATGCTTAGGACGTAAACGAGACCAAGAATGAAAATCGTTGAGGTGATCGGAGTGAGATACTAAAGAGATTTGGCGTAATCTAAAGCAAGTCCTAATGCGATGAGGCACCAGTACTCACCTCCCCCACTGTGGACACATTGAATCTTCATTATAGTTCTATGCTTGGATCCCTCTCTCCCTATATATACATATATATGTGGGTACAAAGTCATAAATAGTGAACACGACATGATTTTATGCATTATTAAGTCTTAAAATCACTTATGCAATGCACGAATGGTGTGAAAATCACACACAACGATGAATTGGATAATTCAAGACTTGAGGCTCACCACCGGAGGCCACGAATTTGCTTGATTTGGCGAGGCTTGAGGCTCAGCGGCCACTCATTTCACGGAATTTGATCGGCCCCATGAATATCAATCTCATATAGTAGTCCCATATGACACATTGGTTCTAGAGCAATATAAATACCAAGCACACAAATACAAAATGATTTTAATGTGGAAATCCTCCTTTCGATCCTTTTGTTGTATAGGTTCCTCTTTCTAAGTTCAATCGATCATATCGGCCATGATAACCACACTAAGCTTAGCTCGAAGAACAGTCTTTGTTAACCCCACAAGAGGGAGTAGGTCATTGACTCCATTAATAAGGCACACTTGGGGATTCCCAAGCCATCGGACATGTTCCTTGATATTTATTACTTCCATCTTGGTTTGAGAAGCAAGTTATCTTTGTCTTTGTAGCTCCTAGTGGCCATGCCATAGTTGATGCGCAAGGGCTAGCCGTGATATCCGGGTGAAGTCTTAGGGGCAAGCACTAGTCCACTAACTATTCCCAGCATTTTAGCGGTTTTTTGCTTCTTTGCCAATAATAGAAACAAATTTTACCAAAAAACATAGTGCCTTGTTTGCATTGTATCCCTCTTGTTTTTCAACCGGAACCCATTTGAACTCATTTATCGCTTACTTCCTAAATTACAAAAGCCCACAATACTTGCCATATCTCAGAAATGAAGGCATTGTGTCATTTTCAATTATAATTTCTTTTCATGTCAATGCTAATTAATCAACCAAAAAAAAAAGCTGCAAATTACTCGACAATCCTTCATCTTATCTTACTGAAATATTAGTAAAACGATTTTGCCTCCATCACTATAAATGTCTACCATCGCACTTTTTGAATGTAGCGATGGGTTTAGAATGACACTCAACAGCAACCCTGAAAGAGAACCCATGAAAAGAGGGTACTGGAAAACCGCACGCATATTAAGATAGAAGCTCCCACAAAAGCAAAAAAGTAAGGGATATGTGTGCTACAAGTCCTAAAACTTATTACGAAAATACAATTGAGTCCTAAAACTTGCAAAAAGTGCAATCAAGTATTAAAACTTCTCAAATTGGTACAATCAAGTCCTATGTTCACACTGATTTGACCGATTGCCAGCGAGGTAGGCTGGTTCGGCCTTTTGCTAGCCAGTTCTAGACCTCCGGTGACTAGTTCCAAGCTCCTCTCCTTGTCAATTTTACCCCTGTGCCCTTACATTTTCACAATTTTGCGAATTGACCCCTTTTATTCTATTGTTTTAACTTTTTTAATATTGGTACGATAGAGGGCACAACTTTTGCATAGTTGTTTTCCTTTATAGTGACACATTCAACACATCCTAAGACTAACATTGGGTGTCACCTCATTTAGGGGTGAGCGGTTCCCGGTTCCTTACAGGTTCCGCTTGGAACCTGGAACCTACCCTCGGGTACAGGTTCCTCATTTTTTGGAACCTGGAACCTACCCGTCACAACCAAGAACCTGGAACCTACCCTGTCACAGGTTCCGGGGTCGGTTCCAGGTTCCAACAGGTTCCAATAGGTTCTTTTTTCTTTTTTCTTTTTCATTTTTAGTTTTAAAAAAATGGAAATGAATGCAGCAATAATAAACAAACTCGTCATTCATCGAAGAAAGTATAACACAAACAGCATTTTAGAAGCAATAATAAACAAATTGAGTGAGCTTGCTATTACAGTAAAGCACATGAGGAAACTCTTTTGGATATACGGATGCATGTAGAAACTTCGAAGTGCTTCGAAAGTTAAACTGACTTGAGCTCAGTAACCAAGTTGTATTTTCATTTCTATTTTATCATGAGGATCATATCCAATAAGTTTGAAATCAGCTGCTACAAAAGAGTCTATATCCTTCCTCTCTGGGTTTATCTTCAAAATCTGTACATGTGGACAAGACTTTTAGTGAGTACAGCAGAAGATAAGTTGGGTTAGAACAATGGAATGAAAATGAAGTCACCATCCTGCATTTTTACTACATATTACTCACTGGAAAGGGCTTGGGTGCTTTCTGAAGTTGTTCCTTCAGAGGTCTAACATGTGTACGATAAACGTGAGCATCCTTGAAAACATGGACAAAATCACCAGGAGAAAGATCTGCAGAAGAAAAACTTATAATAAGTACTAGTTTCCATGTTTATATCCTCCTGACAAGAGGATACTTTTCACCCTTAAGGCTGGGAAGTCAAGTTAGTAATCAGTAGACTTAAACTATTATAGCAGTAATCCTTATAATGCAACTTCCACGAAACATAATTCTTTTCCAACCAAGATCCTACAAGAACATTAGAAAGGCATATGTAACTCACTTTTCCCCTCACACCAGCGATTCTATTCCAAAACTCCATTAACATTATAGGTCAACAACCATTACGAATGACACAGAAAATCACATACCACAAATATTGTCATGTTTTCTCTAAAGCATACACAGTACATACATACCACAAACATGAGCAATCATGCATGTAAGGAGAGCATAAGAAGCAACGTTGAATGGCACTCCCAATCCCATGTCGACGGAGCGCCGATACATTTGACATGACAATTCCCCGTTTGCAACATAGAACTGCAGAGGTAAAAGTTAGATTAATGAAACAAAGGAAGAAAAAACAGAGAATTCAGGAAAATGAAGCCAGACACATCTAACCTGTACAAACATGTGGCAAGGTGGAAGTGCCATCAATTTCAAATCAGAAGGATTCCAAGCAGAGAGTATAATTCGACGCTCATCTAGATTATTCTTAATCTTGTAAATAACATCCAACAACTGATCAAATCCTTGGCCAGTATAGTCAGCATGCATATTACTATACCTGTGATGTACAATATATACAATGTCATCAAGCATATATCACAGCAACAAAAAGTGGTAAAATAATATTAAAAAAAAAAACCCTACCTAGCACCAAAATGCCACCACTGAAAACCATAAACAGGTCCCAAGTCACCTTCTTCTCGATCTTTCAGACCAAGTCTAAATAGATAGGACAAATGTCATAAAGGTTAAGAAAAAAATAACCATATGTATTTTGATCTCATGAATCAGATGCGAACCCGTCAAGGTAGTATCTAGATGCATTGCCATCCCATATATGAATGCCTTTTTCCTGGAGAATCTGTTGGAAGAAGGAAATTCTCAAATTAGTCTTACAATGTCATCTCAACAATGGACAGTCAAAAGAGTGTTTCTTAAAGGCAAAAGCATTCAACCAGAATACCTTCCAAGGGATTGATGTGCAGGAAACCAATTACATGTTACAGTTCAGAGCAAAGGTAATTAAGCCCCTTTGGAGTTATCAAATCAATTCAGTTTTCAGAAAAGTCACTTTAGATCCCTATATTGCAACTTTAGCAACTGTTCGCATTCACTTCAAGTATAACAATGTCAACAGATGAAACTTTATCATGCTTCTCAACTCGTGATATAGAGAAAGAAGGAACCATTCGGTGCATTCTGATGATCGTCCATAGCAAACCCAGAGAACAGGTACCAAGCGTCAGCAACAAGAAAATTAGACAAAATTATCAACAAGAGACGAAGGAGTCATCATCACTGGCAGAATACACTTCGAGAGTCAAAATGTGCCCAAACTCACCTTGACGTCATCCATTAGTGCCGCAAAATCTAAACCCTTAGATTCAGGGTGGTAGTAATGATAACATTGATAAGTCCTCTGAGGAACATGGGCATCTCTCCAGATGTTATGGTGGCTGATTACAATAATAACCAAGGCTCACATTAGTCATAGTGTAATGCACAACTTAAAATGCGAAAACATGCGTGCCTGGATGTGTGTGTGAGAGAGAGAGAGGGGGGAGGGGGAGATAGATAGGGAGGGAGGGGAGGGAGCTCACTCACTTAGCCTAGGTTGGGACAGGTATATAAATCTGGGAATTAGGACTAAAGCGCTTCTGGAAGTCAGCAAAAAGGCGGCATGCACCTGTCCCAGAAAGAGCTTGCACTGCTGCTATTCTTTTGTCTTTGATGAACTCAGAGTCCTCACCATATGCCAACTTCAGTGTTTCCTCCACCATCTTCACACTGCCACCCATTGGAAGGTATTCCCTGTCCAAAAAAATCAACCAGCCACTCCTCGAGTTCATTTTATCTAGTCAATGAAGAATCCTACAAGTAGGTTTGTGCAGTCAACGTGCAATTACTCAATAGTAACAAGGACAATTCGTTGAGGAAAATTGAAAATTTAAGCAGACTCAGGAGTTCTGACTGAAATTCAGTTAAAACTTGCTTCTAATTGAAAAACAGAGAGAAAATGGTCTAAGACTAAGAGAATATACGCTCTCAGCAAACAACCACCTTCAAACATTCTTGTCTCCATAGATTAATTAATTGAATATCACATAGACATCAAATCCATTGAAACTAACACAACAAGCTGCCGTTTTTCACAATGTGACAGGTTCAACTCGACCAATGAGAGGCAAGCACCACTTATTTATTTAAACTTGAATCTTCTTTTCACTTTTATTCAAAATATTATTGCTAGCACTGACTAAAGAATATTTTTTATCAAATTAGAGCTATATGTTTAGACATTACGAACAGAAACTGAATCCTGACACTTTGCCAAATGAACTCTACATGTAGCTTGTGGAACTATGAGCATCAGTAGGATTTTAATTATGGAAAGCAATCTATTTGACAATGGTCCAGCTAAAAAAGACAAATATATTTCAAAAAGTTAAACAAGGAAAAGCAAAAAATTTACTTCAAAAATATTTCATCACCATCAGTTACACACTAGAACAGCATTGGCCACAACTTTTGCAAGAAAAAAGATAATTAGACATGTCCACTTTTTCTATAGCCTTTTGCTTCGATCACTTAAACCAGTGTCTTTTAATCAGCATCAACACTGTGATAATTACTTTATCATCAAATACATGATCCAGTAGAGTAGTTCTTCTCCCAATCAGCCGAAACTCCAAACCAGTTTAAGTAGATACAATACAAATGATTGCTTCTTTGTTGGATTATCAAGGAATGAGTTACCACATATGAATAAAAAAAAAAACTGCCTTAACTTCCTTGAGCCACAAACTCTTCAATTCTGGATCGCCAAGAATAGTTGACACTATCAGGGCACCATGCACAGGTGGATTGCTGTACATGGGTCTGGCAAGCTGCTGCAACTGACTTTTCACAGCTATCGCTTGTTTTTCATCTTCACAAAGAACACTGGACAGCCATAAATAAGCAGATAAAGCATGAGTTTCTATTCACTCCAGAATGAATGACAACTGAATTTTGGCTTATCAATTGTCTTGAGGATGCTTGCTTGTACAATTTCTGTGGGAAGATCTTTTTGACTATAATCACATTTTGCTCAAAATTTTGATAAAGAAACTGAAGGAAACTCCATTTGCTTCATGCCCATGATAATGTTGAGGAAGATATGATAGGAAAGAGAATGCATGTCCACGTTTTCATCTAGCACAAAAGCATCATCTCATTTGAAAACATTTCCTCCCTCTGCTTCAGAGGGATCTGCAAAGGTCCCAGTGAAAATATGCTTCAGTTAAGAGTTTCGAGAAGAGTTCCTTTTACCAAGTAGGAAAGGCAATACTAAATAATTGGCCCTAAAACTTACGGCAAGGCAAGCACAAAATTTCCATCCCAATACCCAATATAGTCAAAATACCCCAAACGAATAGTGGAACAGCTACAGTATTAGACAGAATAATTACCTGAGGCAATCCACTCTCTGACCATACAGTCCCATGTTCTTTGCATAAGATTGAGCAATTCCAATTGCATGACCATCCTCAAGAAAGATCCTGATGGCCTTTGCATCTCTTTCTGGATCACCACTAGCAAATCCTTGATATGCCATGTCAAAGAAAGGAAAATGACCTTTCACCTGAAAATTGTATCATATTTCAGTCACAGAACTAATTGGTGAATGTTTGTAGTCAGCATTTCCTGAAACTATACCTTAATTTGATAAGAAATCTCTCTCCACTGGTCCTCTGAGGGATCCACCTCAGTAGGATTATGAGCACATGCATGAAGTAGAAAGAAGGAACCATTCGGTGCATTCTGATGATCGTCCATTACAAACCCAGAGAACAGGTACCAAGCGTCAGCAACAAGAAAATTAGACAAAATCATCAACAAGAGACAAAGGAGTCATCATCATTGGAAGAATACACTTCGAGAGTCAAAATGTGCCCAAACTCACCTTGACGTCATCCATTAGTGCCGCAAAATCTAAACCTGGGAATCAGGACTAAAGCGCTTCTGGAAGTCAGCAAAAAGGCGGCATGCACCTGTCCCAGAAAGAGCTTGCACTGCTGCTATTCTGTTGTCTTTGATGAACTCAGAGTCCTCACCATATGCCAACTTCAGTGTTTCCTCCATAACAGCATAAAATTAATTCCAGATATAGAGAAGATGCAGCTTACACGTAGAGCCCCAAATTGAAAATCCATAAAGCTATGGAAACTGTGCTCTTTCTTGTTCCACTTCTGGTTTTTGGATTCCGAACATGCCTCAAGTTGTTTGACCTTATTTCTTGAGCCTGCCAAGTCCTGCTCGAGTTTTCTTATCCTCTCTTCAAGCATCATTTTAGCCGCATTAGCTTCTGTTTCAATTTGCAAGTGACAGAGCTGGTACGTCTTGTTACTTGTTAGCCGCTTCCAGCTCCTGAACCTTGTTTCTGTATCCTGCCAAGTCCTGTTCCAGTTTTCTTGTCCCCTCTGCCTTAGCTTCTATTTCCATTTGCAGGTGACGGAGCTCATATGTCTTATTTGCCACTTCCAGCTCTTGCTTCAGTGCTGAAATTTCTAAGTCATGGCTTTCCTTCTCTTTAGTCAATCTAGCTAAGTCTTCCTCTTCAAGCTTCCTCTTCTCTTCAATCTTCTCTTCCATCTTGATCTTCTTAGCCTGCATGATGAGAGCACCACTGAATTAAGAGATGAATGGAACTGCTTTTCAGTTCACGTACTACAAAAATTACAGATATCGAGACTAACGTGTTAGGATATCTTCTGAATATGTCTTTAATAACTATAATGGCTTCTTGAACCACAAAATTGACTTTAATCTTAATCAGCTCCAGCAAAACACTGATGCATCACTGTGCTGCTCTCTCCAACTTGATTGCACAGCGACCAATAGCACGGACTGCCTTTCTAACAAAATCGACATCTACTTCTGTAGCATACTCCTTGAATTCCAGCAAAACCTGCAACATTTAGTTAATAAGACAACATAAAATTAACCATTTTTAGTAAACAAGCAAATTCAACAGGTTAAATGCTCTTCAGTTTCCATGCCTAGTCAATATTTCAGGAACTCACCAAGCTTTATCATGATTTCTAACTTCTCCATCAGCACCTTCACTTGGCCCGCATAAGACCTACTGCTCTTGAAACATAAAAAAGATATACAACACAGTTATATTTCGAGAAGACCTACTGCTTCAGAACAAAATCACACCACTCAGTCCACCTCGAAGCAATATTCAAGAGCTAGCAAAACCCCCATGCACCGACTCAATCCAACCATCTACAACGACGCGATCCCCAACACACGCGCACGAACCCACCCTTCCCCCACCGGATCTCGTCGTACAGAAATCCAAACCGCCCAATTCGTCAGTCAACGTCTCAGAAACCACTCAATCGTCGAGCTCGGAAGCAGAACAAAAAAGGGACAATTTTATCATGCTCGAGCAACAGAATCGACAGCAAATCCGCACAAATCCGACAACATTCAACCGAGGGATCCAGAATCGCGGAGGAGGAAGAGTGAATCGGAGATCGAACCTTTGAACACGCTCTCGAACGAACTTGGCAGACTCGCCAAACTCGGCAAGCCAAAGGTCAGCGGTGGCGGTGCCGTCGAGGGCGAGAGGAGCTGGCCTCGAGCAAGGGTCAGCGAGCGGTGGCGTCGACTGTCGAGGGCGAGTGACGGTGGCTTGAGGGCGAGCGACGGTGGCGACGAGGGCTATCGGCGAGCGGAGGTCGGCGGTGCTGTGGTGGTGCCGTCGAGGGCGAGAGGAGGTGGCCTCGACCCTCGAGCAAGGGTCGCAAGCGGTGGTGTCGACCGCCGAGGGCAAACGGCGAGCTAGGGCTTTGCCGCGGTGCCGTCGAGGGCGAGCGGAGGTGGCCTCGACCCTCGAGCGAGAGTCGAGACGACCGGTGGTGGCGTCGAGGGCGACCGCGGTGGCGTCGAGCGAGTGTCGAGCGAGAGGTGGAGAAGACGAAGAGAACGGACGCGCGAAGACTCAAGAGAGAGAACCGTGAGGGAAAAAAGTGTCGTGACTTCGTGAGTGAGTTTTTGCTTTTGAGCCCTAACCTAATTTGACTCGATTTGGGGTTTTTAACCCTAACCGGACCGGTTTCGGTTCCGGTTCCGGCTTCCCATCGCCGGTTCCGGTTCCGGTTCCGGTTCCGGTTCCGGTTCCGGTTCTAATGGGAACCGGAACCGAACCGAGAACCGCCGGTTCCCAAAAAGGAACCGGGAACCGGAACCGGCCTCTTCGTAACCGGAACCGAACCGGACCCTCCTCCGGTTCGGTTCCGGTTCCCGGTTCTACCCGGAACCACGCTCACCCCTAACCTCATTAGAGAAGCCATTCATATTTGTACATGATCGATAGTTCTATGAGAACCGAGATTTGAGCCAAAATTCACTAAACTTTAACCAAATGAATACGACTAAGTCAACACCCTCTTGGACTTGTTCGTGACCATTTCCGATTAGAATTAGTCCATTGGATGTCTTAAAAATGAAATTCGTGGTTGGCCTCGATCATTTGCCATGATCGGTCTTGGTCGAGGCAGACTAGACCCAAAGTCGAACATGTCATGCCTTGGTCTAAAATGGATAGTGAGATTTGGTCATCAGCAGTTAAAAATTTCCCCCATGATGATAGGGACTTGTTCCATATGGGTTAAATGTGTAGATGCAAATATGCATTATTAAGTCTTAGAATCATTTATGCAATGCACATATCTTTATTTAGTTGAATAGTTAAATTGTTGTATAGTTGATGGGAGAAAAATAGATGCCGGAGTTGATCTAGCAAGGGATTGGCCAAGCCCTGATACATGTAATTAAAATTATATCGGAAATTGAATAGGTCAGTATACATAAGATCTTTAATACACATATCAAATCAGATTGCCCATCACAAACACAGCTTCCACCATATGAACTCTCCACATAGTGTTCATTTCATATCCTGCAGAAGTTCCTTCTGTATCACTTTTACCACTAACATTGCCCATCACTACAAATGGAGGGTAAAAAACAAAAAATTAATAGCTATCATGCCAAATATGAGGATAAAGATTATTGATTTATGAAACATATAAACAAATAGATGACCAACCAAATGCCAAAGAAAACATAAAAACCCTGTTAAAATCTCAAATGCTATAGATTAAGTGTCATTAACAGAAGAAAATTAGAGGAATGAAGCAACAATAAAGAAGAGTGAAGAAACCATCAGTGCCTGCCAATCAAAAGTGACCGAATGGACTAAATCAACACAAATACAAAAGGTTTAGGAATAAATTGGCAAAAAAAGAAGAAGAGTGATTTATGGCTAAATTGACACAATTGCAATAAGGTAAGGATTGTTTTGGTAATTTTACCAAGCTATATGAGTGGCGATGTGTACTCATGGAGAAAATTGTGAACTGAACTAGTTAAGATTCAATTTTTTCATGAGTTGACTTTTAGTCAAACCTCTGACTCAAAAATATTAGAAAATAAAAAAAAAACTTCAAAATAATTTGTTTTAGTGTCAATTGGACTTTTTTGTGTGGAAAATTTCACAAAATTCGATTAAAAATCTTGTTTTCGGAAATTTTCAGTTAAAAGTTCTAAGAAGTTGATGATTTTGTGTCAAATATGAACAATGGGTGGCAGAGGCACAGTGGCTGGTCGGGGTGCGGTCACCGAAGGTAGAGGAGTGAGGGATGGCTGATTTTGCTCTTTAGGGCATATTAATGCTAGAAATTACCCAACCTGAGCAGTACAGACTGAATTGTGTGGTAAGACGTACAGACTGAATTGTGTGGTAAAACGTTGTAAGCATATTGAAAAGAAATGACAAAAGATCTAGTTGACAAGCCTGGAATTGAAAAGATTGACCTGCTATCACTGCGCATTGGCATGCTGTGAAACGCATCCTTCGATATCTGGCGAATACTCCTCATTATGGACTTATCTTCACTCACGCTTCTTCACTAGCTCTTCATGCATTTTCTAATGCTGGCTCGGCTGGTGATCGTGATGACCATCGCTCTGTTGGAGGATACTGTGTTTTTCTTGGCTGAAATCTTATCTCTTGGTGTTCACGCAAACAGCAAACTACGGCACGCTCGAGTACTAGTCTACGAGATCCTCCGAGGCTGTCAACTCTCGGCCACTTCCACAGCGAATGAAAGCCTATAATCTTCCCATTTCTGAGGCCGCACCTTTTACATTTTAGAGAGATGGGAGTTGCTTTCCTCATTAAGGTACTCATTGGCGTTCGGCTTTAGTAATCGACGACTTATATCTGGGCATGTTTATTTGGACCGACCTAAACTGGGACAGGATTAGAGGCTTGGTCCCATATGATTTGACTACTGAGATCACAGGGGTTTACCTGTGAATAGGGATGTGAGTGGGTCGGTAGTCGTCGCTAGTGATATAGTATGTCTAATAATTTACTCGATTTCAATAAGATTCTTTTCGACTCTAGTAATTAATAGAGTTGAGCTCGTGGTTGAAGATACTTTGACTTGAACTTCTCGTGTTCATTATTAGGCAGTCATATTTTATGTACTTAATCAAACACACACATAAGATGAAAAAAAAAATTGGCTATATTTTATTTTCATATTTCAAGTTTCAGCGATAGCTCACGGTTAAAAATTAATTCAAGTTTTGAATATAATTTATTAACTGATGAATTCCAGTTTAGGCATATTGAAAACTTGTTTAATAGAGCTTGAATTTGATGTTAAAGCAATCCATCCAAAAGTGAAAATTCTATCAAAAAAGGACAAAATATACATTATAAATGTGAATGAATCCTAGGAGATTGTCGACTCTATCTGCACACATTTATTTTGCTACCTAGGTCGTTCCTTTTGTCAAAATCTGTCTTTGGAATTTGATCCGCCGTTCTTTCGACTATATGTTACCTAGCAGCTCATTATTGTTTCCCCGCTTGATCTCCATGGCATCGAATTCTGAAGTTGGACAACTGTTGTCACTCAGCATTTGCATCAGTACCCTCTATAAAGAAGGCTCTGGGAGGGAACTAGACTGACACTCCTGGGAACTGGACCAAATCGGTCGGTTCGGTCCAGTTTGATCCATGCAGTCCAATATGCTCACCCCCACCCTTTAGTGAGATTTCTATTTTAAATTCCATCAACAACTCCATTGATCTCTCTCTACTTTCCTCTCTCATCTTTGCTATGAAGCTCCTCTACTTTCTCTCTCTTTCACAAATGTGGCCATTGCAGCCTAACGATGAATATGAGTGAGAGGCTTTTGATTTCGATCAAGATACTGATCGAGGAACCCTAGGGATATGGAGATTTCGCATCCCTACGAGAGCTCCTTTAGATCGGAGCCAATCTGGTTGCTGGCTTCCCTCTATACACATATATAGATTAAACGAATGAAACACGATATAAAGACAAAGATGAAGACCGATGATGTCGTCTCATTTAAATACAACACAAAACATGTGATTTCGATTTTCTTTCATCCTTTGCTATTCATTCTTAGATTCGTGCATCTTTGGTTGGTGTTTTTCCACAACATCTCAAATAGATACAACACAAAATATGTGATTTCGATTTTCTTTCATCTTTTGCTATTTGTTCTTAGAGTGATGCATCTTTGATTAGCATTTTCCACAATAAATTTGCATCAGAGTGAAGGAATTTCAATTTTTTTGTTCGAGATGGCATCTGTTAAGTTCGAAGTGGGACCCTTTGATGGCCAAAACAATTTTGATCTATGGAAGATTGCATTGAATTCCATGTGAAAGCAAACAAAGCCCATTGAGCCATGCCGGACCGCCTACCCTTTGCTTTGTATAAGTTTGTTCGCTACTGCCTGCCAAATCAGATTATCACCTATTAAAACATCATAACAAGCTACTTTAATATGTGTTATTCAGGAGTTCTAGGTATTATTCATTTATTGAAGTAATTACATGCTTTAATCACAAAAATAACATCGTTATCTTCCAGGTATATGATGTCTTCATCGTGTGAATAAGAGTAATTAGAGTAGATTGACCTTTCATCAAATTTCAACAGAAGAACAAGTCTCTTTGAAAGGTTTAATTGAGCCATACGACTTCCTAGAAGGGTCCAAGTTCAAATAGAGGTCAATTCAATGCTCAAAAATCAGCATTTGTAAAAACGAGCATATCAGCCATTAACCAGTTAGAACATAGTATGCATTTATGATTTATAAAATCACTTAAACAATGCATGAGTGGCATGAAATTCGCATATGACGAAAGATTCAATGAAAATTTCATAAGAGATCATGTGTAAAATGGTGAAATTAATATTCAGTTTGTTGATTCAAAGAATCAACTAGCAAATATTTTCAAGAAACCCTTGGAGAAAGGTCCGTTTGAATTTATTTGTAAAAAATTGCACATTACTTACCTGTTTGGTTAAGGTCTATGCAAGACAGACTAAAAAATACAATCTTCTGGAAGAGACATCACATTTATTATTGATTGAGTTTATTTTTAAGGGAAAAAAAAAAGGAAACCTACTTGTTCTTGGTTCTAAGTGTTAAATGTGCCCATTTAGTATTCTTTGTTTCTTTTGTTTAACAAATGAAATGGAAAACCTTTTTTCAGGTTCAACATGTGGATGACAAAGTCAAAGATATGCTTACCCATATACTCCAACCTGGCTTCATCATATTCAAGCTTTAGAGGTTAACCTTTGCACGATTTCCTCGATTTTCGATGTGATTAGACGAAATGATTGTTGCCAGAGCACGAACGGACCTCCAATGAGCAAATCGAATAGCTACGTGATGTGGACATTGAGCCATATTGAGGAGGAGGTGCTAGAGATCCATTGTCTATTCCTACTAGTTCGATTACTCGAGCGCGGGCCAAGCAATTTAGTCAAGCTGTTGGCGTCATGGTTCGTGATTTTTGGCGTGGAGATGATCTTGGATCAAATCTTGAAGAATCTTGGAAATCTTAGCATAGTCTTTGGCATGGAGATGACCTTGGATCGAATTTTGAAGAATCATGGAAATCTTGGCGCAATTTAATTATCTAAGTCAAATATGTATGTATGTATGTGTATATATATATATATATATATATATATATATATATATATATATGGTATATTCTAGAATATTACGCATTAGATTTCTAGGGCTGGTTTTAGGATTTGTGTGGCGGCTAAAAGGCCTATATTAAGGACTGGCCGACTTTCTTTGGGGGTCAGAGATATTTTTATTATTTTTGAGGAAAAGAATTGAGAGATTCTCTTCTATTGTTCTTTTGATGACTTGACCTTATCAAGGTTTTCTTGTGACGGTCGATTCGACTTATCAAGCGAGATAGTTAATTCTTTCGCTCGTGGCATGTATAACGTTGGTTGGTTGACACATGTTTGTTAACAGGTCACGTTCATACTGAGATTGCCAATCACAGGTTCGATTGGAGGTCGAGGTTCGCAATTCGCATCATAGAATGATCTTTCCGCAATGATTCATATCACTACGGACCTCCTGGATGGCCGGCTGGGGATCAACTGAATCTTCTCTCTTTTCTTGAATATATTCCGCAAAACTCTCACCTCTTCTTGCAGTCTTCGCACTGACCTACTTAATGCCCACAACTGACAAGGCCAAATTCCAAAGCATTCTTGACCAACCACAGGATATCGACATCCGATCAACAGTTTCATCACTCCTTTCACTAATTCCACTACGCATCTGCAACATTGCTCTTTCCTTGCTCTTAACACTAATTATGCCTGCCATGTAATTCTTTATGCAAAAGGGTGTTGATGCAAGTTAGATAATCAGACAAGCATGTGAACAGAAAGTGGTGGTTCTTCATCCTTGTGTTCCCAGGAAGGTTTTTCATTATATAAGCGCGTGATTTAATATCCAGATATGCTCTCTCTTTCTCAGTTTAGTCAGTTCAGCAAGTCTTTCTCGGAGCTTTGCCATAATTCTATCATGATCTCCGTGAGTCACCGAGGCTATAGTCGTCAGGATATTTCTGCAATAAGTTTTATAGGCAGAACAACGAAAGGACCATCATTTAAGCTTCTGTATCTGCTATCAGGTTGTCTCCCCAGCTTTTTGTATGTGAATCATATCGTTAGCAATGTGTTCAAGAAGAAACGAGGCAGAGGAAATGAAGATGCTGAAAAGCCTACAAGCAGCAAATGAACATGGAAAATTGACAAGGAGAAAGAGCCAGTGAGCATCAATGAGAAGAAAATAAGAACGACACTTTTTGGTCGAGAAACCGGCTTCATCGCAATCGAAAACTCAAATCTCGATTTTTTTACATTATATTTTAGGCTTTTATTTGAGAAAATAAGCATATTTTAGATCACTTATTTGGGCAGCTACAAAAGAGGAGGAGGAGGGGGATAGGAACATATGGTGGAGCTCATGTGAGCACGACGAGAACCCATGATGCAAACACGAGGCCAAAGCCAAAGTGTTGGCAGCAAGGGAGAGCATCTTAGGCTCAATTTCGCCAAAATGCATCTCGAATTAGTGCAGGGCATGTTAACCAATGCTCAGATTTAGGTAGTTTTCACCTACCAAAACTTGTCCAAAAAATCCAGGAGAAAAGTATAACCCTAATATTTCAAGAAGTCGGCATATTGCCCAACCAAATTCAACATTGGGACTGACTTTTCCTACTTAATGAAGCAATGAGATACTGATCTACTTATAAGAAATTCTATGTCACAAGAAAATTTGAAGGTCGTATCAAACACATTCCTATTTTTTGTATTCCAAAAATAGAAATTTTATATAATTATCAAACATATTTGAATACTCAAAAACTTGTCTAAGAAACAAAATTAGAAAAAAAATATTTTTTAACAAAAAACTATTCCTAAGAACATAATAGTTACCAAACAAACCCGATGATGTTTTTTTATAATTTTGTTCACCCCAATTGTTTAAGCCTATAACTGGAGGGAGACTTCATGAATATAAGGCCCATTAAAACAGGATATTTTAAGGGGTTGGATGGGAACGTTTCTATTCCTTGATTTTTCCGTTCTTTTGCTCCCCGGAATAAAAAAAGAATAGAAATCCGTTTGATAACGTTAGTTAATTTTTCTATTGCTCATAATAGAAAAGTGGCTAGGGAATAGATTTGGAACATATATAAGAAGTAAAAAAAAGTAACTTCTTGTTTCGAGGTACAATTTCTAGAAATAAGCCATTTTTTCTTTTCAATTTTTCTTTTGTTCTTCTTCCTTGCCGAGACCCTTGCCCTTGGATTTGCCGCCGCTTGCCAGCCAACTTCCGCCCAACAGCAACAGACGGCGGTCGGCAATCGACGACCGGTGAGCAAGATGAAAAACAAATAAATACAAACATTTATGGATTATACCTAACACATTCTTATTCTTTTTCTATTATGAAAATAGAAATTTTGTATAGTTACCAAATGCATTTTTTACTCAGAAATTGTTCAGAGAGTAGAAATAGAAAAGAACTATTTCTGAAAAGAAATTGTTTTCCAAAATAGAAATGTTACCATTTGCACCCTAGCACTCCCTCTCATGTGCAAAATGCATTAGGAAGAACAAATGGAATTGACAAATGGGGGCTGTATGTGCAAAATAAATTGGGGTGGAACCCAGCTCTGCTACCATTTTAGACAATTCAACCCAAAAGTTTAAACTTATAGGTGGAGGTTTAAAGAGCATATATAGCTAATGTAGGATGCTTAAATGAAAACCGTCAAATTTGACCGAGCTATTGAGGATTTCAATCCTTAAAAAGTTACACGAAGTTTGAAAATGAAGTTGATAATGGCTAAGAACAGACTCCACTTTTATCATAACGAACTTGGACTCCATTGTTGTGGAAACGAGTTATTTTGCAAATTCATTGAATTTACCTAACTATCTGAAAATTTGAAAAATTTGTAAGTTTTTCAAAATTTGGAGACGAAGTTAATAGATACAGAGAATCTTCATTGCCATTGGGATGAACTTGGATTTGAGAGTGGAAGCTCATGTAGTTTGAAATTTGTTATGAAACCTTTAGATTGGAAATTATCAAATCTCACATAACTCGTGAACCTCTTTGTAGTTCAGATTCTAACACATTGTGTATGATCGATGTCGCAAATTGGTTTGTATTTTATGCATTGTTTCTGACATTTGTAGGATTTAATGATCTGACCCTTAAGACACCCTTTGATATGAAGTAGAGTGTCGATTTAACGACCTTACATGGCATAGTTGCTTAAAATATGGAGTTTGTTGAGCCAATCATTCCAAGTGAAGAGTGGGGCAGCAGTTAAAAGTGGACCTCCTTTGCTGTAGATGATTGTTCTCTTTAGTTCTCCGGGTGGACTAATTCGATAGGTTAAGTCTGATGATTGGTTTTAAAGCACACTCTGGGCATTTTGTTGATATTCTCTTGTTTCTATCTGGAAATAGTAATGTATCGAATTCTTGAATGTGTAGAATGCGCTTGCGGGAGACTTGAATCTTTGGTTGCTTTGGTTTGGGATGGATGCTTTGATGATATCCGGCTTATTCAAACTGTTAGCATTATCGGGTTTGATTAAAACCTCCCGCGGAAGTTTTGTAAGCCATATTCCTGGCCCTATGTGGTTCTTTGACATCTGTTGTGACAATCACAGTGTGAGATGTAATAAAGCTAATAACATGAGTGGAAGTTACACGAGAAATGAGAATATTTCAGACCGCGCATAACTATGAACTTGATGACCCCATCTTAGTCTGCTACCATATGGAATATGCCATGATCATGTAATATTAATGTATTTTGTGTCTCAAATTTGACATTTTGGTACGATACTAAGAGTATATCCTTCTGCAGGTTCCTGGCAATATCATCGGGCATAGTGTATGGCTATTATGCAATGATACTAAAGATAGATGAAGAAGAATATGGCGGTCATGGAGCTCTTCTTCAGGAGGGACTATTTGCCTCCGTGACTCTCTTTCTGGTGTATGTCTTTTCCGTGCAAAATGGAATATGTCATTTTCTTTTTCATCCTTTTCTTTTTGCTTGTGGGGAGATGCCAAGACTTTCGATTTCAAAGCTCCTTCTTTTTTGGCCCCTTGTCTCGTATAGATTAATATCGCATTCTCATTAGTGACCCTTTTCAATGAAGGAAAGAGAGACCTTGAAATTGCATTACCTATTAAACCAGAGAGTTGCAGCGTGGTTCCTTGTTCTTTTCTACGTTGCCTGTTGCCTTTCTTTCCTCCCATGCTTACGACTCGGTCTGTTTTCTCTTTCAGCTTGCATGGATTCTAGTCTACAGCTTGGCTCATTTCTGATCAGATAGTATTGCGGGATTGCCTGTCTTTATGGGAACGAGTTAGATGGTTTTGGTGCCGACAAATTTCAGGGAGTTGAAGACCGGTGCAGCATTGCCAATGGCGACAGTGAGAAGCTTCTTAGCTGCGATTATTTCCTTCCATTTTTTGAGCGTGCAACAGTTAGATCTAGCAGAGCATCAATTCGCCGGAATTTGGCTCATAATCACTAGATGCTTTCGACGACTTCTCCTTTCTTTTTCTTCTTTTTTTCTTTTTTAAATTTTCAACAAACATCTCAGGAAATGAAGCAGTACGTGATGCCCTGTCGGACGATATCCGTGATGTTATTCTTGTCACCAAAATAAAGTCATATGGAAACAAAAGTTGGCAACCTGTTTTCTTTGGTTTTGCGTGTGGGGCTCTCTTGTAATCTCCAACAATTACTGTTTCCTCTGCTGCCATGTTGCGAACAAAATGCTGCTTCGCTTGGTGACTGAATGTTTAGCTTCATCTCTCAGCTTCGTTCCTCGGAGCTGATGACAGCTGACTGCAGAACTAGCCATTGACATGTGGTGTGGACTGCAATTCAGATCCTTTTAATCTGAGATGGAAATAGAAGGGGACAGCAGGAAGTGTCTCAGTCCTATGTTTCTTCTATCGTAGTTAAATGGCCAAATCTAGTTGGCGTACTTTTCCCTGAAGACCAAGAACCGAAAATTGGAATAAATGAAAATATAAGATAAGAAAAGCCCCTGCTTTACAGGTTATCTCCTGAGCACGTTCTATTCTGGAGGGACTACACATGTGGCCAATCCCAAGCTGCTTAACAGAAACAAAGCTTAAATTCATGGAATTACAATACAGATACCATTTCAAGAAAGACTGAGTTTACAATGTCCAATTTTATGGGTTATGTTAAACTTCAAATATTCCACATATCTGATTAAATCTCCACATTCAAGCCTTATCGACGCATCAGGCATTATTATGGTTATCTATTTGTTTTGTTCCATTGGGGAAGAGGACAGAGGAAGTTACAAATTCACATAGGGCAACACAAAAAGTAATTTAAAAAAAAAAACAAATTGAAGAAGAAGAAGAAGAAAAAGGAGAGGCTGCGTTTGCCAGGAGTCGAGCCCGGGTCTATTGCTTGGAAGGCGGACTACAAACGGTTGCTGTGGTTCCTTGGACGTATAAAATTAAATTTAAATATTTTTGTCCCATTCTAGAGACTCTATGTAGGACCAACCTGTGGTTTTTTCACTATTTTGGCGTTTGAGGGAATTTTCTTTTGTGAATTAACAGTGGAGTGCCGTATACTTGCGAAAATGTATTTATCAGATATTAAAATCCACTTGTTCCACACCTGGACGGATATTTGCTAGAATTGAACATTATCCGTGCTTGTCGAGCAATCTCAAGAATGCGTACAGATGCAGTGCCAAAGAGTGCTAAATGAAATTATGAAGATGGAAATGAAAAATGGAGTGTTTGAGAGAGAGTATTAGAACAACTGGGGCCAGCACTCCTTCATTCTTAATTTCTTATTGCCTTCTTCGCTGAGAAGTTCCCTTCGATATTCCGGTGTTCTAGCATAGAGGAACCACACTGAAACTTTGTGCTTTGTCTTAGCACTCAATATGCTTTGTCTTAGCACTCAATATAATCTCTCTCTCTCTCTCTGCACATATCCTTTCCTTTTAGCAACTCCTTTTCACTTATCCTTGGATAAGAGAGAAGAAAGACAATATAATAGATGGAAACATTTGAGGGTTGGACCATTTAGCAATGATTTATTATAAGGGGGAAAAGAAATGAAGAAACCAAAAAATTGGAGATTTCTTTTACGGTCGGGGAGTGAGGAGACTCTAAATGAGGGAAAAGTATAAAAAATGTCATAAATATATTGCATTGATACTGATTTAATTATAAATTTTTTAATTTGACCAATTTAGTTCTAAACCAATTATATTTGTCTCAATTGAGTCAATCTAACTACTTTTAACTGAAAATTGTTGACATAGACCTCGACCGTTTTACGTGGCACAACCAGCATTGACATGGATAAATTTTACATTTTTTAATTTTTTTAATTAATTTCTCACCTACCACAATGAAAAATAAAAAAATTATAAAATATATCCACGTTAGCATTGGATTTGTCATATACGATGGCTAAGATTTATATTAGTAATCTCGAGCTAAAACTGGCTAGATAGACATAATTATTATAAATGCAAAAGATTCAAAACTAAATTAATGCAAGTAAAAGGGTTTAGAATTGACTTGATATTTCATCTCTCTGCCTGCTTGATCTAGTCAAGAACGACATTAAATTGATCCTTTGTAACTAATCGACCAAGCTGCACCATTTATCGCCAGGTATGCATGAAGAAATTCAACTATAAAGATATATCATACACAAAGATGTATGAAATCTCATAATCTGAAAGATATATCATACACAAAGATGTATCAAATCTCATAATCTGCTGAATACTATCTATAAAAGAAGTACATCTCCCTAATGTAATTGTGTGAACTCAGATTCTGCCACTAACTATTAGAAAAGCAAGCAGCTATAAAAGTACAGCTGTTTATATCCTACCGAAGCAATGATTGTGGCTCAACAAAGACCGCCCAATCAATAACTCACCTCCTGTTAAATTAATGTCTCGAATTTGAATTTGGATAACGATTTATTAAACCGAATTTGTCACTAAAATTTTTCCCGAGCGGATTATAAATCGGATGAAGAAGGAAGAAACAATTTTCTTCTTGGATTTTCTCTTTCGGACATGCAAAACAAAACCTTTTTTTTTTTTTTTGGTGAAAAGTAATTAATATATTGAGAAAAGTTCGAGTGAACAAAAAGATCACGGCATCAAAACTCACACTCAAAACAATAGATCATAATGAGTGAAAGGATGCCTGGATAAAAAAGTCATAGCCGTGGCAACCCACTAACAATTAGAAAGGAAAAGCACGGCATAAACAACCGGTGAATAGAAACAAAATGCCCTCAAGTAGGGAGAGAACTATCCTTAGGATTTAGTAAGAATCGCTGCATCAACTGCCTTAATCAAGATGCACTAGCTGAAAGGGAGGGAATTAACGCTCCCCAGAAAAGATGACCGCGTCAATGCCCCATCTCCTCTACAACCTTCTATTCCTGATGTTATCTTTAACATTCTTAACAGTGATCGCCTTATCTCTGACCACTTTAAAAAGATGGTTCTTCATAGCCGGGATAGAAAGAGGCTGTTCTCTGAAGAGAATGATGTTCATGTTGTTCCAAATAATATGACATAGCGCTTTGAAGGAGAAACGAGCTATGCACTTATAAAACTCATTTCCCATAAGCATAGTGATGGCCCACGGAGATTATCCTCCCACGCCCTATTACGCCAAGGTAGATTGCATTTGGTCGCCCAAAAGAAGGCAACCCCGGCCGTGACACGACACCCAAAAAACATATGGTCAATAGAGTCCGGTACATCGTTGTAGAAGGCACAAGCACTACTATCTATTCTATCATGTGACAATAAAAGTGTTTGGGTGGGCAGCTTGCGCTTAACTATAAGCCAAAGGTTTACTTGATACCGAGGTGTAATTTCGTTGTTTTAGACGAACGTATGCCAAAAGATCTGAGTCCTCTTCCGCCTAAAGGTCTCACAAGCCGTCGCAATAGTGAAGCGTCCTGACGAGTTCTCCCTCCAGCAAAAACAATCCGAATTCTGAGAGAGGCTCGAGAGGAGATGATCCCACAACTCAAGCACCAACTTGAGAGGTTGACCAACATTAGAGAAGAGATCAGTCACTGTTGCCTGCCTAGAAAGCCCTAAACTGTAAATGAATGAGTCTGAAAAAATTAAGTTCAGGAGACCCCTAAGGTGCTAGTTGTTAAACCATAAAGAGGTAGAGAGGCCATTTTCAATCCTCCAATAGAAGGCATTGCGGACCTCGCTTCTGAAGGATAGGATTTTTTTCTAAGCCTAAGAACAACGGATGAGTTTCTTAGCAATCTAAAAATTCATTGATTCTAAAAACGTGGAATTGATCCATTTGCACCACAAGGCCTCATTGTCTGAAAATAGGAGCCAGATATGCTTTAGTATAGTAGCCTTGTTGCAATCCTTGAGCCTCTGGATGCCAAGGCCTCCTTCCTCTTTTGGTAGGTGCACTTCATCCCAAGTAACCTTAGCACCCCTTTCCCTAGTGCAAAACAAGACTTTGGGTCACTTTATATATTAAAGGAAAAATGAAGAAAAAATGAGGGGTTCTTCAGCTTACCTACAGCGTCCCAGACGTCACCGAAGAAGGAATCAAACAGTGGGGCCCAGAGTCAAAGTTTGACTCTGGGCACATGTATATCAACAAAATACAAGTTCCTTTTTTGCGCGTGCGTGCGTGGAGCGGCTAAAAGCCCTACGAGAGTAAAAGAAAAGAAGCCGCATGTAAGAGTACGCGAAGCCACGTGTAGCCTTGATTAAGAACGTGAAGTCGTACGTACGCATATCAAAGATGAACGCTGGAATTCTTGATTTTGGTGTCTGTAATGCATTTTTGTTTGAGCTAGAACGCACAGTAATTTAGAGACCATGAGTTTATATCCAAGTGAGTTGTTTATTTATAAGCACTTTGGGATTGGGGTTAAATTTAAGTGTGGGAAACACTCGAGCGTGTGAGCGATTATAAACTCTAATTCTCTGATTATAGTGGATTATTTGCTGCTGGCTCTTCCGTGGACGTAGGTACCGATACTTGGACCGAACCACGTAAATTCCTAGTATCTTTATCATTTATCGTTTATTTCTCTGGTAATTTTGCGTTGACGTAAATTGTAAGATTCTGTCGTTTCCAGATATGATATTACAACGCCTCCAAGAAAGCCCCATAAATGTTTTCTGCTCTAGCATTGTTGGAACAAAAGAAGATCACAAGCAGCAGCTCCACAAATTCACTCTCTTTTCTGCAAATAAGGATGCCTTCGATGAGTACTGAGTCGGGTCCATCTGGTAGATGACTCATAGAAACAAGCTCATCAAAGTCCTAGGTGGGTACCCAACAAGATGAAGCGTGCAGGATTCGGCCCTTCCACCCCTGCAGCATCCAGTGGCCATTTCATCAACCACGAAATCATCATGGAACTCCCCCAACTTATATCGCAATTTCTTCATAAGTGCTGGGTCCAGTGGCAACTGCTTGAACCCGGCCCTCATATTGCGAATCTGCCATCGCTTATATGTCTCCGGCCTCTCAACCCTCTCTGTCCCCTCACATGCAATGACATTTATAGCTTCTCGGCCAAAGAACTCTTTCTCAAACATCAGTCTCATCTGGTTATCCCTCTCTAAATTAGTATCAAATGCATCAAACAATGCAGAGTAGTGAAAGAGAGCCTCACGGAACCGTGTTACAAAGAAGGGGACACTAAAAGATCCATTGACAATGGCCTGCACAAAGAGATGCGGCCTTATTTTTCTGATTAAATTCAGAACAGAATCCTTGGGATTATTCAAGACAACCGTCTCATCAAGGAGATTTTTAAACCGAAACATGGTATTCACAGCAATAGTCTCGCCATTCCTTATTTTGAGATCCCCGATTTTGATAGTATCCCATTCCTGAGCAATTGCATTGTACTCAAATGGAACATTGAATTGCTCGCACAACTTTGCCAAGTGGCGTCCTGTCCCCTGAACTCTTTCTGCTGGTCGAAAACCACGTTGGGGAAACTCTATCCCTGTAATACGCAGTTTGGGTGGCCCGCCTGTCCTCCTGGAGAGAATAAAGATGAAAACTGGCCATTGGAAACCGTATAAGATTCCAAAGTCGATAATATGAAGCGTTGTTGCTTTCTCAGCTAAATCCATGATCATATAGCTCGCAAAGACATTTGCCATTTTCTGAAATGGGCAGGCCATATGACAAACCTGGTATGCTTTCAAAATATCAACCTCTGATGTTTTTCTAGAACCTAGAGCAGCATAGACCTGAGAACCAGTGCCTCCTAAGCGTGCCTCGAGGCCATTGGCGAAGTAATGTGCCAACCTCTGAGATCCGTCACCAAAAGGGGAAGCATGCTGCCGAATCTGCTTTAGATAGTCATCAGCAGTCCTTCGATCGTCAGAAGAGACAGCTTGTGCACAAAGGATCAACAAAGTTCTGAGATCCACCATCTCTGTCACATTGTTGGTTGGGGTTGGTTTCTCATTATGAAACTTCCAACCATCAACAGCATGTGTCTGTCTACTCTGCTGTAAAGATTCATTTATTTCTTTTTCAGAGGATTCATCAGCATTATCTCGACTCCTGTTTTTAATTTTAAAAAGTAGCACTTTATCAATCATCTCGGATAGCTCAGTGTCGGTGTCATCAACATACACTGCTGTCTGCTTGTTACTCCTCTCATTTTCAAATTCCGAATCCTCCCTCTGGTGGTTCTTCTTTCCCCTAATTCCACTGAGAGGCAAAAGGTCACTTTCATCCTCCTCCAAGTTAACCACATTCAGTGATTTCTTTTCCTTAAACCATGAGTTCTCACTGCTTTTCTCCAGATCAATAAATAACTGCGTACCTTTGGGAAGAAATTTGCTAGCTTCCTCCACACCTTCTGGAACTGCAATACTGATTGGCTCCCGGTCAAGAAGTTAGGGAACAAAGGGTCACTCCCTAATGATGCATTCGTCCTATTACCATTACTCAGGAAGCTGTTTGGTAAGGAAGAGGATGGTTGAACATGAGCATTCACAGTGGACTGAAAAATGAACTCTCCTATGTCAGAAGATCGCCGCATATAATTTCTTCCGTCCCCAAAATCACCAAGCCATTGATGATCAGCAAAGTTGCTGCCGCTGGTATTCCTAGAAGGGCTGCTCTTACCATAGTCATTACTGTTTCCCCAAGAATTATTGTCTGGAATCTCCATGAATGGAGGGGAAGGGTTTGCTTCAGACGGGCACGTCTCGCCAAGAGCTTCATGGAGCGACTTCTCAGCCGCCTGGAGAGCCAAAGGGTCATGAGACATAGAGGACTTCTCCCCCATGTCCTCCTCCAAAAGCATTTGATTTATGTACCTGAACACAGTCTCAGAGAAGTCGCTATCCTCGGACGGGAAATCCGCCTCCACACTCACGAGCGAAGACGGAGCAGAATCGCAATACCTAGGGTCGGAAGGAAAGAAGGGTTTGTCCACGAAGCCAACATCCCGAGACTGGCCGTCGCGACCGAACCCATTCGCCAAGTTCGCGCGCTGATCCGGAAATGGCAAGAGGGTCTCGTTGTCGAACGTTAAGGGGCTCGGGGAGCCGGAGAATCCGGTGAGGCGCGGCTCCATAATCATCTGCCGGCGCAATTTGCCCTTCCCCCCGGGTCAACTGCCACCAGCCCCAACACGGCTTTTTCCTACTCAGAAATCGTCAAGAAAAACTGCCCATTCCTAACCCCCTGTTGAAACCAAGATTCACGAAAGAAAGGATGTCAGAAGAACACACGGGGGGCCGAGCTCAGCTGAAGCGAGCTCAAACCACATCTAAATCAGCTACTAAAACGCGGAATCTTCGGACCATATTGACGACCCGCGATCCTACGTTCCCGGCAGATCAAAAGAACGTAAAGAAACCGCAAGAAGGCACCAAATCAGATCATCAGCCCCGCATAAATTCCAAACAAGAAAAAGAAAGAACAGCGGACAAAAATCTCGGAGATCTTGTGGTGGAAATGGAAGATGGGAGAAGGCTAACCTCGGCGCCGAAAGACAAAAAGGACTGCGGGAGCCGACTTCTGGAAGCCGGCGTCCCTCTCTTTTTCATATAAGAGAGAGAGAGAGAGAGAGAGTTGGAATTGTGTCTCTCCGACAGACGAGACTTCAGCGGCACTCAGGAACAGCTCGCTCGTGTGCCATCTTCCTTGACAAACTTTTGATTCCGTACGAACGAAAAACCGCGTGGTAGGAAATGAGGACTTTTGAAAAATCAAAAGACAGAAAATTGACGTGGACAGTGGCCGTTTTGGACCTATGGAATATGCAGGAGTTAAAAGAAGAGGGGACAAGTGTGGTTGACCAGTGACTCCACGGAGATTGTATTAAGATACACATCCGCTCAGCACAAAGAGTTGCACAGGGGAAAGAGCGCGCTCTCTCTCTCTCTCTCTCTGCCGGCCTAGCCTTCTCGCTCCGGCGTCAACCTCGGTGTCCTCTCCAAGAGCTGGCGGGAAGCTCCATAATCTCGGATGCTTGGTTCCGATTGCTGATTGCGTCTAACCCTTCCCGCGGTCCCCTCCTATTATATGCATGTGATATAAGCATCCTTAAGTAACTTCTCACGCAGGAAACGGATCTCTGAGGATCACGATCAGATCGCCTAGGGGTTGGATCTACACAGCTGAACCGCCGGTTTGATGCGATCGAAGGAGACCGGCCCAACTTGGACCGGTTTGAACGATGCATGATTTGGCCCGTAAAATACCCAAACAAACCTCAAGAGGAGTGATCATGACAAGCCACGACTGGGAGGGAGTAGACGCTGAATTGACGCCTAGGACCGCTGTGAGAATGCTCTAGATGAAGACCTCCTCCTTCCAATTCGGGTTAATTCCATAATTTATCACATAGTGTTGACATCTAAATTTTTAATTCTTTTTCTTTTTCTTTTCTTTTTCCCTTCTTGTTCAGCCGATCACCAGTAGTTCCTTGACAGGTTTGGGGACTCAAGTTGATCTAGATTCCCCAAAACAAGAGTTGACCAAATAATGAAAAGATCACGCTATTGCACAATTGCTCACAAATCCAATAATTGTGAAATACATATATTAAGGTATTTAAAACCCTTTAATAGATGAAATTTTATTCCCACTTTGTATAATGCTATAGATCATGCCTAACACAAGAGAATCTAATGCATGTGGCATTGCATCACACCGTCAATTTCATACAAATCATCAATTGCACCAAGACACCAAGAAGCTATCCACAAGAACCCAAAGTACAGATTGGAAAACTTAAACTGTTAGAAGAAAATGTGGGTATGTATAGATGCATATTAAATTTCCATATGGATTTTTTTCATTTGTTTATTAATATCAGGAAAAATTATAAATAAAGATTTGAAATGAAGCCATTTTTTTTTCAAAAGAGTCCATAGTTGATATTGTCTCAAATAAGTCTTGAAGTGGCCAACTTAGAGAAAGGGTTCAATTACGATGGGGTGGAAGTGCTGTACAATGGCGTCTATGGAACAAAACTCAAACATAATAGGTTTAGGAATTTTCTACAAGAATTCACAATAACTTAGCAAAAAAAGGGGGAAAAAAAGAAAAATAGACATACGCGCACTTTTACAAATGTTGAATTTGAGCACCGAATTGACTTCAATTGAACTCGATCCCTTCTAGAAAGTTGTAAGGCTACCTTTCAAATGCTGCTGGTTTTATGCAATTTGCTTGTCGTTAGACCCACTTTCCATTTTTTTTTCCAAGTTAGGTTAGATCGCTACTACTTAAAGAAATTGGGTTCAATTTTTAGCGTGAACATATTTTCTTTAAAAAGAATTGAATGGATGTAAGAATTTGCAGTCCAACAGAAGTCTTGCATTTGGACTTGTCGTCATCGGAGGAAACTTCTTCATCCTTTGTCAGGGGTGGAATGGAATCTTTCCCATCATCCCATTCACTTCGACAATGTCTTCATGTATTGCCACATTGGAATAAATCTATAGCTGGGGAATATTCGCCCCCGCATGATACACTGTTGCTAGATGGGGTGGCAAAACCCGACAGGTGGGATAGTCATGGCTTTCGGATTGCATTTTGTCACGCCGATTCTCGA